>BKCP01004727.1:37868-102644 GCA_008636005.1 Striga asiatica | reverse complement strand
CACACGAGCACTGCCGGATGTCCCCGAGGTCACTGGGCACTCGGGCATGCGGCTGGGGCATGCACCGAGGCCAACTTGGCTCAGCTGACACGGCTCGGGTCAGCACTAGACTTGGCACGAGGCTCTGGCACGAGACCTCGTGCGCTGGGGCTTGGCACGGCATTGCCGGGCGCTGTGCGCGTGGGCCGTGCACGTTGGGTGCCGTGATGCGGATGTGGCTAAGCAGCTGAAGAACGTCTCGAGCCGAGAATATAATGCGCGCAAGAGGTTAGCGCGGCAGGCGGGCGAGACGCAGGCCATCGCGTGCGGAGCATGCGAGGCCGACGACGGGGACCTAACGGGCAAGAGCGCGCGGCTAGCGCTCGGGCAAAATGTGGCCGCAGAAGGTGAGGCGAGTGGCGCGGACGCGGGCGACGCGAGGGGCGCGCGCGAGGAGGCTTCAGGTGGCAGGGACGCGCGCGAGGAGTCCGCTGGGCACGAGGACTCAAGCGGGGCGCGCAGCGGGGAAGCACGCGCAGGAACGGGCGGCGCGACCTTAATCCTCGAGGACTAAGGCAAGGCGCGCGGGATCCAAGGGCGGCGAGTAGGCGGTTGGGATGTTTGGCTTGGAGTGCAAGTCAAGCCTTTTCAAGATCCCTTAGTTATTTGGTTTCCTTATTCCATTATGATTTCTAGATTGTTTAGGACTTTAATATTTTATTGCTTTAACTAGTGATTTAGTTTCCTTAGGACTTTATTTATTTCCAAGCATTAGGAGTTCTTCTTAGATTAGGAATAGACTTAGTTTGGCATCTATAAATATGCCCCATGGTAATTCGAAAATATCATTGAGAAATTAATAGAAAAACCGAACTTTTGTTCAAACACTTTGCCTTAGATATCTTTTCGATTTCTTTTGCAATTTTATCGTTTCAAGGGGTGCGGTTGTGCAAACCTCGAGACACCTATCGGCGATTCAAGGCACGAGTTTGTGGCTTATCGGCAGTCGGGACACGCGATTTTCATCATTGGTGCTTTCATTGAGAGTATCTAGATCGTGTGTCTTTTTCTACCCCATTCCCTTTCCTTTTTCTTCTTCTTTATTTTCGTCGTCCCTATAAAAAAAAATAATCTTCAAAACGAGTCCTCGAAGTAAAGAACGAAAGCAAGAAAAGAAAGCCATGGCCAACAAGGAGATGAAGTAGAAGATCGACAACCTAGACGCTCAAGTCCGTAGTATGAGCGAAGTTATGGATACTTTTGGCGAAGGGCTCGACACGACCAAGGCATCGGTTCGGGATCTAATGGAAACCGTGAACCGAGGGTTCGAGGAGATGGTACGCGGCTTTCAACGCTTTGCGCGGCCACTTCCACGACAGCCAAGGCGCGATCGACCCGAGGAGGAGGAACATCGTCCCGATGAGCGCGAGCACGAGGAGGACTTCGATCGACGGTCACAAGCGTCTAACGCGCACGACCGCCCGAGGCTCAACAAACCGCGGCTCACGCTATCCACCTTCACCGGCACCGATCCAGAGGCATGGCTCAACCGGGACGTGCAATACTTTGAGCTCAACGAGACCGAAGCCAATGATCGTGTTCGATACGCGGCCTATTACCTAGATGGCGAGGCCAACGTGTGGTGGCAATGGCTCACGAATGTATACCGCAAATGGCAGCGAGCCATTAGGTGGGGTGATTTCGAACGCGAGTTACTCACGCGTTTCGGAACTTCTAACTACCATAAATATGACGAGGCCCTTTCGCGCATACGCCAAATCGGCAACCTGCGCGATTACATGAAGGAGTTCGAAAAGCTAGCTTGTCACGTTAGGGACTGGCCCGATGCTGCGTTGGTCGGGGTATTCATTGGCGGGCTTAAGTATGATCTAGCCGCTGAGGTTCGATTGGAGCGGCCCGACTCGATGCATGCGGCCATGGAGATCGCCCGACGTCGTGACGATCACCTTGCCGCTACGCGAAGGGGACGGGTGGACTCACGCTTCCCCGAGCCACGGCGCACGACGAATGTCGCGCCCAGCATACGGCCACCAAGTAACGCTCGACCACCAATCCCGGAAGTCAAGCGTCTGTCGCTCGAGGAGATGAGGCGTCGACGCGAGCAAGGCCTGTGCTTCAAATGCGAAGAAAAATTCACACCGGGCCACCGATGCAAGCAGGCGTTTTTAATCGATGTCACTGACTCCGATGATGAGGGAGAACCCGAGGCTGAGGAGAGCAAAGTTCAAACTGAAGTGCTCGAAGAAGAAGCTGAAATCTCGATGCACGCCATGGCTGGAACCCGAGGACCGAGGACGTTGCGGCTACCGGCATGGGTCAAGGACCGCCGCATGGTCGTACTCGTGGACAATGGGTCATCCCACAATTTAATCAATACCACGCTGTCCCAAAAGCTAAACTTGTCCACCACCACGATCGAGCCATTTGAAGTCCGGGTAGCCAATGGTGAACGGTTAAGGTGCACCGAGTCCTATCGCAAGGTGCCAATCAAGTTCCAAAGAGTCACCATCAAGGCCGATCTCTACGCATTACCCCTGGTTGGTCCTGATGTGGTGTTAGGAGTCCAATGGCTCGAAGGATTAGGAGAAGTGACCACCAACTACAAAACTGGGGTCATGAAGTTCAAAGCGGGAGAACAGCAAGTTACCTTAAAAGCTAGTGAAGTTAGTGGGACCAAGGAGGTTGGTCTCAAGAGCATAGAGAGGGTTTGGCGCGGGGGTGGCCAAATCTTCGCCGTCGTGGTCGAAGACACGAGCACACCCACATCCGAACCCGACACACATCAAGGCGAGGTGCACACATTACTCAAGGAGTTCGACCGAGTCCTAGGTGAGCCTAAGGGCTTGCCGCCGCACCGGGAGTTTGATCACCGAATACACTTGGTCAATGAGCAGCATGCGGTACACGTCCATCCATACCGGTATGCGCACTTTCAAAAAACCCAAATAGAGAGGCAAGTTGGCGAGATGCTTGAGTCCGGGCTCATTCAGCACAGTTCAAGCCCGTTCTCATCACCAGTGCTACTAGCTAAGAAGAAAGACGGCACGTGGAGGTTTTGCACTGACTACCGCACACTGAATTCCGCAACTATCAAAGATCGATTTCCAATACCGAGTGTCGACGACATGCTCGACGAGCTAGAAGGATCACGCTATTTCTCTAAACTCGATCTAAGGGCCGGGTACCATCAGATTCGACTCCACAAAGCTGATGTTCCCAAGACAGCTTTCCGTACGTACCAAGGACACTACGAGTATTTGGTGATGCCATTCGGGCTATGCAACGCCCCTTCCACCTTTCAATTTGCCATGAATTCCATCTTCAAAGACCACCTGTGCAAGTTCGTCTTGGTATTCTTCGACGACATTCTAGTCTACTCAAAGACGTGGGACGAGAACATGGGGCACTTATGTGTGGTGCTTGAGATCTTGGAGGCCAACTCATTCTACATCAAGCCGTCCAAGTGCTTGTTTGGAAAAGAGATGGTCGAGTACCTTGGTCACTTTATTTCACATGATGGTGTGAAGGTCAACCCAAGGAAAATTGAAGCTATGGTCGAATGGCCGAAACCAACCAGCCTGACGCAGTTAAGGGGTTTTCTAGGGCTCACGGGTTACTACCGGAAGTTCGTGAAGGACTATGGGTCCATTGCTAAGCCACTAACCGAGATGACCAAGAAGGGCGGATTCAAGTGGACCGAAGCTAGTGAGGCTGCATTCGAGAATCTTAAAGGTGCGATGACCTCGACGCTTGTTCTAGCCATGCCAAGGTTCGATGTGTTGTTTGAAGTGCACACGGACGCGAGCGATATGGGCATCGGTGCGGTGCTAGTTCAGGAAGGACGTCCCTTGGCCTTCCTTAGCAAGGCTCTTGGCACGACTCGACTAGGATTGTCCGTATATGTGAAGGAGATGCTCGCAGTGGTAGAAGCTGTACGATGTTGGAGGCCCTACCTCTTGGGGCGACGCTTTCGGATCGTAACCGACCAACAACCGCTCAAGCACCTGCTCGAGCAACGAATCGTGACGCCGAACAACAAAAGTTTGTCTCGAAGCTCATGGGCTTTGACTTCGAGATAATATATAGACCTGGTCGACAAAACGCCGTGGCCGACGCCTTGTCGAGGCGGACGGATGTCACCGAGCTCGAAGACATAACCAGACCAACATGGGCCATATGGGAGGAGATTAGAAGAGCTCAAGAGAATGACACCCAATGTCAAGATTTGCTACGGGCAATGGAGGCTGGAGAAGCAGCGGTAGCCGATTACGAGCTTCACAATGGTCTTGTGCTACACCGAGACTGAGTATTTGTGCCGGATAGTGGGCAGCTTTGCGAGCAAATTTTGCAGCACTTCCACAACTCGAAAATTGGAGGACATTCGGGGTTCTATCGTACTTGGATGAGGATGGCCAATACCTTCTTTTAGCCAGGGCAGCAAGGCGCAGTTCGGGAGTACGTCGCACACTGCGACGAGTGCCAGCGCACTAAGGCTGACGCACGACGACCGGGTGGTGTATTGCAGCCTTTGCCCGTGCCCGAGAATATCTGGGAGGACATCACCATGGATTTCATCGAGGCGCTGCCTATCTCAAATGGGTTTAATGGAGTCATGGTCGTGGTCGATCGACTGACAAAGTACGCACAATTCATACCGATCACGCATCCCTACACGGCAAAGTCTATCGCCAAGCTCTTCATTGAGTATGTCATGAAGTTACATGGGGTGCCATGCTCGATTGTCTCTGATCATGACCGGATTTTTATGAGTAGCTTTTGGTCTGAGTTCTTCAAACTTCAAGGGACCAAGTTATCAATGAGCTCTGCCTATCACCCGCAGACGGATGGCCAAACCGAGGTGACTAACCGCACGCTAGAACAATACTTGCGTTGCTATGTGCACCAATTTCCGAGGAAGTGGGAGAACTTTCTACCGTGGGCCGAGTATTGGTACAACACTACTTACCATGAGTCGACCAAGGCTACACCATTCGAGTTGGTATACGGGCGCAAACCACCTACGCTCGTAAATTATTCGAAAGGAGTGGCAATCAACGATAAAGTAGGACGAGAACTTGAGGAGAGAGATTTAATGTTACGAGAACTGAAGAGAACTCTCGAGGGGTCGATTAACCGCATGAAAACCTTTTATGACGGCAAAAGGCGCGAAGAAAGTCTTGAGCCAGGCGATTATGTCTATTTGAAGTTGCGGCCCTTTAGGCAGCGTACGACGGCGCAAAGGGCTGCGACTAAGCTTGGGGTACGTTATTACAGGACCTACCAGATTTTGAAGCGCATAGGGCAAGTAGCTTATTGCCTAGAGTTGCCAGAGAGTTCGCACATCCACCCAGTCATACATGTCTCGCAACTAAAGAGAAGTTTGGGTGAAGCACACAAGTGGTGCGAGGAACTACCCGCGACAGCCACAGATGGACGGGCAATCGTAAGGCCATGCCGAGCGATCGAGTATCGCCAAGTGAAGAAGGCTGGACGTTATACCACGATTCTTGGGACTATGGCCAGACTTGGACATATCCTTACGTGCAACAGTGGGATTACGAGCCTGTCAAGCAATCATACGAGCCCCTCGAGGACTCCTCAGAGTACAACGCAAAGCTTGATCAGGCCTCGCACTTTTGGCATCCCAGGCGGCCCGTAGGAGCAATCTTGAGTCCAGAATCGAGAACCTTGTGTAGCGCGTGCAAGACTTAGAGGATCGAGCTACCAATTTCTCTCCCGAGACCACCGCTCAAGGCGAATATACACATAGGAATGAACCTCGGGAGGTTGCTTTGACATACGATGAAAAGCTCGACCTTATCCTTGCTCGCATATCTGCCCAAACCACTCGAGATGTGGAGATTGAGCTCAGATGTGCTCGACTGAGCGCACAAATGGAGATTCTTACAGCGCATATCGACTCAATCGAGGCACAAGTCGACGATCCCCACTTTATTCTTGATACTCAAGCCCGTATGATGAAGCAAATGTGTGAGGCCGAAGAAGAAGATGATGAGCTCCAGCGAGACGTTGATGATATTTCAGAGGAGGGGATCCATGGGCTTGATGCTCAAGTCCCTCCTCCCACCTCCGAGTTGGAGCATCCGTCTCTGAGGCCGCTACACTGTGTTACGAAGTGGGTAGGATTCAGTTCGACTGGCTCCACAGATGAGCTTATACTTCCGGAGGTTGACGACAGAGCTTGGGTGAGAAAAGCTCTACGTCTAGAATTGAGGATTGCTCGTGCCCGTACCCGCTTCATTCAGAACATTGCCACCTGGATCCACCATGCCCGCCTTCTTGCCACATTGCTCGTGCTGCCGCTTATTGAGAATACAAAGGCGTGGCATGTTCGTCACTTCTTTTTTGATCCAGGTTGATTCATGTACAGGTTTCGTCAAGCTAATGACATTAAATAAGCGTTTCTTGGGAAGCAACCCAAGTGATTTACTGCTTTTTTAGTTATTTCAATCTTGCTTTTTTGTTTTATCTTTGAATAATTGGACTTTGGAGTTCTGTGTTTTTCTTGGCAGGTACGAGTTAGCGAGCTCGAGCACGAGGATTGCATTGAATGAGGATTACCGAGGTTCTGAGCTGAGCATAGGCGAGCGGCTTGCACGTAAATGCTTACTCTCCTCGATACACTTCGGTTTGCACACCCTTTTCTTTTTTATCTTTTTGAGTTGTTTCTTTCCCCTATCTTTTCTTTCGAGTTTTGTGTTCTGGTGCTAGCTGCTAGTATTGGTTCGTTATATGAAATTGTTAGGTCCTTCATTTTACTTCCTGGTTTGTGTTGAAGCAATGAGGACATTGTCTCATATTAAGTGTGGGGGAGTTTATTTGGATTTTGCATGCTTATATGGTGGACCGGTCTAGTTTTTTTAGGTTTTTGTGTTGTTGTGCATGTGATATTGGTGGAGTATATGATTTGTTGATGAATGTTTGATGAAATTGGGAAGTTGTGATGACGATTGTGTTGATCATTGCCTCGATATTTGCTTGATTGCTTTGATGACATTTATTTTCTTTGTGAGGTTTTGATCCTTACTCTTTTTTCTTGTGAGATATTGGTCATATTCTTGAATGATTAGAAGTTGACTTGAGTTTGTTTGAAAGGAGTCGATTAGAGTTTGAAATTGCGAAAATGATTGAGCATTTTGTTTGTTCTTTTTGTCTTGTTATTTGGTCCTTAACGTTATTTTTCCTAGTACCCCGTTTGAGCCTTGAGCCTTTTTCTTATCAGCCGTACATGAAATGTACTTTGTTGACTGATTTTGTGATGATTGGTGAATATGGTGTCATTGGTGAATGAGGTGAATTGGAATTGGATTTCTATTGCTTGACCTTAAAAATAAAAAAAATAAAAAAAGAAAGAGAGAGAGCTCGCAAGTCGAGTCGAATGGATTCTACTCATCTTACTAGTCGATTCACGTTGATGGGTAATGAGCATTGGGAAACTACCGTAGGACACTTGGATGACCTCCAATGTTCACACCTACAGAATGTTGTCCTCTTGATTCGATCTTGTCCGAAAAAAGTTACTCTCAAAATAAAAAAAAATAAAAAAAAAACATATATATAAAAAAAGAAAAAAATGAATGGGTCAAGTATTGCAATTCGATTAGAGCAATTAGGTGTTGTGTGTGGTGTTTTGGATGGGTGGAAGGTGTGTTGTCATGTTTATTCCAGATGAGTAGCGGAGAACTAAAGTAATCTATTTGCTTGAGAATAGTGATTGTTTATTTCAGCTTGTTTTCCTGCATATATATCCTTACATTGACCCAAAAAGCCTACATTACAACCCGTGAAGTCCTCTTGATTCGCAAGTCTTGAGCTTTGATTGCTTCCGAGTAATTTAAACGATTGGTAAGCATATGTGGAAACTTGAATATTAACCAATCTGAGCGAACCTAGCACATATTGATGTAAGAAAATGAGTGAGGCATATAATGATATTCATTTGTTTGAGAATTTGTCATTTCAAAGCCAAGTTGATATTTAAGGCATATGGTCGTACGGTCGTTGAAATTCGACCCGGTTGAGTTAAGCATTTCTAAGGCTCTTCTTGTATGAAACTGTATCCATGCTCTTGTCTTGTTTTCTTTTCTTTTTGTTCGGGACGAAAAAAGGTTTAAGTGTGGGGGAGTTGTGTGTCCCATTTTTGTTGCATTTTTCGTTGTCATTTTGCCTTTCTTTTTCCCCCATATCCAGTTGATATAGCCATATAAAGATATACCAGCCAAATTCTCTCTACTCGACCGGATAGTCGCTCAGACCGTTCACACGTCGGCATACGCCTGTCGACATACTCAAGTCGACTTCCGCAAAGTCAATTCTTCATAAGAAGGACTTTGAGAAATGACAGATACCCTACAAGTCGACTCCTAGAAATGGTGGCCTTAGGAATTTTACAAGTAACTTTAATTATAAATCTCTTCACAAACTTAGTATTATTTTATGAGGATTTTTAACTATTTATGAAATTCTAAATTAATCTATGTTAATGCAATAATTAATTAACATGCATATAATTCATGCAATTTTAAATTAATCTATGTTAATGCAATAGTTAATTATCATGTACAATAATTTATGCAATTCTAAATTAATCTTTGCCAGTGCAAATTAATTACATGCATAATTTATTGATACAAGTCTGAATTAATCATATGCATTACATAATTAACATGCATAATTATTCATGCAACACAAATTATTACCATGCAAGAATATAATTAATTCACATGCATAAATAATAATTAATGGCATAATGAATTTAAATAAATAAATAAAGTTATCCACTATTATGGCCATTAAATATTAAATCTCCTTAAACAAGGAAATTGTGACAGTTCTTTCCCTGTTCAACTGGAACTCTTTTAGCAGTAGAATCCTGGTTGATATTGTACTGCTTGGTCGGCAAGAAAACCAACCCACCACCAGATGCCGCCGCTGGTCCGCCGCCGCAGGTTCACCGGAAAAAAAATGTCGCGCCCTCTTTTTTTTTTTCGAGGCTCGTTGATCTCTTGTGATCTCCCGGTCATCAACACACGATCACAACACGAAAAATATAATTTACAAAATTACATAATTCGATCATTGATCCAATGAATGGATGTACATGTTTTCTAAACAAATAATTAAATTTATTCGGTCAACCCCCCGGCGAATAATTATTACAAACATTCATCCATGAATTCCTCGACATGTCCGAGGCTCTAAAAACAAATTTAAAATCATACATCACATTCAACAACATTCATCAAACACATAGTTGGCCACAATTATGGATTAACTATTTTCCTGCAAAATCGAGTTATGCAAATATAATCCAATATATGGCTGCGTTTGAACACATCTTGTCAAATAAAGTCGTAAAAAGTCGAACTTTGTACAAAACGAATTAACCAAGTGCTCTGATACCACTTGTTGGGATCTGTGAGGATCTCGTTATTTACAAATCACGAATTCAATAGCAAACATAACCTATGCGCAGCGGATCTAAAGGTTTGACGTAGAGAACTTACGGCTTAAAATTTATGGCGATCTAGCTGATCTTTCCGGATGGGTACACAGAACACGAACAGGTGGATCACACGAACAGGATGAATCGGGTAAATCACGTGATCGGGTCGTGTCAGTTTGGGCACCGGTCGTGTCGCGTCGCGGCTGGTCGTCCGTCGGCTCCGGTACGGCGGCTCACAGCTGGTCGGCAGCGGATGGGGTTGACGGGTCTCGGCCTCCGCGTCATGATTCGTCAACTGCTAGTAGATGATCACCGGGTCACGAATACCTATGGATCTTCTACTGTATTACTCAATACAACCCTCTTCAACTTGTACCAATGGAGCAACAAGAAGAAGATAAAACTCGAAGAGAACTGAGAGAGAGATTGATGGGGCGCCTTGTTTGTGTCGTGTATTATGATAGATGGATCTTTTCTCATGAGCTGAATGATGTATATATGGAGCTACAGTAGGGACCCTTAGGAGATTAGGAATATGGTTCCTTAATTAATTAGACTAACTGTGGCCCAACCCCACTCCTCTAATTAATTAAATAATATTAATGGGCTACCCACATTATATTATTGTACTCCCTTTTCCTACCCCAAATTACATTTGAGACTCTAATAATAATTACTCGATTTACCTCCCCAAGTTTAAGATATAATGTCATTTAATTAATTCAATTACTGACAATCAAGAATTAATTAATTTATTATTATTTCACCGAAGCTAGCGCTCGTTCATCACATTCTTATTATGCCGGAACCTAGTCCACCTGCAAGGTTTTGCTTAACAATCCTTCATGAACTCACTTCAGGGACATCATCAAACTAAACGTACATGGTGACCGTAAATATCCCAACAACACATCATACATACAACAATATTAGCCAAGACAGTAAGAATATTGATCCAGCGAACTGAACCTCACCCAAGTGAATCAAAATAATATATACTACATATATATGTCTGTTTAATATCTTACGGGTTAAGAGAACGTAGTAATTAACCGAGGCCTAGTTCGTTTACGCCGATTAGTATAAAATGAACTTCTCCTCTCTCGGATCCTGTTCAATACATAAATGTACTATTGTAACTAATCAGTCAAGACCAACTGTACTGTTGACACTACAACCATTCGGATGAGGTGTTCATTTCCACCTAGGTTGTGAACCACAATTCCTTTTTCATAAGTAACTGATAGAATGATCTTCTATTTGCCCGATGACGACCCATTCTATCTAAGTGAATAACAACAAAACATAGAACTTGTTTATCTAACATGATTCTCATTCATAATGGGTAAAAGTGTAATATCATCCAAAGCCAAGCTTTTAGTATATAACACTANTGGCTGGTCATTTATCTGGCTTCAAATATGAGCTGGTTATGTTTCCGCTTTATGACGAACTTGTATTGGGATTTTTCAAACATGATGATGTTTGAAACTTATGATGATATGTTGAACCTGATGTAATGGTTTTGAACTTGGTGATTATGTTATGGTTTATTATGATATGAGGAATTGATTATGATATCTCATGATGATTTGAACAATGAGTTCCTATGTGATAAATTAGGTAATGAATTCTCATATGTTCAGATACGGCTTGAACTATAAATATGATGATGCTGTGAGTAACGCCTAATTATGTTTAGAATCGAAAAATAATTTTTGAAAATTTAACTGTGATTTTTGGATAAGCCCGGGATTATTCCTTAAAAATCAACGAGGCGTTACACCCTGAGCCGCAGTTTGCCCTTGTACATCTTGGGCCCCCGACTCCGTTTGGACGACCACCAGCTTTTACCCTGCCAGAGGTCTCCTAGATGTATTCAACATTGAGGTTAACGTCGTGTGGGGTGCCGACAACAGCTTTTGTGACGTGACAAGTACACCAGTTGATTTCAACTAGCCCGGTAAAGGTCCTAATTCAAGCGCTCGAGATGTCCACGCCGCATCCAACTCGTTCGCTATTTTTTTCTTGGAATTTTCACCTGCCATGATCTTCAAATTCCTTGGAATCTTCTTTTGTAAGAAAAAATGATTTATCCGTTATATCCAGTAAAAGACTGGAGTTATCCACAGACGTCGCCAATTTGATGTACAAATTTCCTTGAACCGAGTTGAAACATGATACCTCGAGCAACCACCAAGTTGGAGCTTTGATAACTTTCAAGACGCCGAGGAAGGGACTCGACAGAAAACCTGCGATTCTCAAGTCAGTATATTACTAGTGAGATAACTAATGGTATGTGAGTTCAATGTGTGTGCATGTGATGATGTTAAGTAGAAGAACCTAGTTGCCCTTATATACTTAGGGAAAGCTTGATGTCCAAGAGAGTCCCAATTAGGAAATAGATACTCACATATATACTTTCCTAACTTACCACGTCTCTAGGATCTAAGACTCCTTAACAAGATACACATTCATCTATCAAGGACTGTTTCCCCTCTTACCACACGACTCTTAGGTGCCCAGATCATAACCATGTCCCCCATACTTACTTGCCAGCTGTGACTAGGTCGCAACCATGACATCCACCTCTACCACCTACAAGTCATAAGCAGGGCCGTCTCCAGAAATTTGGAGGCCCTAGACAAGTTTGTCCTTTTCGAATTTTCCGATTTGAACTTACGTGGAAATTAGGCAATTTGCAGATAGAATCATAGAAGAAGAAACCTACTTAAAAAAGACTATTAAATAAATGAATAAATATTTAAAAAAAATCTTATTTTTCTAGATTTTGGAATTGATAATTATTTATGGGTTACAAAGATCTTTAATAATTTATATTCAAGCAGTCATTAGAACAACAAGGAGAAGAAAATAAAAATCATATCACTGCAAAGCATATTTATTATCACACAATTGTTCTAACTGAACATCATAAGAAAACAAATGAAATATTTAGGGCCTCAAATTTCCACACAAAGTATATATTTTGTCATTAACCCATTCATTAATTAGCCCCTTTATTTGTATAATGGGTCAAACTCATCACAAATACATAACATTTAAAAAAAATGGGGCCCCAAATATATGTGGAGGCCCTAGGCATGGGCCTAGGCTGCCTCCCCAAGGAGCCGACCCAGGTCATAAGGTCCTTCGAAGTATCCGACCTCCTTAAGTTCTCTGACCTCTTAACTATATGGATTGGACCCACCTATACCCTGAGCAGCCTAAGTGGACTCCACGACAGGTATATTATATAGAAAACGGGATGAACTCCTTTGAACAGACCAAAGCCGAGCTAACCATTTCGGTCGGTCCGGACTTAACGTACATGTACCCTGAGCTACCTAAGAGGACTCCCTAATAGGTATATTCTACATAAAACGGGTTGAGCTCCCTTCTACCGACCTAACCACTCTAGTGAGTTCACTTGAGCTATATTGGGTGTTATATCACTATTAATGTGATATGATGATTACATAATATATAATTTTAAATATAATATCTATACATATGACATATAATATTTTATTTGTATTTGATTATGTGCACATGATTGAATATTCGTATAGGAAAAACGTGAATATTTTGATAATGGGACTTAAAAAAAATAACGTAATAAATAATTTAGCGGTTTGAAACGTTTGAATTTAATAGAGCAAGTAAATATTTTTCCCAATAAATAGAATGGATTAATTAACCCTATAGATGCCATGCCATTTCACAGTAACACTTTTCATTTATTGCAACATGTGACAAAAAAGCACAAATTTTTCGTACACAGATAAAGTGCCAAGAAAGATTAGGGACATCCAATGTGTAATTATTCCAAACGTGGAATATAAGACGATGCTCATCTAACCCGAAAGGATTCCTTGGAAACATACCTATTCAGTTACTAGCTACGCTGCTTTGCATCCAATTGATTTCTTATCTTCATATCGTATCTTCCGCTTTCATAAGTGGGACATATTTAACACGGGGATCGGTTCAAATAAAGCTTAATTATATGGAGTGAGAATTGTGATTATCGTATCAAAAATTCTATGGAATCATCAGATGGTTTTTTTATGGAGTCATCCATCACTTAATGTATTGACACATGTCCAAAGTGTATTTATTGCAGGACACGTGTCAATACAGTATTAGTGAATAAGTGTGGATGGCTTTATAAGCCGAACCATCCGATGGCTCGACTTATTATGTTTAATATTACATTATGCTTACACAATATGACCGATGTTATTTTTAATTGCATAGGATATTATGTTTAATATTACATTAAGCTTACACAAATGTCATTATAGGTCATATTGTTGTTTTTAATAAAATAAACCGTACTTATAAATAGCAAAAAATACAATTACTAAACACTACACATACTTAAAAAAAGGGATCTCATACTTTTTTTTTTTAAGAAAAAACACCCCGAAAAGGTAGGGTATTAAGGCCAGACCCCAACCTGTATATTATCAAGACCCTAATTGGGTTGAAAAATCAAAAGTCTACACATCCAAACAGTAAATGAAAACAAACAACAAAAATAGAAAAAAAAAAAAGGAAAAAGAAAACAACAACCAAAGCAAGAAGTCTGAGCCTAGGCTGACATGTGCCAAGGTGACCAGTCGGCACCACGAGGGGGTTAAAAAATAAAAATACAAAATGACTACCTAAATCTGAACGGTGGGTAGCCCATCTGGTCCATCCGCACAAGTGTACAGAGGCGGAGAGAAGCATCGTCCGGATAAAATATGCACCTCTAGGGAGTGGAGGCACCGATGCAAGCGAGGAAGTCAGCGGGTCGGTTACCCTCGTGGAAGATGTGCGAGATTTGGTCGCGAACCGACTGGAGTGTGGATCTGATGCGAATGAGCGAGTGCTGAATCTGCCGCGAGTCCTGGTGGCCTGCAGTCAAGAGAGTGACGATAGCAGCAGCATCCAACTCTATTCGAATATCTAAAAAGATATAGACTGCAATCTGAAGACCGATATAAAGCGCCTAAACTTTCAAATCGTAACTCGAGAAGGCCTGAAGAGGGGTGTGAAAGGCGGTAATGAGAGCTCCGCTGTAGTCTTTAATAAGGCTCCCACCTCTGGCGGCTCCGGTAAGTCGTTCTTGAAAGGATAGGTCATCATTCATAATACCAGTAGCCAAATAATTAGCAATATCGGCATACCCAGGCACACAATACGCAAAAAATACATGCTCATAAGGAAATGAATCATCAAGGTCATGCATATAACAAGAGTTTGAAGGTAATGCAGACAAATGATCGACAACTATGTTCACGCACCCCTTTCTATCTAAGATCTCTACATCATCCACTGAATCAACCTAGGCTTGGATTGAGCTTTAGCTAACGACTTTCTCAAAGCCGCATGATCCCTATATAGCACAACCTTATATCCTATAATGTACGCATAAAATTTCTCAAAGAAAAAATAATGGCTAAGAATTCTATCTCGGTTGTGGTGTAGTTCACTTGTGCCTCATTCGAAGTCATGCTATTATAGCAAATCACATGATGTCTCTTCTCAACTTTTTGTCCTAAGATGGCCCATACCACAAAGTTAAAAGCAGCACATATAATTTCAAAAGGTAGGAACCAATTCGGGGGCATCACAATTTGGACCGTCACTAGCTTATGCTTCAATTCATTAATGTCATTCATATATTCATCGTTAAGTCAAAAGTGATATAACCATATAAAGGTATGCCGGCCCAAAAACTCTTTACTCGATCAGATATAACCTCAGACCGTCCGTATGTCGATATGTTCCCGTCGACATAGTCAAGTCGACTTTCGAAAAGTTGACTCTTCATAGAATGACTGCGAGAAAGCAGAGCCTATACAAGTCGACTCCAAAAAGTCGACCTAGTGCAGTTGACTTTCATAGAAGGACCACGAGGAATATGCGGAATCCATGAAAGTCGACTCCTAGAAGTCGACCTCTCGTAGTCTACTTCTCTTTGAGAAGACCAACAAGTACGTAGCCTCCGAATAAGCAGATGACCCTAAGTCGACCTCCCAGTACTCGAGGTCGACTCCTCGCACCTCGAGGCCTGAGATACACTGACGACTCAATACACTTGTGATATTTCTCGGAGTCTCTTGTCCTCCAATGGATAAGAAGGAATCTTGTCATGACTCAGCAATAAGGGGAGACGAATCGACCGGGTAATTTAGACCTTTCAGGTAAACAGACCGTGGCATTTTGGGTACATCAAGTAAGTGTTTCCTCCTATATAAAGGAGGTGAGGTAACCCTAAACCCTAACTTCCATTCATTCACACTCTCCTCTATAGCTGCTCTCTCAGAGCAGCCTCTCTTCATCTCTTTCACGTACTGACTTGAGTGTTGGAGGCTCTAAGCCGGAAACACTTCCGGCGTTGAGTTCTTGCAGGTGTTTACGGCGGTCTAGTAGCGGTTCGAGGACGATTCAAGCAGATCTGAGCTCAAAACCATTTGTTCACTCTAGATCTGGAAGTAGACCTATCAATTTGAAACACTTCCGGCGTTGAGTTCTTGCAGGTGTTTATGGTGGTCTAGTAGCGGTTCAAGGACGATTCAAGCAGATCTGAGCTCAGAACCATTGGTTCACTCCATATATGGAAGTAGACCCATCATTTTGGCGCCTTCTGTGGGGAGTTCTTGAAGGAATTAAGAGCTTTGCACTTAGCTCCGATCTGTTTCTGATGGCTGAGAAGGAAGGTTTGGAGAGGAACTTGAACGAGGAGTTTAGAGGAGCTTGGACAGAGAGGAGTCCACCACCAACCTCTACCACTTGACCTCCACTGATGCAGATGCTGGGATTACCACCGTTTGGAGGACTTCCGCCGCCGGGGATGACTTTGGGTGGAGAAAAACCCATTACTCCACCCGGAGTAAAGATGCAAGTGTTGACCCAAGTAGAAGCAAGTCAAACGCTGAACCCTAATTCAGGTATTGGAGAGAGGGAGCCAACGGAGGTGTCTCGACGTGAGGGGAAGCAAATCCAGGAGGTGCCGGAGCAGACACATACGCAACCCCGCGTCGAGGAACAAACACTGACGATGACGAAGAGCGAGATGCAAAAGATAATTGTTGAAGCTGTAGCTGCCCAGATGAAACAAGTGGTGCGAGTTGAGCCGAATCCGCAGGTCGAGCAGATCCCCAAGTCGAGCCGAACCCACGGGTCGAGCAACAACCTCGTGTCGAACAGCAGGCTCAGTCGAACGTACAGCAAAACGGAAGGGTGGATGAGGATGAGTCTTTCGTTCGAACTATCAACCCGCAGGTAAGAGATGAGACACTGGAACAGCTATTGGCCCAGGTCCGCGACTTGCAGGCTCGAGTTAGGAGAAAGAAGATCAAAGGAGCGAAGGAACATCCATTCTCACAACAGATCCTGAGGGTCGACTTACCCCAAGGCTTCAGGGAGTTGAACATATGGTACAATGGCTCCACTGACCTGTCTCGACATTTGAGAAGTTTTAAAAACATGGTGGTGCTCCACCGTTACAGTGATCCTGTGCAATGTCGTGCTTTTTCTGACGACTCTGAAGGGGTCGTCTCAGGAATGGTTCCACCAACTGCCAGCTAGGTCGATTCAGGACTTTGATGGTTTCAGCTCACGTTTCTTCAATCAGTTTTCAAATGTTAGGGTGCAAGAGAAATCTTATCTCTCATTAATCAGTATGCAACAGAAGACGGGAGAGTCGCTATGAGATTATGTGGCGAGGTTTACAAGGGCATGTGTCGACTGCCCAACAGCAACGGAAGAGATCAAATCGGGAGGATTGACAAGGGGACTGCTACTAGGGCTATGTAAGAACTATTTGGCTAAACGACCTGGTAGGAGTTTCGATGACGTGTTGGGAAGATGCGCCAAATACATGAATGTTGAAGAGGCAAAAGCTGATTATTTATAAAGCGTGAAGGCGTCCCAGACAGAGAGTCGAGACGATAAGAAAAAGAAAAAGATTCATTCGACTGGGGAAATGGGAGGATTCCCACGAACTGATAGGGGTGAAAGACGATCTAGGGGATGAAGGCCGATTCAATACACACCCCTGTCGGCTCCCCACGTGAGAATACTTGAGGTAATGCAAAGGGAAATTCGCGATGACGTGGTGAGATGACCAAGGACGAGGAAAGACGGATCTGTGAAGCCCAGAAGCAATTTGTATTGTCGATTCCACAAAGATTATGGGCACAACACTGACGATTGCAGACACCTCAAAGACGAGATTGAGAGATTGATCAAAGTTGGTCATCTGAAGAAGTTTATATACAAAGATCGTGAGAGGTCGAGCAGAAGGAGGGAGAGAAGTAAGAGTCCATGCAAGAGGACGAGATCACCAGAAAAGGAGGAACTCCCCCCGAAAAGGGGAGTAATCCATATGATTTTTAGAGGGTCGACAGACGGAGATTCAAATTGAGCAAGGAAGGCGTATACTCGAGGCCGATATGCAAAAGTCGAGATACAACAAGTCGAGAAGAACGGGCCAGTGATGAACTTTGGGCTTGCTGACGTGGGAGAGGTCGAGAGACCACACAATGATGCCTTGATGATAACGGCACAAGTATCAGGGTATGAGGTGCAGAGGGTATTTGTCGACACGGGAAGTTCGGTGAACGTAATCTTTTATGACTGTCTTAAAAGAATGGAACTCGTCATCAAGCTCACACCCCTACATACATCCCTCTTTGGATTCAATGGCTCGGAGGTTCCACCCCTGGGAGAAACCATGCTCGCTGTCGTCCTAGGGGAGGGCGACTTAAGAAAGGTGAAGATGGTGAGGTTTGTGGTGGTCGACGTCGAGTCGGCTTACAACGTGATTCTTGGGAGGCTAGCACTTAATGCCTTTCAAGCAGTAGTGTCGACTTACCACATGAAGCTGAAATTTCCTGTCGGGGACCGAGTAGGAGAAGCTTGAGGAGATCAAAAGCTGTTAAGAACGTGTTATCAAATCGCGGTAAAAACAAATCAATGAGCTGAAATCAAGGAAGGAAAGAAACCAATGTCGAGTGAAAAGAGGCCGAGAGGGAGTGATCTCGAGCCACACAGAGAACTGATGGAAATCCAAATCGGAGAGAGGGAAGATCAAACTACCAAAGTCGAGAGGGAGTTGCAGGACAAGTTGCGAAAACAGTTGGTGGAGTTATTGAAGGAATTCAGGAACATATTTGCCTTCTCCCCTGAGGAGTTGACGGGAATCGATCCGGAATTCATGGAACACAAACTCAATGTCGACCCCCTCAGAAAGCCTGTGAAGCAGCGACTCAGGCATCATGGAGCTGAAATCGACAAAGCAATTGAAGTCGAGGTGGACAAGTTGCTAAAATCTAAAATATCAAAGAAATACAATTCCCCGAATGGATATCCAACACAGTGATGGTGAGGAAAGCATTAAACAAATGGCGCATGTGCATCGACTTCCGTGACTTGAACCTGGCGTGCCCAAAAGATCACTATCCCTTACCGAGAATTGATCAGCTAGTCGACTCCACGGCTGGCTGCGAGTTGCTAAGTATGATGGATGCATCCCAAGGGTATCATCAAATTCCCTTGGTCCCCCGAAGACCAAAGTAAGGTGAGCTTCGTGACGAGTAAGGGCACATACTGTTATGTCGTCATGCCCTTTGGTCTCAAGATTGCAGGGGCGACTTACCAAAGATTGATGGATCGCATGTTCAAACCTCAGATTGGGTGAAATATGAAGGTGTACGTTGACGACATCCTGGTGAAGAACAAATCGTTGACTTCACACCCAGACGATTTAAGGGAAACATTCAAAACCCTTAGAGCATTTGGGATGAAGTTGAACCCGAGTAAATGTGCCTTTGGAGTGAAGGCAGGACAATTTCTGGGATACGTCGTCACAGAACGAGGGATCGAGGTGAACAATGACAAGGTGAAGGCCATACTTGACATGGCAGGAAACATAAGAGAAGTGCAAGTCCTGACAATAAGGATTGCAGGTCTAAGCCGATTCATTGCTCGAGCAGCCGAGAAGAGTTTTCCTTTCTTCAAATTGCTCAAGAAGAAGACGACCTTCCTGTGGAGTGACGAAGCACAAATGGCAGTTGAAAAATTGAAGGAGTTCTTGAGCGAGTTGCCCTTGTTGACCAAACCCGAGTTTAGTGACGAGTTAATATTGTACATCTCGGTGGGAGTGGTCACTTTGAGTTCGGTGTTGCTGCGAGAGGAGGGAGGTTCTCAGCAGCCAATTTATTACACTAGTCGAGTACTTCAGGGTGCAGAGATGAGATATTCTGAGGTCGAGAAAGCTGCTTTGACGCTGGTGATAATGGCTAGAAAATTGAGGCCATATTTTCTAAATCATACAATAGTGGTGAGAACAAACTTCCAACTTGGAGAAACCTTGCGTCGACCTACTGTTTCAGGCCATCTCATGAAATGGGCAGTCGAGTTGAGCGAGTATTCCATCAAGTATGAGCCCAGGCGAGCTATAAAGGCTCAAGCTTTGGCAGGTTTCATCCCAGAGTGCACTAAGGGAGAAGAAAAGAAGTGGATGATGCATGTCGATGGATCCTCTGCGGCCAAAGGATCGGGTTTGAGAGTCGCCCTCGTGTCTCCCGAGGGCGAGCAGCTCGACTTTGCCATCAGAATGAGGTTCAAGGCCTCAAACAATGAAGCAGAATACGCGACACTTATCAAAGGAATTCAACTCGCAATTGGTGGAGGAGCCACGCAGATCATGGCACATTCTGATTTACAACTCCTCATGGGACAAGTGTTGGGAAATTGTGAAGTAAAAGAGTATCGAATGCTGAAATATGACGAGGAGACTCAGAGCCTTATACAAGGTTTGGAGAAATTTGAGCTAACACAAATCCCATGAGAGAAAAACAGGTGAGCCGACTGGCTCGCAAGAATTGCGAGTTCAAATGAAGGAAAGATGGGAAATCGTATTACCACCATGCACTTAGAAGGAAGTGTCTTGGGCAAATCAATGGAGATCGACGAGAAAGGCGATTGGAGAAAGTCGACTCGTGAATTTTTGCAAGGTCAAGTGCCTGCAGGAGACAAGCAAGAGGCGGAAAAAGTCGCTCGGTATTTGAGCAAATACTTTGAAGTCGAGGGGGTCTTATATAAGAAGTCGTTGGTCGGACCCCACCTGCGATACGTTTCCGAAGAAGAAGGAAGTTATGTCCTAAAAGAAATTCACGAAGGATGCTGGAGAGCACACGCGGGGTCTTGAGCTCTGGCGCGCAAGGCCCTGCGAGCCGGCTATTATTGGCCAAGAATCCAAAAGATGGCCGAAACAGTTAGTGCGAGAATGCGAGAGATGCCAGCGTCATGGTCAAATTCCTCACATCCCAGCTGAAACCATGACGACAATAACTGTCCAATCCCCTTTGCTCAATGGAAAATCGACTTGGTAGGCCCGTTGCCGATGAAAACGGGACAAAGGAAGTTCTTAGTGGTCACAGTCGACTACTTCAGCAAGTGGGTCGAAGCGGAGCCCTTGGCCCGAATCACTGAGGAGAAAATGATCCAGTTCTTATTCAGCAACATTTGCTGCCGATTTGGAATTCCGAAAGTATTAATTTCAGACAACGGAACTCAATTCCAAGGAAAACGGATCTAAGCATGGTGCCTTGACATGGGAATTAAACAGCGATTTGCCTCAGTCGCACATCCACAAGCGAATGGGCAAGTCGAGGTAACTAACAGAACTATTCTCCTAGGACTGAAGAAGAGATTGGAGAAGGCCTCAGGAGCTTGGGTTGACGAGTTAACTGCAGTCCTATAGGCCGATAGGACGACTCCGAGAAGCTGAACAGGTCAATCCCCATTCCACATGGTTTACGGAATGGATGCACTTGTGCTAGTAGAAGTCGGCTTGAATTCTCACACATAGAAACTCTATAATAGGGGCATGAGAAAGGGGAAGTCCGCGTCTAAGACAGCCAACTACAAAGAAAGAGCAAACTTCATTCATTGAACGCAAGTAAGCGATAGGCGATGTGGCATACCGTCAGTCAACATTCTACAAAGAACAGAAAAATGAGGAGCTGGTCGAGGAGACCCTATACTGTCAAAAAGGTACTCGAGAGAGGCGCATATGAATTCGAAGACGGAGAATGTCGACAACTTCCATGATCCTGGCATGTGATCCATCTCAAACGCTTTTATGCTTAAGGCAACGTTTCAAACTCCCATTTGTACTGAACAATGTTCCAATCAAATTCAGTAATGAAATGAATTTCATTTTTATGCTTCAATTATGTCTCTTACATTTACACGTCGATCTTATTATGGTTGTCTAAGAAATCGGATTTTTGAAAACGGCTATGTAGCCGACTAATTCTTATGACTACGAAGTCGATTTAAACAACTACGAAGTTGTCACTTTCGAGCGGAATCTCGAATAAGGCTACGAAGCCTACGACTACGAAGTCGATTTATACAACTATGATGTTGTAAATTTCGAGGGGAATCTCGAATAGGCTACGAAGCCTACAACTACGAAGTCGATCTATACAACTACGAAGTTGTAACTTTCGAGAGGAATCTCGAATAGGCTACGAAGCCTACGACTACGAAGTCGACTCCCACAACTATGAAGTGGTACTCTCGAGTGGAATCTCGAGCAGGCTATGAAGCCTACGACTATGAAGTCGACTACCACAACTATGAAGTTGTACTCTCGAGTGGAATTTCGAGCAGGCTATGAAGCCTACGACTACGAAGTCGACTAACACAACTACGAAGTTGGACTCTCGAGTGGAATCTCGAGCAGACTACAAAGTCGACTAACACAACTATGAAGTTGTACTCTCGAGTGGAATCTCAAGCAGGCTATGAAGCCTACGATTACGAAGTCGACTTACACAACTACGAAGTTGTACTCTCGAGTGGAATCTCGAGCAAACTACGAAGCCTACCACTACAAAGTCGACTAACACAACTGTAACGCCCCGTTTTATTTTAAAGGATTTATCAAATTTATTTAATAAAAATCAGAGTTTTTTTTTTTAAAATCCAAGTTAAAACCTTTTTCGAGAAACGGGCGCTACTTCCTAACATCAACCAACAACACACATGCACGAGCTAACAATAAAACAAATACCAAAACATAAGTCTCAAACCATTTTAAAAGGTCTAGCCTTATTCAAAGTTCAACCAAATCCTACACATACATAAGCCAACAGTTATAAAAATAAACCAGCTTATTCAAGTCTCAACATTATCCAAAAAGTTTAACATAAATCCATGGTTCATCCAACACAAACATGATTTCAAGCTGAAGCATAAATAATCCAAAATAAAAGCAAGTAGTTCATCATATAATAAAAATAGGCGGAAGCAAAGACACATCAGTTAATGACCACCATCTCGCTCGTCCTACGCCACCGCCTCCAGCTCGTCTCAACCTAATACAAAGGAAGAGAGAAGACAACAAGAAAATAATGGGGGTGAGCAACCAACTAGCTCACCATTATCGCACAGTTATCCCGCATAATTATTTTTAAAAACAGTATCACAGTAAACAGTATCAAAATCGGTATGCACAGAATTCATAGCCTAAACCCCCTACCCAGCCCTATCGCAAACCTCCTATGTACATACAACAACCTTCCGGATACAACGGCATGGCTGTAACTGGAAACATTCCCACCCCCGGGTACAACGGTTCGCAGGATCCTTTCCAGGAGACAGTAGAGATGTTTTTCCCCTTCCGGACACGACGGCATGGGGCGTCCCTCCCGGATACAACGGGCAGGCGACCTCCTACTGTTTTTGCATTCATCAAGGCACTAGCGTTCGGGACACTTAGACTAGAGTTCTCATGCATACAAAAATTTTTCAAAGAAATATTACACGAAATAAGGAGTGCGATAAATATGGAATACATCATAAATGTACCCACCTGATAGCAGCAACAGTTCACAGAATCACAAATCCAGAAACGAGGCGAGGTCAACACCTCTTAAACACCTACATTATGACAAGATCCTACAATCAGAATCTATCTCGACTTAAATCAGAAATCACAAGACAGAGCTAGTCGAACTCGTTTCGACTAAGTAGTTCGTGAAGTCCTGTGGATGTTGGAACACTAAGACTCGGCAATAAACTCGACCAAACCACATAAGGGAGTTCACATAAACCCATCCAAGGATTGACCAAGTCAAATTCACATCAAAACTAAAAGCAAGTCGATTTCCAAATTTTCATATAAAAATCATGCTTCGAAAATAGAAATCATTTAATCGCATGAAAATAGATAGTCAAGCTACCCTACAACTTAGGCTCTGAAAATTTACACAAAATTTCATCTCCAAGAAACATGTAAAACCACAAAGTTTCATCTTTAAACTCGAAATATCCTAATTTATAAAATTCGAACAAGATATCAGCAAAATGGGCACGTTAATTCATACTCAAACTTAATGAACCAATATGAACTTGAAAATTTTACACAACAACCTACAGCATGGTAAAATCAATGTATAAAAATTTCAGCCTAAAATGTTGACTGCTGCTATTTTTAAAAATTCATACGAGCAACAGCATTTTATCGAACTTAAATCCAAACTGAATCAAAACGGACTCCAAAACTTTCCATCGTTTACACACATGATTAAACACATAAAATAGGCTTCTCAGTAAAATTTCAGAATTTTTCATGAAGTAAACAATTTATAAAAATTCAAACAACGTTTCTGCAAATTCGATAAATAAAATATTAACCACATCAAATCAAGTCCAAAAATTCTAAACCTTTAACACAACATATATAAGTCACAGAGGCATTACATATTCGAATTTCAGCTCATTCCATTCAGGCATGAATTTTTTTATGCATTTAACATTATTCTGATCAGATTACTTTTTAATTATTAAAAATAGCTACAGGCCTCCAAAAATTACGAATTTTTTACACAAGGCAGGCAATGAGCAGATAACACATCCCACAAAATTTCACATTGCTTCGAGCAGCGAGCTATTTTCAAAAATTCGAACACCGAAACAGCAATTTACAAACTCGACAACTTGGCAATTAAATCACAACATAAAATTTCTCGTCCGAGGCCTTTTCATAAGACCAAGGACTCGACATTGTTCCATTATCCACCGACTTACACGACTTTCGAGGTCTCGTTCGATTTTTGAGAAAATCGAAGAGATCCCGAACATACGAACACAAAAAGAAATCATCACAATGTATAGTCGCACAAATTCAAATCAATATATTCACATCAATAATCAATGAGCACTATACGAAAACATTCAACGAAATAAAACATATACGAATAAAACGAGACGGAAAACGACGAGGCACCGTTCTCGGGAATAACTCGAAAACGTCACGAACACGAATGGCTCGACGGTAAACTCGTCGCGCCGAAAAAAGAAGGCTCGTCGCACAGGAAGGAGCTTGCTGCAAAGTCGATGAAGTTGCTGCTCGTCGAGGTTGAACTCGCCGGAAATTGCTGTGCGATGGAAGATGAACTCGACTCGACGGAGCATGTTGGTCGCTGCGGCGGTTCACGGCTGAGGAGTTGGCGGCTGGTTCTCGTCGGAAACGGCTTGTGGGCTGCTCGAAGGACGAACAGAAGTCGCCGGTACTCGCTGCAAGGGGTCGCCGGAAATCGCTACGCGAGTTGCTGGACGCCGGAGGAGACGAGTTGCAGGTGGCGCTCGACGGAGGAGGAAGGCGGCGTCGTTTGGCTGCTATGGAGGTGCAGCGATCCACCAGTGAGAAAGAGTTGCAGACGGAGGAGGGCGCTGCTCGCGGACAGATCTTCTGTGATGGCGGTGACGGGCTGAGCACGGAGAGGATGATGATGGACTGAGGACGAGGGTGATCGCAGGGAAACAGAAACCGGAAAAAAAAGAAAAAAAAAATAAAGAGAAGGGAGATGGAGAGGGTTCACGATGAGGAAAGGAAAACTGATTTTCTCGCGTGAGTTTTGATGGCTGCGGAAAGGGTTTGGGAAGAGAAAAACCGAGCAAGGAAAAATATATACATAAGCTATTAGGTTTTAAAGTCTTGTTATCCAAGACAAATACAATCTCCCAAACACACACGTGAAAACCAAGAAAACAAGGAAAAAAAAATATCAGTTGGGCCGGTTTTGGCTTGGGCCAAACGGTTTCTGGGCCGGTTTGCGACATCAAATCAGCTCACGGGCTCAATTTCGGTTTACGCGAATATTCTCGGGCTCGATAAAAAAAAATCGTACGTTAATATATTCGGCCCTCGGGCCCGATTCAATCACACGAAAATAAATCCAGGTCTCGGGCTCGGGTTCTCCGATTACAAATTTCGACAGTTCCAATCGATCGCACGATAAATAAACAAAACTCCGGACAATATAAATTAAATACGCACATTGATTTTAAAATACTAATATTATTAATCAAAACATACAATTAGCAATTAATTGGCAATTAGAGATATAACATTTAGACATTCAAATAGGCAAGCAATAATTAATATATCACAATAATAATAATGATAATAATAATAATAATAATAATAATAATAATAATAATAATAATAATAATGATTCAAATAAACCACAAATAAATGGGCATTACAGTCTACCCTCCTTAAACGATTTCCATCCCCGGAAATCCAAGAAAAATCATCCAACAGGACATCTGACACACGAGAGAAACTCAAACCACTAAACTCGGATACTCCGCCCGAATCTTCCCACTCTACCAAGTCACACCGTACTAGCCACGGTTACCCTGCCGGACTTTGACGAGTACCTCTTCCGGACTCTCCCTGCTGGATTCGTCAATCCAGTAGGTCACCGGTACCTCATCAAAGGTAAGGTTCTGCCCACATGCAGCTCGTCAAAGATCGCCTCGTGCCTAGAGTCGCGCACCTGTCCCCTCTCCACGAGGCACTGAACAGGTCGTGTACTCTTGCTAGCTCCGGTGATGGGGTCAACCGTCAGGCCAAGACGCCGACTCGGTCGAGAATCACGAAAGAACCAACCACTGTGGCTGATACTTCCTCTCTTCCCAGAACTCGAGGCGTACAACGCCTCTTTCCGTACTCAGAACCTCGTACGGTACCATCAAGATCGTCACTCATAGCCATTGCTATAAGCGCACTTTCTTATGGTAAGAAATTCCACACGACACACCCATCGAGTACACCCGACTCAAAACCAGTCTCTCAAGGTCTCGACAGTATGTCCTAAACGCATAACTATCTGGATTTCTACGCGGTGCCAAGTTCAGTCTTGTGCCCGGGTCACGTTGACAACTTGTCCACGATCCCAAAGTGATCCGTGCGTCCGTATCAAACGGGCCGCCACGGGATCTCTTACAAAAGGCTAACAAAGCAACAACAACGCCACAAACTCAACACTGATACCTACAGAATCCACGGTTCTGCTCGATATCGATGACAAAGCCTCATTCCCTGCCGACACGAGTAACAGCTCGTATGCGGCTTAGGAAGTATCGACTAGATATACGAAAACAATTTCTATCGCAGAAGCTGACTCTCAAATAGGGATGCACGACGATCCCATTATAACGGTCTAAAAGGACATAGCCAGTCCGAGGTTTAATGCACTGTCACCCGAGAGATGTCATACACACTGGCGCTGCATAAGCGGGGCGCTGGGACGTGTGCCTACATCTGTTCGGAGAACAGCTGCAAGGTCAAGGTTTAGGCCACACACTGGCTTGGGGAGCTCCTGCGTTCGGTGATGGTGGCTGCAGCTCGCGATCGGCCCTGCAGTGCCTCACGTCTCTCAGCACGGGCTCGCGTGCTCGACCACCACTTCGCGTGACTACACCCAGTCAGCGTCGGCGTTTGGTTCGAGGTACAGAAGAAAATTGCTCTAACTCAAGGCTCACACTATCTGAGATAGCCAGGAAGGAGAGGTTTTCACAAAACCGATCAACATTTGGATATAACAAAGGCATCACATTCAAAGAAAGCGAATATCGGCATCCTCAACACAGCGGTCATTATCAACAATGAAGATGATCAGCTCGCATGGGCTCTTCCGACTAACAGTGTCGGCCGTCACGTCAGCTCTATCTCCGGTAGCTAATTGTGCCGGCAGTCCTAAACAAGCTAAATTTCTACTCTGCTAAGATTTTCACGTTTCTGGATCTCATCTCGAAGCCTCATTGGTTGATTCATCTCGATCGCGTCTCGAATATAGGTCATCAACGACAGAAACACGACAGGCCGATCAGGGTATGAATGGAGTACTAGACCGAATGACATTACGAAATAAAATCGAAGGAACGATTTCAGACAAGCAGAAAAATGAAAGTGCTCGTCTTAATCAATACATCAAGTTGCAAGTCTTAAAGTGTAAACTCCAGACGAACCAAAAACAAGAGTTTCCAGAGGATTGCCAAAAAGTCAAATAAAACACAAAGGTCACTCTCGAAATTTCGAAGAGAAAAAGGATGGAAGTTCCCAAAAATTTAATAATGAATACAATGAAAAAAAAGAAGACGTCTCTGCATCAGGCTCAACTACCCTCCTTAAAAGATTCACACGCAGACCACTTCGATTCATCGTTAAAATAGATCACGAAAGATAATTGATCGCCGTCTATCTCGAAGCTAAGGTATTCTCAAGCCGACTTTCGCATTGACTTAATGAAGTTACGACAAACGATTAAGGATCAATAGAAGGTGAAATTTTGATGCTCAACACAATCCAAAATTTCTACGCGAGGAAAAAGGAAAAATCAAGCGAAATTAACACGGTACGAAAATCAAATAAATAAGATGATCCCGAAATACAATTCAAACTTGACTACCAAGCGAAAGGTAGTAGTCAAAGGAAGTGGAAAAGCACTCGGGCGGCAAAGGCGTGAATGGTAGGTTAAAGGGTTGGAAACAACTCAAGCTCATACATTAAATTTGCTGCAAAATTTTCCACAAAACGGAATTGCACAAAGTCCGTATTTTTAATGCATCTCTTTGGACAAAAATGCTATATGAATGAAACTTATGAAATTTGAATCCTAAGAGACAAAACTAAAATTCATATGAAGACACTGAAATGAAATAAGGCCATTTAGCAGGTGATAAATCAACAAACATTGAAAATTTATTTACAGACCAAAACTGGGGTAATGTACCTAGCCAGACTTCAGTAATTGCTCTCTAACTGGAGCTACAGGCATGATTTTAATGAAATTTTAATACCAAATGATAGATAACTCAAATGTATACAACTTTGCTGAAGGTCACTTTGGCAAATAAATACATTTTCAATGAGTTTAAACACAAAACATGTGATTCAGAAAATCTGTCAAAAATTAACATGTGTTATGGACAGCACCTCAGTGTTTACCCTCTAGATCGAGCTACAGACTTTCAAATGGCATGTTTCAAGTCTCAAATTAAGCTTAAAGCATGCCTCTACAACTTCTATTTGGAACACCGAAGCATAAAAGGTCATTTAGATAGTGTAAAATCAGTTAACATTCAATATCAGATTCTGCCAAAACACAAAACTCTATCTCATGCATGTCTATCTTTCTAAGAACACAACTCGAGCTACAGAGCACATATTAACATGAAATTTATCTCATTTAAAATATAAGAAACGGACCTATAATTTCCATGAAGAGCATAAATTCATACGAGCACGTTATGACATGATAAACAGGTCATACATTAATTACACACATGCTGCCGGGTAACAGGAAAACTGGTCGCGCAATATTCTCGTAAAAATCATAACTTATTCGATATAACTTGGAATCGAGAAATTCCAAAGCCCACATATAGAAAACCGAACATAATACATTTCATAAGAAGATAGCAACTTCAAATAACCAGCCTCTGATGGCTTAAACTGAGGCACAACAGAAACAGCAAACATGCAAATTAACAAGAAATAACAATGAACATATATAACAAAAGTTCTAAGCTCGACCACGATTAATATGACTTCCAGACAGAAATAAACGAGCACAACATGTTCATCACAGCAACTACATGATACTCGATTTATAAAAGACGAGAGTTATCAATATTCTCGAAGAATTTGCGAGACAAACCAACGAGTAAGAACGAATGAAAACGAACAAATTATAACAGGGAAAATCAGCCATTTACCTGATCCCCACGAATCTACCAGCACAAGTGGTCGGATCATCAACATGAACTCGACACTTAGACTCCTCTCTCGATTCTCCTTAATCGGGTTCTAACACGCGTCTAATAGTTCAAGCCACAATAGTCACAGACTTCCGAATAATCCACACACCCGGGACTTCTTCATTTGTCTGTACCCTTTACTTAAGCCTTCTCCTTCGAGGTAGCTTACAAATGAAATATCATTCGATTGAACTAAACAGAAACTCGTAACGAGAGCACTGCTATAGACCGAACTTAACTCGATAACACCCAACCAAAAACTCACAACAAAAAAAATCTCTTAAGTCGGCATTTAACTCTGCACCACTAGAGTTCAAGTCCGAATAAACGGAGGGTAAATTCCTAGGCCCCAATAAAAGAACAAACCATAATCACGTCATTCACAATAATCAAAACAAATAAAACTCATACCTTGAGCTGGTGCGGCGAGACGAAGCGAGTGGTCAATGGTCATTAAACACATAATCGCAAATGAACCAGTCTACAGAAAAGTAAGACTGGCTCTGATACCAAACTGTAACGCCCCGTTTTATTTTAAAGGATTTATCGAATTTATTTAATAAAATTCAGATTTTTTTTTTAAAATCCAAGTTAAAACCTTTTTCGAGAAACGGGTGCTACTTCCTAACATCAACCAACAACACACATGCACGAGCTAACAATAAAACAAATTCCAAAACATAAGTCTCAAACCATTTTAAAAGGTCTAGCCTTATTCAAAGTTTAACCAAATCCTACACATACATAAGCCAACAGTTATACAAATAAACCAGCTTATTCAAGTCTCAACATTATCCAAAAAGTTTAACATAAATCCATGGTTCATCCAACACAAACATGATTTCAAGCTGAAGCATAAATAATCCAAAATAAAAGCAAGTAGTCATCATATAATAAAAATAGGCGGAAGCAAAGACACATCAATTAATGACAACCATCTCGCTCGTCCTACGCCACCGTCTCCAGCTCGTCTCAACCTAATACAAAGGAAGAGAGAAGACAACAAGAAAATAATGGGGGTGAGCAACCAACTAGCTCACCATTATCGCACAGTTATCCCGCATAATTATTTTTAAAAACAGTATCACAGTAAACAGTATCAAAATCGGTATGCACAGGATTCATAGCCTAAACCCCCTACCCAGCCCTATCGCAAACCTCCTATATACATACAACAACCTTCCGGATACAACGGCATGGCTGTAACTGGAAACATTCCCACCCCCGGGTACAACGGTTCGCAGGATCCTTTCCAGGAGACAGCAGAGATGTTTTTCCCCTTCCGGATACGACGGCATGGGGGGTCCCTCCCGGATACAACGGGCAGGCGACCTCCTACTGTTTTCGCGTTCATCAAGGCACTAGTGTTCGGGACACTTAGACTAGAGTTCTCATGCATACAAAAATTTTTCAAAGAAATATTACACGAAATAAGGAGTGCGATAAATATGGAATACATCATAAATGTACCCACCTGATAGCAGCAACAGTTCACAGAATCACAAATCCAGAAACGAGGCGAGGTCAACACCTCTTAAACACCTACATGATGACAAGATCCTACAATCAGAATCTATCTCGACTTAAATCAGAAATCACAAGACAGACCTAGTCGAACTCGTTTCGACTAAGTAGTTCGTGAAGTCCTGTGGATGTTGGAACACTACGACTCGGCACTAAACTCGACCAAACCACATAAGGGAGTTCACATAAACCCATCCAAGGATTGACCAAGTCAAATTCACATCAAAACTAAAAGCAAGTCGATTTCCAAATTTTCATATAAAAATCATGCTTCGAAAATAGAAATCATTTAATCGCATGCAAATAGATGGTCAAGCTACCCTACGACTTAGGCTCTGAAAATTTACACAAAATTTCATCTCCAAGAAACATGTAAAACCACAAAGTTTCAGCTTTAAACTCGAAATATCCTAATTTATAAAATTCGAACAAGATATCAGCAAAATGGGCACGTTAATTCATACTCGAACTTAATGAACCAGTATGAACTTGAAAATTTTACACAACAACCTACAGCATGCTAAAATCAATGTATAAAAATTTCAGCCTTAAATGTTGACTGCTGCTATTTTTAAAAATTCATACGAGCAACAACATTTTGTCGAACTTAAATCCAAACTGAATCAAAACGGACTCCAAAAATTTCCATCGTTTACACACATGATTAAACACATAAAATAGGCTTCTCAGTAAAATTTCAGAATTTTTCATGAAGTAAACAATTTATAAAAGTTTAAACAACGTTTCTGCAGATTCGATAAATAAAATATTAACCACATCAAATCAAGTCAAAAAATTCTAAACCTTTAACACAACATATGTAAGTCACAGAGACATTACATATTCGAATTTCAGCTCATTCCATTCAGGCATGAATTTTTTTATGCATTTAACATTATTCTGATCAGATTACACTTTAATTATTAAAAATAGCTACAGGCCTCCAAAAATTACGAAATTTTTACACAAGGCAGGCAATGAGCAGATAACACATCCCTCAAAATTTCACAACGCTTCGAGCAGCGAGCTATTTTCAAAAATTCGAACACCGAAACAGCAATTTACAAACTCGACAACTTGGCAATTAAATCACAACATAAAATTTCTCGTCCGAGGCCTTTTCATAAGACCAAGGACTCGACATTGTTCCATTATCCACCGACTTACACGACTTTCGAGGTCTCGTTCGATTTTTGAGAAAATCGAAGAGATCCCGAACATACGAACACAAAAAGAAATCATCACAATGTATAGTCGCACAAATTCACATCAATATATTCACATCAATAATCAACGAGCACTATACGTAAACATTCAACGAAATAAAACATATACGAATAAAACGAGACGGAAAACGACGAGGTACCGTTCTCGGGAATAACTCGAAAACGTCACGAACACGAATGGCTCGACGGTAAACTCGTCTCGCCGAAAAAAGAAGGCTCGTCGCACGGGAAGGAGCTCGCTGCAAAGTCGATGAAGTTGCTGCTCGTCGAGGTTGAACTCGCCGGAAATTGCTGTGTGATGGAAGATGAACTCGACTCGATGGAGCATGTTGGTCGCTGCGGCGGTTCACGGCTGAGGAGTTGGCGGCTGGTTCTCGTCGGAAACGGCTCGTGGGCTGCTCGAAGGACGAACAGAAGTCGCCGGTACTCGCTGCAAGGGGTCGCCGGAAATCGCTACGCGAGTTGCTGGGCGCCGGAGGAGACGAGTTGCAGGTGGCGCTCGACGGAGGAGGAAGGCGGCGTCGTTTGGCTGCTATGGAGGTGCAGCGATCCACCAGTGAGAAAGAGTTGCAGACGGAGGAGGGCGCTGCTCGCGGACAGGTCTTCTGTGATGGCGGTGACGGGCTGAGCACAGAGAGGATGATGATGGACTGAGGACGAGGGTGATCGCAGGGAAACAGAAACCGGAAAAAAAAGAAAAAAAAATAAAGAGAAGGGAGATGGAGAGGGTTCACGATGAGGAAGGGAAAATTGATTTTCTCGCGTGAGTTTTGATGGCTGCGGAAAGGGTTTGGGAAGAGAAAAACCGAGCAAGGAAAAATATATACATAAGCTATTAGGTTTTAAAGTCTTGTTATCCAAGACAAATACAATCTCCCAAACACACACGTGAAAACCAAGGGAACAAGGAAAAAAAAATATCAGTTGGGCCGGTTTTGGCTTGGGCCAAACAGTTTCTCGGCCGGTTTGCGACATCAAATCAGCTCACGGGCTCAATTTCGGTTTACGCGAATATTCTCGGGCTCGATAAAAAAAAATCGTACGTTAATATATTCGGCCCTCGGGCCCGATTCAATCACACGAAAATAAATCCAGGTCTCGGGCTCGGGTTCTCCGATTACAAATTTCGACAGTTCCAATCGATCGCACGATAAATAAACAAAACTCCGGACAATATAAATTAAATACGCACATTGATTTTAAAATACTAATATTATTAATCAAAATATACAATTAGCAATTAATTGGCAATTAGAGATATAACATTTAGACATTCAAATAGGCCAGCAATAATTAATATATCACAATAATAATAATGATAATAATAATAATAATAATAATAATAATAATAATAATAATAATAATAATAATGATTCAAATAAACCACAAATAAATGGGGCATTACAACAACTACGAAGTTGGACTCTCGAGTGGAATCTCAAGCAGACTACGAAGCCTACGGCTACGAAGCCGATTAACACAACTACGAAGTTTTAATCTCGAGTATGCTACGAAGCTTATAACCATGAAGTTGATTTACGCGACTACGAAATTGTCACATTCGAAAGAGATCTCGCATACACTATGCAAACAACTTAACAATATCTACACAAAGAATATCAAGATAGCTATGAAGCTAAGTACACAACCAACTAAACGCAACTACGGCGATGAAGCTTTACGCTTCATCAGCTACGAAGCTGCAAAAAATGTTGCTCGGCTTCGACCAGCTCGCAAGAAGGGCTGGGGAGAAGACGAGTTGAAATACTTACGTTTATCAGCTATAAAGCTGCTAAAATTGTTGCTCGACTTCGACAAGCTCGCAAGAAGGATTGAGGAGAAGACGAGTTGAAAAACTTACGTTTATCAGCTATGAAGCTGCTAAAACCGTTGCTCGACTTCGACCAGCTCGCAAGAAGGGTTAGGTAGAGGACGAGTTGAAAAACTTACGTTTATCAGCTATGAAGCTGCAAAAAATGTTGCTCAGCTTCGACCAGCTCGCAAGAAGGGCTGGGGAGAAGACGAGTTGAAATACTTACGTTTATCAGCTATAAAGCTGCTAAAATTGTTGCTCGACTTCGACCAGCTCGCAAGAAGGGTTGGGAGAAGATATAAGGAAATAACAGCAAGATAACGTGAAAAAGACAAGCAACGCGACAAACAAAGAAAGGAAAAAGATCGAATAATATTGATAAGGGAAAATTCAGTACATTCCGAGTTGCCTCGACCTTTACAAATCCGGAAAATAGGTCGAGAACAACAAATATCCTACAATCTATTAATTTTTTCTAAAAAACATTGGCACCGCCCCAAAAGACAGACAAACACGTCTAAGAGACAACATCCAACTTCTCAGCAGTGTCGTCCCCACCCTCCATCACAACGGCAGCAGACTTCTCTCCTTCAGCATTCTCTGGGTTCTCTCTCTCTCGGCATCCCCGTCGACAAGTGGCTCAGTCCCCTTCCCTTCGACTTCCTCCTCCTCATGGCTAGCCCCACTTGGCCCGACTAATGCGGTCGGACCGGCCAAAAGGGTGGGAGGAACCTCGAGTTGCGCGCTCAGGCCAGCTTTGCGAATGGCCGAAGCCTCGAGTCCCGACCACCACGAATAGTCATCCGGAAGAGACTCGTCACCCTCATAACCCTCGGGGTCGGGAAGCATCACCTTGACCTCCCCGCGGTAGAGTCTGCCAGCGAATTCAGACCCCGTCACCACTACCTCCCAGGCTGCAAAAGTATGCTCGAAATATTGAAGGGTGGCGGGGCAGAGCTTGTCGAGAAAAGCAGGGGAATTGCAGAAGGCTCGGACGACCTCTTGGCGATAGGTCTCGAGAAAGATAGCACCTATAGGGGACTTCAAGAAGGTCCTGTGCCCTTCCTCGACGCCACTCTCTCTCTCGACCAGGAACTCATCACGGGCCTTTTCGAGGTCGCCCTGTCATTCAAGTGCCGAGCCACGGCTTGTCGGCTTTCAGCTTGTCTACAAGGGCCTTCGAGAACTCGAAGTCCTCTTTTAGCGCCTCGATTTCTTGGCACTGAGCCTCGCAGTTTTCATCGAGGGACTTGGTGGAGACAGCGGGAGCCTTACTCCATTTCTCGAGACAGGGAAGCACTGCAGCCAGAAACTGCGAGAGACATTGAAATAGATGAGAAAGAAAAAAAAAAGACTAAGTCGACTAAAAGACAAGGAAAGTACCTGAGAGAGGCATTGGATCGCGTAATTCGAATGCTCATAGAGATTCCCCTCGACGCGATCCTTATCGGCCTTGGGGATGAGGGAGTTGGGATACTTAGCCACCTTGTGCGGCTAGGGGTGGTTCCAGAGTCGGGATGGCATACCGACCGTCACGTCCTTAACAGTGACCGGGGAAGGGGGAGTCCTCTCGACCGCCTTTCCCTTGCCCTTGTCGACCTTGCGGCGCTTAAGGTCGTCAGGGATCAGGACGACAGCCCGGTCGTCTTGACCCGTCTTCTGGGAACCAGAGCCCGACGTTTTGTAATGCTTGGCTGCACTAGGGTTCTCGACCCTAGACTTTCTCCAGCAGTCGTCTCGGCTACTGCAGCGGTACCCCTCAACCCGGACCCACTCTCGGGTCGAGGAGGAGAAAGAATAGATCCACCAGCCAACTTCTCGGTCGGCTGCTTCTTTTTCACCTCAAAGCGCTTAAGTGCTTTAACTGCAATGAAGAAAGAGACAATTAGCAATCAAATGAGAGACAGTTAACAATCGCAATACGAGTAACCAAAACACGAAGTCGACTTCATAAGAAGAAATATCAATAGCTTAGGGGGATCATCGAGACGAGAAAGATCCTCGTAGATGACGATTGGGGCCTGATTGACCCACTCGCGGTCCTTAATTAACTGACGGGCACTATATGTGTGCTTATTGATCTACTTCAACAACATGTCGAATTGATCGGAGCGAGGTTGCCTATTTTGTTTAACTTTAGAAGTAATCCAGGTATTTGCATAAGGGTACATGCCGAAAGCAGGTCGAATGTAGATATACTTCGACTTCCACTCAGTGACATTCGACGAAAGATCGTCAAGGAAGGTAACACCGACGCGACGACCTAGGCAATGGGCGCCCTTGACAAGTCTATAGTCGTAACAATAAAAGAAAAATTCGGGCGAGAAGAAATGAAGTATTATTCAAGAGACGACTATGAAAGCTATAATAATGTGAATAGCGTTAGGAGAAAATTGGTTTATGGGTGCATTATACATGTTGCTAATCAACAAAAGTTCGTCCTGGATGGGAAAGCGAAGGCCGAACACGACTTGGTCGATAAAAAAGGTGTGACAGCCAGGAGGAGGATGAGCAAAATCGTTATCAGGGCCAGGGGCAACCAACTCCCAATTAGAAGGGAGCCCACTAAATTTTCTGAAGCCCTCGACCTCAGCTGCAGAGGCATAAGAGAAAGGGTTAAGAACTGCTAACCTAGCCAAAGGGCAAGCTATTGATACAACATTTTGGTACTCGATAGGAAGAACAATTATTGCTAAAGGAACATGACTCGTTCTATATACAGGAATATCTAAGAACCTAAGGGGAATACCTCGAGGAATGAGGTCGAGGCGAGGAGAACTCTCTCGAGAGAGACTCTTCGATACATCTACCAAGCCACCCTCTAAAAGCGCTTGGTCGTACTCACCCCAGTCGACTCTTGAAACAAAGACATGAGAAGAGGAAGTTGATGACTCGGCAGCCAACTTGAACCCAACAACTTGCACTGAGTCGGACGATTGATAACCAGCGTCAATCAAGCGCTCGACTGTGTCAGGAGAAGAATCAGAGTTGGAAGCTAAAAAAGAAAAAAAATGAGAATAGTGAAGCTTTTGTTAAAAAAAAAAAAAAAAAAAAAAAGAGAAAAGAAAAAGAGGTTGGAATTACCAAAGTCATGAGCTAACACATTGGATATAATGAACAAAGTCGACTTTTGAAAGTCTCCAGAAGAAGACTCGACTTCTGTCGATATCAAAAGAAACAGGGAAATAACGAACTATGATATTCAGTCGACTTGACAGAGATAAACCAGTAAGTCGACATGAGTCGGCTCGAGAAGGGAAGAGAAGAAAAAAAAAATAAAGTCAGCTGCGTGTATTAAAACCAACCCGATGTTAGAAACACGTCGGCAGCATGAAGATCGCATGTTAAAGATCTAATGCCCAGAAATCACCAGAAAATATCAAGAATTTTGAAGAACACGAAGAACACCCTTGAACTTCCAAAACAAAAAAAGGAGAGAGCCCAGAAAAATAAGTGAAAACTTATGAAAAAGCGAAGGATCAGTAAACTTACTCATGATGGTTGGCTTGAAATTCGGAGAAGTACTAGAAACAAGGATAAACTGAGAACCTTGCAATTGCCGGAGAATTCAGAAAGGATGGGAGTCTGAGAAGTAAAGATCGTGAAAAGTCAGGGGCTTCATAGAAGAAGAGTATTTATAAACCTAATAATGATGTATGGGTCGTTGGATCAAGTTGAGATCTAACGGCCACGATGAAGCGGCAGAATTTGAAGCAGCAAAAGGTGTAATGATGCGTCATCAAAACCCTAATTTCAAAATTTGAAAAGTTGTCAGAATGTCAGACTTATCCAAAGTAATCATATGGGATTGAGTATCCCTGCCGAATGACGAGACGAGTTACCAACAGGACAAGTATGGGCGGATATTGCGATTTAAATCAGATAGGTAAGGCACTCACCACCAAATTTACTCTTAAGCATTCGGCTGATTAGAGTAATTTTTGGGGGGACTAGATGATATAACCATATAAAGATATGTCGGCCCAAAAACTCTTTACTCGACCAGATAATAACTCAGACCGTCCGCGTGTCGATATGTTCCCGTCGACATACTCAAGTGGACTTCCGAAAAGTCGACTCTTCATAGAATGACTGCGACAAAGCAGAGCCTATACAAGTCGACTCCAAGAAGTCGACTTGGCGCAGTCGACTTCCATAGAAGGACCACGAGGAATATGCGGAATCCATGAAAGTCGACTCCTAGAAGTCGACCTCACGTAGTCGACTCCCAAAAGTCAACTTCTCTTTGAGAAGACCAACAAGTGCGTAGCCTCCGAATAATCAAATGACCCTAGGTCGACCTCCCAGTACTCGAGGTCGACTCCTCGCACCTCGAGTCCTGAAATACACTGACGACTCAATACACTTGTGATATTTCTCGGAGTCTCTTGTCCTCCAATGGATAAGAAGGAATCTTGTCATGACTCAGCAATAAGGGGAAACGAATCGACTGGGGTAATTTAGACCTTTCAGGTAAACTGACTGGGGCATTTTGGGTACTTCAAGTAAGTGTTTCCACCTATATAAAAGAGGTCAGGTAACTCTAAACCCTAACTTCCATTCATTCACACTCTCCTCTATTGCTGCTCTCTCAGAGCAGCCTCTCTTCATCTCTTTCACGTACTGACTTGAGCCTCGGAGGCTCTACACCGGAAACACTTCCAGTGTTGAGTTCTTGCAGGTGTTTACGGCGGTCTAGTAGCAGTTCGAGGACGATTCAAGCAGATCTGAGCTCAAAACCATTATTAGTTCACTCCAGATCTGGAAGTAGACCCATCAAAAAGGCACACCCAAAGCAAGTAATGCATAGAAAGGTCGAGCAATTATTGAAAAATCTTAAATAAAATCTCCGGTAAATACCAGCATGCCCAAGAAAACTACGAAAACCTTTTACATTTAGAAGGGGCTGGAGTTGTTCTTGTTGAGATCTATGAGGATCTCGTTATGTACAAGTCACGAATTCAATAGCAAACTTAAAGCTATGCGCAGTAGATTTAAAGGTTTGACGTAGAAAACTTATGGCTTAAAACTTTCTGAATCTGATGGATTTGAGATGACCGGGAGCATAACGTCACGAGGATGCCAGGATCACGAAGGTAGTGGAGGATAGCGGTCGTGTGGCTGCGTCAGGTCGTCAGTCGGATCGCGGGATGCCGGCGGTGGGTCAGCTCGTCGCAGCGTCTCGTCCGGCGGGCTGAGGTCGACGGATCACGGCGGCGGGTCGTGGTTCGTTGGCTCCAGTAGATGATCTCGATGTCTTGGTTACCTTCGGGATCTTCTACTGTATCACTCAAACACCTCTTCTACTTGTACCGGTGGAGCAACAAGAAGAACATAAAGCTCGAATGAGATCTAGAGAGAGAGGAAGGGGGCGTGCGTGTGTTTTACACTATATGGCTCTTCCATCTCTTCTCACGAGCTTAATGATGTACATAGAGGGATCCTTAAGAGAATAGGACTAGGGCTTCTTAAGTAATGGACTAACTGTGGGCCAGGCCCACTCCTCCAATTACTTAAATAATATTACGGTCCACTAACGTAATATTATTGCACTCCATTTTTCTATCCCAAAGTATATTTGAGACTCCAATAATAATTGCCCTAATTACCTCCGCATGTTTAAGATATAATGTCCATTAATTATTTCGATTACGAACTATCAAGAACTAATTAATATACTATATTACCAAAGCTAGCGCTCGTTCATCACATTATTATTATGCCAGAATTTAGTCTACCTGCAGGGTTTTGCATAAGAATCCTCATGATCTCACTTCGGGGACATCATCAAACTGACGTACATGGTGACTGTAAATATCCTAACCGCACATCATACATACAACAATATTACCCAAAAATGTAAGACTATTGATCCAGTGAACTGAATCTCACCAAGTGAATCAAAGTAATACATACTGCATGTATATGTCTGTTTAATATCTTACGAGTTAAGAGAACGCAGTAATTAATCGAGGCCTAGTTCGTTTATGACGATCAGGATAAAACGAACTTCTCATCTCTGGGATCTTGTTCAATACATAAATGTACTAGTACAACTAATCAATTAAGACCAACTGTACCGTTAACACTACAACCGTTCTGATGGGGTGTTCATTTCCATCTAGGTTGTGAACCAATAATTCTTGTTTCGCAAATAATTAATAGAATGGCCTTCTGTTCACCTGATGATGACTCATTCTATCTAAGTGCAAAACAACATAACATAGAACTTATTTAATCGAACATGATTCTCATTCATAAAGGGGAAAAGTGTAATATCATCCAAAGTAAGCTTTTAGTATATAACTGTAACGCCCCGTTTTATTTTAAAGAATTTGCGGAATTTATTTAATAAAAATCAGAATATTTTTTTTTTTAAAATCCAAGTTAAAACATTTATCGAGAAACGGGCGCTACTTACTAACCACAACAAACAAATAAAAACACCAAATCAATCAATCGATAGAACCTACACATGCTCGAGCTATAACAACTTTAATAATCATAAATTTCAAAACCATTCCCAAACGACTAGCATGAAAGCAAGGTTCAAACGAAATTCAACATAGTTTGCAAATGACGAAACAAATAATCCAAAGTACGATAGCAATAAATAAATATCAAGTTTATACGGAAGCATTGGCTTTCAACACATAATGACCACCATCTCGCTCGTCCTACGCCACCGCCTCCAGCTCGTCTCATCCTAGAACAAAGGAAGAGAAAAGACAACAAGAAAATAATGGGGGTGAGCAACCAACTAGCTCACCATTATCGCACAGTTATCTCGTATAATTACTTTAAAAAAACAGTATCACGGTAAAACAGGTTCAGTGTCTAGTATGCACAGAGTTCCTAGCCTAAACCCCCTACCCAGCCCTATCGCAAACCTCCTATGTACATACAACAACCTTCCGGATACAACGGCATGGCTGTAACTGGAAACATTTCCACCCCCGGGTACAACGGTTCGCAGGATCCTTTTTGAGGAGACAGCAGAGATGTTTTTTCCCTTCCGGATACAACGGCATGGGGCGTCCCTCCTGGATACAACGGGCAGGCGACCTCCTACTGTTTTCGCATTCATCAAGGCACTAGCATTCGGGACACTTAGACTAGAGTTCTCATGCATACAAAAAAATTTTTCAAAAGAAATACATTACAATTTTCTCTCTGGTGAGAGGCGATTTCTCTCCGGTGAGAGTTTCTTCCTTTGGTGAAGGCAGCTAGATTCCCTTGGTGAGGGAGTTTGTAGTATCCATCTTACCCACTTATACTGGTAAGATTCTACCCTCTTGGCGGACAGTCAAGTTAGACAATGGACAACGGAAATGTAGCAGCCGCAGGGATTGAAGAGGAAATGGCGAAAAGACTACAAGACTTCTCCTTGTCGGGAACTGAAAATGATGTCATTGATATTGCGAACGAGGATATTAAAACCAGTGCGGATGAATGTAGTAGGAGCCTGATTGGGAAAATCATAGGAAACCGGAAAGTATCCTTATTTGGGTTGAAGAGAGCTTTGACAGCAATGTGGAGAACCCAGCATGGACTAGAGGTACGAGAACTTAGCCCCAACTTCTATCAATTTACCTTTGAGCACAGAGGAGATATGGCTAGGGCACGTTTAGGTACCAATTGGATTTTCGAAAACCAATATCTGATTTTACAAGACTGGAAAAGGGGAATTAAAGCCAATGACAGTTGTTTCCAAGAACTTGATATCTGGGTGCAAGTCTTTAATGTCCCCCTAGACTGGCTGAGTATGGAAGTTGGCCTCAAAATTGGGAAAGCTTTCCATGGAGTAAAGAATGCAGGCGTCTCTACCTCTATTGGGGCAGGAGTTAGAATTCTCAGACTTTTGGCTACAGTGAACATCTCCAAACCTCTTCCGAGATGTGCCACTATCAGGCTAGGAGAACAGCTTGTCACTGTTAGTTTCAAATATGAGAGACTAGTTAATTTGTGTTACTACTGTGGAGAAATTGGCCATCTTGATAGGGAATGTAAGAGTAAAATGGAGGACATTGCAAAGGGTGAAGCCAAAAATGGGCAATATGGTGATTGGCTCAAGGCAGGAGAATCAAGAGTGTACAGTAACTCATCGCAGCAAAGCAGATCATATGAGAGAGAGTCTGAGCCATCTACTGATATGAACACCCCACAATCAAAAGAAGCTGACATAAATATTAGAGGTGTAAGAATGCTCACTGACAAACTGGAAGGCTCAAATCCTTCTCAGCCTCAGGAGAAGAGGAACCTAAGCCTGGTGGAATCTAGCTCATCCAGACAAGAAAATCACAGTTCCCAACCAATCTCAATTACCAAGGAACCCCAGGAGTATAACAAAGGGAAGGAGATCATTCACATCTCAGAACAGAACCTGGAGCAATCAACAGAAATGGATCATCAGAGTGTCATCAAGATCCCAACTTCTACCCAAAATATCATAATCAAGCCAATAATCCCTCGGGAACCTTCCCAAACTAAGCTTAAGACCTGGAAGAGAACAGGCACAAAGGTTGGCAGACTCCAGAGGAATCAGAATGAGAGCACCACTCCTACCCAAGGAGTCAAAAGACACAGAACCAGTGGCAACCTAATGGAAACAGAAGATGAAGAGATTGATCCCTCAGAATCAGAAAACAAGAAACTCAGAATCATCCCAGCTCAGGTGGAGAAGGCCAGCCTCAAATGTCCCCAAGGTGACCAATGAGGGCTCTGGTGTGGAACTGTAGAGGCCTGGGTGGGGCCTCCACAGTTTCCCAGCTGAGGGAATCTATAAGATCCCACCACCCTCACTTTATTTTTCTGTCTGAAACCAAAAATAATAAATTTTTTACTACTACTGTTTGCAAGAAACTGGGTTTTGCCAGCAGGAACATGCAAGTGGAGCCAAGAGGACTTAGTGGAGGTCTTCTTTTGGCCTGGACAGCTGAAGTGGAGATTATTGACATGAGATATGAGACTTACTACATAGAAGTCCAGTTTAAAATTAAGGGCCATGATCTCCCTAGATGGCTGATTTTTGTCTATCTTAGCACTGACAAAAGCACCAGAGAAGTTCAATGGGAGGAGTTAGATCAGAAGAAGACTCATTGGGGAGATAACTGGTGCATCATAGGTGACTGGAATGATCTCTCTAAGGCTGAAGACAAGAAAGGAGGCAGGAGGAGAACCCTAACCAGCCTATTGGGGTTTCAAACTTTTATAGCTCAGATGGGGATGGCTGTAGTGATGACCAGAGGATATCCATTTACTTGGGGCAATAACAGAGAACATGAAGGATTTATTGAGGAAGCCCTTGACAAAGCATTTGCCTCCATAGACTGGCTCAGAACTTATCCCAACACAGTGACAACCTCCTTCTTCAAAAGCTCATCTGATCACTATCTTCTAATGCTAGATGATGAACCTCAAAATCCTGACTTCAAGAAGAGGTTCCAATTTGACAAAAGATGGATCAATAGGGAGGGACTAGAAGAGACAATTCAGAAATCCTGGAATGTACAACAATTTGGCACACCACTCTTCTGCCTTAAAGAAAAGATCAAGAACACCAGGGCTGCTCTATTGCAATGGAGTAGGAACTTCAAATCTCAACATCTTTCAAAAGTGCAAGGTTTATCACTCAAGCTAGAAGAAATGAGAGAAGCTGGTGGGAACAGAGATTGGGTTGAATGGGATAGACTCCAAAGAGAAATGGATGAAGCTAACTTGTCAGAGGAGCTCTACTGGCAGCAAAAAGCTAGAACCCAGTGGCTGAAAGAAGGAGATCAAAACACTCAGTTTTTTCATGCCTGGGTTATGCAGAGAAGGAGACTCAATGCAATTAGCAGGCTAGTTGATGATGATCAGAGAGTTTACAACTCCAAAGAGGAAATCCAAGAGCACATTGAGAATTTCTATCAAAACCTGTTCTCTTCTGAGGGGTCTGTGGGGGGAGAAAGCATTCTTCAAGATGTGCCACAATCTATTACAGATTCTGTTAATGAAGATCTCACAGCTCCTGTAGAGGAACCAGAAATCAAGTGTAACGCCCCGTTTTAATTTCAAGAATTTACCGTATTTATTTAATAAAAATCAGAGTTTTTTTTTTTTAAATATAAATTAAAACNTTAATAATAACAATAATAATAGCAAATAAAAATAATAAAAATAATAAAAATAAATCCCAAATAATCCACAAATAAACGGGGCATTACATCAAGCTAGCTCTTTTTTCCATGCATCCCAACAAATCCCCTGGCACAGATGGAATGCCTGCCCTTTTTTTCCAACACTTCTGGCCCCTGATTAAAGATGATTTATGTGCTGCAGTGGTGAGTTTTTTTCAATCTGGCAGGCTCTTAAATTATTGGAATCACACTCTGATTACCCTTGTTCCTAAGTGTGCTAATGCTGACCACCTGAGCCAATTCAGGCCTATAAGTCTTTGTGCAGTGGTCTACAAATTAATCTCCAAAATATTAGCTGGAAGGCTTAGAAACTGTCTTAGTGTCTGCATTCATGAAGCACAATCAGCCTTTCTGCCTGGGAGACAACTAACTGATAATGTGGTCATTGCAAATGAGGGAATCCACTTTTTGAACAGACACCATTCAGGCAAGCACACTTTCATGGCCATTAAGCTTGACATGATGAAGGCCTTCGATAGGATTGAGTGGCACTGCATCAAACTTACTATGCTAAAAATGGGGTTTGCTCATCAGTTTGTCAATTGGATAATGGCATGTGTATCTACAGTCTCATTCTCTTTCTTCCTGAATGGCAGCACTTGTGGACATATCACAGCTCAGAGAGGAATTAGGCAAGGGGACCCACTGTCCCCTTACCTCTTTATTATTGTATCACAAGTCCTATCTGCTATGATCTCATCTGCTCAAGAAAGAGGAACCTACAGAGGCATAACCCTGGCCAGGAATGCTCCTATTCTCACTCATCTGCTTTTTGCAGATGACTCTCTCCTATTTTGCAAGGCTGATGAGTATCAAGCTGGAGTGGTGAAAGCTATTCTTGACAAATATTAGCTCTTCTCAGGTCAGAAAGTCAACACAGCCAAATCCTCTATCTTTTTTAGCAAGAACTCCCCTATTCATACTCAAACCTCAGTCTGCCACTACTTCCCTGGGATTAATATTCAAAGATCTTCGAGATACCTTGGTTTACATTTAGGGATTGGTCATTCTAAGAAGGAAGTGTTTGGGTTTGTAACTGAGGCAGTGAGAAGCAGAGTTCTTAGCTGGAATTCCAAATTTCTTTCAACTGCTGGAAAGGCAGTCCTTGTGCAAGCAGTCCTCAATGCTCTTCCCCTTTTTGTTATGTCTGTCTTCAGATTGCCTGTTGCCATCTGTAAGGAAGTGGTCAGTATCTGTGCCAGATTCTGGTGGAGTAAAGGCTGTGACCATACTAAAGGTATCCATTGGAAGAGATGGGATCTCTTGACACTCTCAAAGAGACAAGGGGGTTTAGGCTTCAAAGATATTGCTCTTTTCAATGATGCTATGATTGTCAAACAGTTGTGGAGGCTCATAACTCAACCCCAACTCCTTATGTGCAGAATCATAAAAAGCAGGTACTTCCCCCAATCTTCCCTCTTTGATGCTGAACTTAAACAGAACTCCTCATGGCTGTGGAGATCTTGGTTCAAAGTAAGATGGCTGCTCAAGGATGGTCTTAATGTGGTCATCAGAAATGGGGTTTCAGTTAGACTCCAGGATTTCCACTGGGTTCCTGGGATTAGAGGAAGAGCACTAAAATTCAAAACAGGCCAAGACAAGGGACAGCTCAGGGTGAATGAACTCTTTACCAATGAAGGTAGATGGGATGAGGAGAAAATCAGAGCTCTGTTTGATGAATATGACTGCACAGAAATTCTCAAAATCAAATCAGTGAACATGGATCAACAGGACACTTGGAGCTGGAATTTTGGGGCTCAAGGGAAGTTCTCTGTTTCCTCCTCTTATGCACACCTACACAAAAGGAAGCTGCTTGCTCTTGATATTCCAGAAGGAAGTGGAACAGCCAAAAGGAACCAGAGCATCAGGCACAGAAGCTGGAATCTGAAGGTAAAAGGTAAATTAAAACACTTCCTGTGGAGTTGCTATTCCAATACTTTGGCTGTTGCTGCTAATCTGAGGAGGAAGGGTATTGAGATTGATGCCATGTGTGGCTGTTGTGGTGAGGCTATAGAGACTGTAGAACACCTTTTTCTGCATTGTCCAAGAGCACAACTGGTTTGGAAGCTAAGCCCGGTTAGTTGGGAGGGGATCTGCAGGGAAGATTACAAGTTCAGTGACTGGTGGGGCACCATCTGCACCATAGGGGACACCAGAGTGGCAGAGGCTAGAATCGAGCTCACCACGTACATTCTCTGGTGGCTATGGAAGTCGAGGAACCTGTGGGTGTTCGAAAAGCAATGGAGACCAGAAAGGAACATCTCAAAAGGGGCTATCAAGGAATGGCAAGAAGCTCAAACCAGATGGAAGTGAAGATGAGTCATTACAAGGTTCTTTCTAGGTCTACTTGTAGTTCAGTGGTTAGATCCTTGTTTTGTACTTTTAGTTAGTATTCATATGTTCTGTATTGGAGGGTTCAGCTATCAGCTGCCTTTGATGTATTGTAGAACATTTGGTTAGTTTTTGCGGTTGTTTAGCCTACTTTGTTAGTAGTGCTCTCTGGCTTTGCCTTCGACTTCGGGCTTGTACCTTTGTATTTGAACCATGTTTCTTCTACTTTTATGAGCATTCCTATCGTTTGTGAAAAAAAAAAAAATAATTTAGAATCTTAATATAAAAGAAATACATTACACGAAATAAGGAGTGCAATAAATATGGAATACATCATAAATGTACTCACCTGATAGCAGCAACAGTTCACAGAATCACAAATCCCGAAATGAGGCGAGGTCAACACCTCTGGACACCTACATTATGTCAAGATCCTACAATGAATATCTATCTTCACTTAAATCGGAAATCCAAGACAGACCTAGTCGAACTTGTTTCGACTAAGCAGTTCGTGAAGTCCTGTGGATGTTGGAACACTAAGACTCGGCACCAAACTCGACCAAACCACATAAGGGAGTTCACATAAATCCATCAAAACGAAAAGCAAGTCGATTCCCAATTTTCATATAAAAATCATGATTCGAAAATAGCAATCATTAATCGCATGAATAAATAGATGGTCAAGCTAACCTACTACTTAGGCTCTGAAAATTTACAAAAAATTACATCTCCCAGAAACATATAAAACCACAAATTTTCAGCTTCAAACTCGAAATACACTATTTTATAAAATTCGAACAAGATATCAACAAAAAGGAAACATCAATTCATACTTCAACTTAAAGAATGAATCAGAACTTGAAAATTTTACACAACAATATCTATCATGCTAAAGTCCATGTATAAAAATCTCAGCTCTGAATGTCGACTGCTACTATTTTTAAAAATTCATACGAGCATCAGCAGTTTATCGAATTTAAATCAAAATCGAATCAATATGGACTCCAAAAATTCCCATCTCTTAAAAACATGATTCAACAAATAAAAGAAGCATTTCAGTAAAATTTCAGAATTTTTCACGAAATAACCAATTTATAAAAATTCAAAAAACGCTTCAGTAGATTCGATAAATAAATTATTAACCACATCAAATCAAGTCCAAATATTCTAAAACTTTAACATAACATATAAAAGTGACAAAGGCATGACATATTCGAATTTCAGCTTATTTGATTCACGAATGAATTTTTTTATGCATTTAACACTATTCTGATCAGATTACATTATAATTATTATAAATAGCAACAGGCTTCTAAAAATCACAAAATTTTTACATAAGGCTGGAAATGAACAGAATACATCACCCTCAAATTTTCAAATCGTTTCGAGCAGCGAGCTATTTTTAAAAATTCAAACACCAAAACAGCAATATAAATGCTCGACAACTTGTCAATTAATTCATAACATGAAATTTCTCGTCCAAGGCCTTTTCATAAGACCAAGGGATCGACATTGTTCCAATATCCACCGACTTACATGACTTTCGAGGTCTCGTTCGATTCTTTAGAAAATCGAAGAGGTCCCGAACATACGATAACACATAAAATCATAATAACACATAATCGCACATATTCACATCAAGCAATTCACACGTATATTACATTGTTCAATGAGCACTTCACGACAATAAACACATTACGAAATAAATCATACACGAGTTAAACGAGACGGAAAAACGACGGGGTACCGTTCTCAGGAAAAACGCGGAAAACAAAACGAACACGAACGGGGCTCGACGGATTCTCGCGTCTCGCCGGAAGGAGAAGATGCTGCAGCGGCTTCGAGAGGGGATGGGTCGCTGCTGCTAGGTCGCCGGACATCGCTGCAAGGTCGTCGGAGGAGAAGCTGCTCGTCGGGCTAAACGGAGAGGTCGCCGGAAGATGACGGGGACCCCTGTGGCGGCTTCGCGGCGCGGCAGAGAGCTTGGGATGGCGTCGCGGCGCGGCGGATGTTCTTGTCGCGGCGTGGCAACGTGACGCAGCGTGGCAGAGGTGCTGGTCGCGGCGCGGCGATGGCGTGAAGAGAATAGTTCGCCGGAAAACGCGATCAGGGGCTGCCGGAAGTTGACCACGGGTTGTTGTGCTCCGGAGGTGATGTGATGACTATGAGATGGTGACAGCGATGGTAATGAGGGATTGAGCGACGAGGATGATGGTGACGACGAGGGATCACGATGAAGATGGACGATGACGGAAGGGGAGATGACGGAAGAGAGACGCGATAAAAGAAAAACGAAAACTGATCTCTCACGAGGGATTTATGATTGCTGCGGTTTATCTGCCTCTCACGCAATGAGGAGAACCAAACATAAATAAGCCTAGGTTTAACTTCTTGACGAGCAAGAAAGAAAAATCCCACGCACAGTAGGAAAAGAACGGGTTTGGGGAAAAAGGGTTAGGATCAGCCGGATTGGGCCAAAGGGGTGGGGCCGGATTTTGGGCTCGCGGGTCAGCTCGCGACGATAAATCGGCTCACGGGCCCGATTACAATTGAAACGGATATTCTCGGGCCCACTTTCGGTTCCAACAAAAATTTTCGGGCTCGATAACGAATTCAAGCGCACGATAATAAATAAACCGAACCATAAATATATTTTACATATTTTTAAATACACATTATTTCACATTAATAATTTAATAAGTCACGAAAATCAATTAGACAATTAGACATTTAGCATTTAATCACATTTGGCAATTAATTAATATTATGGCGTTCAAGAAAAATAAATATAAATATTATCACAAAAATAATAATAACAATAATAATAACAATAAAAATGATAATAATATTCTCAAATAATCCACAAATAAACGGGGCATTACAATAACGCCAACAATCTCTCACCTATACTTAAAGCTTTCGCTATTACAAGTATAGTCCTATCCATCCGTTATTCTAAAAGACCTATGTCTATCCTATTGCCATATACCTGACTCTCATTCCTTCCACGTGTTTGACGAAGACCTTCTCTGGCAAACTCTTCGTGAAAGGATCAGCTAGGTTGTCCTCTGATGCAATCTTGGCAACATCGACGTCTTCTCTACCCACGATATCTTGTATCAGATGGTACTTGCGCTATATGTGTTTTCTTGCTCAGTGGGCTCGTGGTTCCCTTGAGTTTGCTACTGCTCCACTGTTATCACAGTACACAGTGATACTCACCTCGAAGTCCACTAACAAGATCCTGAGCCAAACTGCCTCTTTCGCTGCTTCTGAGGCTGCTATGTACTCAGCTTCCATGGTGGAGTCTGCTACACTTTCTGCTTACCACTCCTCCATGAAACGGCTCCACCTCCCAAGGTAAACACATAACCTAAGGTTGACTTACTCTCATCCCTGTCTGACTGAAAATCGGAATCGCTGTAACCCTGCGGTAACAAGCTGTCCGCACGGTAAACTAACATGTATTTCTTAGTCCACTTCAGGTACTTCAGTATATGTTTCACCGCAGACCAATGTTCTCGTCCTGGATTACTTTGATATCCAGCTACCATGCCAACAACATAGCTAATATCCGGCCTCGTGTACATCAAAGCATACATAAGACTTTCTACTGCTAAAGCATAAGGAACTATCTTCATGTCTTCTATCTGTTGAGACGTCTTAGGAGACATCTCCTTGGATAGACCTATTCCATGTCTAAAAGGAAACATACCTTTCTTGGAATCCTGCATGCTGAATCTAGCCAAAACAGTATCTATGTATGTACACTTGGATAAGCACAACATTCTTTTCTTATGGTCTCAAACGACCCTAATACCAAGATTGTGTCCTGCTTCACCTAAGTCTTTCATATCAAACTGCTTAGACAACCACACTTTTACGTCTGATAACTCCTTCTTACTGCTTCCAATAAGAAGTATGTCGTCTACGTATAGTATAAGAAACACCACCACGCTCCCATTGATCTTCTTGTACACACAGTGCTTCTTGGACATTGAGTGAACCCGTACAATTGGATCACCTCTTCAAACCGGATGTTCCAAGATCTCGAAGCTTGCTTCAGTCCATAAATAGACCGATTAAGCTTACACACTAGATGCTCATGTCCCTTAGCAATAAATCCATCTGGTTGTTACATATACATGTCCTCCTGAAGGTTTCCATTGAGGAAAGTCGTATGAGCAGCTACAACCAAAAGAATCTGAATAGATTTAAGCATGGGTATTGGCGAAAAGGTCTCATCATAATTAATACCCTCTTTCTAGGTATAAACTTTCGCAACAAGCCTCACTTTGAAGGTCTCAACCTTCCCATCTGATCCTCTCTTTCTCTTATAGACCCACTTACATCAAATGGGTTGTATCCGATCGGGTGGTTCTACAAGATTCCAGAACTGCTTGGAGTCCATTGACCCCATCTTAGCTTTCATTGCAACATTTCATGAATCTGCATCTATATCTTGGAGTGCCTCATCATTGGTACTTGGGTCCGATTCTAGGTCTCCCAGAACTAAGTCCGATGACTCTCCAAGACCTATACATCGGTCAGGTTGGATAGAATTCCTCCCACTACGACAAGGTACTGTCTGTGTAGTTCCCCGTTCGAATATATTATATTATTATGTGAATAATATAATTATATAGCTCGTTCGATTTTATTTTACCGATTGTCGTTTAAATTTTCGGTTTAATCGCGTAAGGCGAATGATTGTCCGTTTTATTTTATTTTTGAACCGTTGTGACCCGAATTCCAAACCAACTCAACCAGACCCTTATTGAGTGGCCTTCGGCCCTTTTAAATGAGAAAAACCGGTCCCTATTTGTCTAAATCGAACCCTCTCGAATTGATGATGTGTTGATCTTATTTTTTTAAATTTTGAATTCAAAATTGGCTAAGGCTTTAAGGTTAAATCTTTGACCATACCTCCAGCCTTAATCCACACCATCCAGCCTTCTTATTGTCTAAGGGATCTCTAAATTATGCTAAGTTTGATAACCAAATGATTTGGTATTATCTCCATGCCTTAATATCCATTAAACACACTCCCATCTCTCCATTCTCTCTATTTCACACGCCCCAAACCAGACCTCTCAACCCTTCTCTCACCAGCAAATAGCCATCGCTTTTCTCTTTCACTCCATCGCTACTCCAAACGGCCACCATCGCACACTACCATCGCGAGGACACCTGTGCGCACGAGACCCCGAACGAACGACCAGTTGTTGTTTAATTCTTTCTCGGTTCATCACCCCCAGCAAGTCTCTCACTGCCATATCGACGGAAGTCCAGCCACGAGCACCCGCGAGAGCCGAGCGACACCGACGAGCCCCGCACACGCCTCCTTGCCCCGTTCAGCCTCTTTCTCGTTCCCTTCTTGTGATCTCACTTTGGTGAATGGTATAGATGGCTTATACACTCTCTTATTATGTGTTTATATATTATAAGTGAAGAACTTTTGTGTTAGGGTTCATATTGGTTGAAATAAATTGTTCAAATATTGAGGTTTATATGATTTAATGTGAAATCCATATAGACCTTGTTAAATCCGTGAATTGCGGTGGGAATATGGAACATTTGAGTTTCCTTGGCCTTATGATGAAGGCCTTGGTCGATTTTGATGGATATTGAGTCACTTATGAATTTTTAATGTGATCTAGTTTTTGAAAATGGGAAAAATCATATAAATTTTATACTCGGCCAAATCGAATGAAATTTGAGGGTGTGTTCCTGTATTGATTAGGGTCCTTGTGTAAAAATTTAATTTAAAAATTTGAACTATAGGTATGTGTTCTGATGATTTTAAATTCTGGCCTGTTTCTTGTAAAATCAATTTAAAATCGAGGTCTCGTCCTTTTTAGTTGAATTTTGGAGGTCTGTGATATTTGGGAATCATGGTTGTTGAGTAAAAATTTCAAGTTAAAACTCGTTCTGTAGCTATTAGAACTTGGAACTTCAAATTTGAATTGATATTTTGCAAAAATGTGTTCACTGGGTTAAAATAATTTTTAAGGGATTATCTCTGGTGTACTTGTGTGTTTTTTGCTGTATTTTAATGTGATAAACTTTTGTTGCAATCGGTCGAGTCGATTTTAAGAAGGTTCGGATGATATATCCAACCGGTTTACTGTGCAAGGCCTGCCAGTGCCCCTGCTAGGGCTGCCAGCACCCAGCAGCACCCTCTTCCCGCGCCTGTCCACGCCAAATGCGCCTGGTCGCGCCTTGCCGGGCCAACTTAAGCCCTTTTCTGTTTACCCCGAGTTATTTGACCTGTTTTGTGATCTGTTGACCTTGTTTTTCGTGTCGAGTCTATTTTTAAGGTTTTTAAATGATTTTTCCGAGTCTAGCTTGCAAAACCAAGTGTTCCAACTTCCACAAAACTTCAAGAACGACTTAGTCGATAATGTTCTACTAAGTATGATTATTCGTGATTTATTCTAAGAGTCTAGATATAAATGTTGATAAAATATCTTAATTAAATGTAGGTGTTTAACGAGTGGAGCTCGCACCCCTACTAACTTTTTGCGCTACTTCTCCCGCTGTTTCCAGGTGGGTTGATTTTATGAATATCTATGCTGTGAGTAATTGATGTTATATGTATTGTATAATCAATGTATGCATGTGAACCATGTAGCTTTCGATGTGAGCTATACCGGCCGTCAAACGGTTACCTCCGTGGCTATAGAATGGACCCCGTTGGTGTAATCTCCTTTTTGTACCCGTAAGACTAGGGCAGGGCCCTCGACCGGTGATATGAACCCCGTCGTAAGACCAAGGCAGGGGCCTTAGCCGTCGGGGGGGATACTCCTACTGTTTGGACATCGTTGTAAGGCCTGAGCGGAGGCATTCTATACGTGTATCATCAGTAGTCTATTAATATAGGTGTGCACATGAGGCTTGACTTTGGATAGGAGATGAGATAGTTCATTGATTCGTATACATGTTGCGACCATACATATCTGTCATATATATTTTGTTTATTTGCACAGTGGTGAGTACCACGAATTCCATATTGTGCTCATCCTCACTTTTTCTTTCCAGATTGAGCAGGTGGCAGGCATGACGGCGAGGCGAGGCGAGTGGTGGTTGGTTTAGACGACTAGATCATTGTTTGTTTTGCTTCCGCATTATTTGAGTTTATTTAATGACTTGGGATATTTTTCGAACTCCTGATATTTATGTCATTTGAAACACTTTGGGGAGATGCCCCGTTTGTCATTGTGATGACTTTATTATAGAAATTTAGAAACCCGGTTTGGGTGTTGTTTGACTTTGGATGAAACCCTTGTTGGGGGTGTTGATTTATGTCTAGTTGTCATTGCTATGACAATATTATATGATGTTGACTTTGAAATAAATCGATAACGCCAGTGATGTTTTGAAATGAGTTTTGAAAAATTAAATTGATTTTTTCTGAAGAGCCATCGAGTTGAGGGATTTGAAATCCATAGATTTCAAATTTACAAGTTCAAATGTTCATGCATGTTGGGATGATAATGAAAGTTGAAGTGTTTCAAAATAATGCTACATGTTTTTTAATCATTATTTTGAAAAGAAATTTGAAATGACTCCTCAAACTTAGTCATTTGAAATCAAATATTGACAACCACGCCGTCCGCGATTATTTAGGTTCATCACCACCGCGAGTCAACACCATCGGTGCGAGTTAGACAATTTATTTATAATATTTTTAACACATCCATTAATCAAGTAGTGTGCAAGGGAAAAAAAATTATATTTCAAAAATTTTGAAATCAAGGGATTTCAAATCACTTAAAACAAACCGGAATGATCTTGCTAACAGCACTCCGAGAAAGCATTCAGGCGAGCCTTATCGCTACCAAGTCTAACTATTTTTTTCCTATTTAACTTTAACTTTTGTATGTTTCATCTCATTTGTAGCTTGGAATAATTTCTCATTAACCGTAATTTGATTTTTAAAAATTTTTATTCTACGGGAAAAAGAACTTAATATCGGTACAAAACAAATTTTTGTCCTAATTTGTTCTTAAAGAAGTGAACTCCTCAAATCCTTGTTCCTGTTTTAATAATTAAAAAAATTAAAGATTCTTGAATGGATTAGATCTCAATGTTTATATGCATGGCTTGTAAGTTGCAAACGTGTATCCGGCCGCAACACACACTATGAAGCTTTCAGTAACACACCACTTCATTTCTACCCATTTTTGGCAAAAAATCGATACCTTTGTAAAACTTTTCCCGTTTGATTCCCCGTGAAATTCTTCAGATATTTAAAGATTGATAGAGCATGAATAAGTCATTCATTCTTGGTAATGACATTGAACAGACATTCCAAACAGTGACGTGATATTATGAAGTTGGGCTTCTACATTTTGGCAAACAGGTAAGCGGTAATTTTCAAGTGGAACTGATTTCTGTCATGGAATACAGTTCTCGGCCACGTTAGCCTAATTTTATGCTGTCAAAGTATTGCTAACTTCTTGTCATTGAGCATCTCCAATGTGAGATGTTGATTTAATAAAATGTTAGCCACATCATCAAGTTATAAAGTGAAAACAAAAATTAATCTCCAATCCATAATGTTATGGACTCTTTTATGCTGACATGGAGACAATAAACATCCAAAGTGTGAAGCCCACTTTCTAGTTTTCCAAAGAGTGTTTGAATGCCAACTCGTCAAAAATCTAACCTATTTTAAGCTTTTGAAAGGGATGCATTGGAGATGTGCATTCCAAGTTAAAGTCTTCTCTTTTGACATTCATATTACATGGATTTACATTCCATTCATTATTTGACATGTGTTCAAATTTAATTAATGTTCAAATTTTGTAAGTAGAAGTCTTGCTCCCTTCTTGACTGCACGGCCTCATCCCTGCGCCACCATCTTTTTTTTTTTTAATACTGAGGTGAGTTTTCCCCCTTTTTTTAGATATTTTTATCATGTTCAATAAATTATCATATTTAGTACACTACCATATTTAGTAAATTATTATGTTTAGTATAGGTACCTTTTTATTAATCACTAGTATGGTGCCCGTGCGATGCACAGGAGCATTTATTACCTATATATTTTTTAAAAAGTATTTTTGTATTTAAATTGTCTCATGCCATTAAAAATTTCATGAAAAATGAAATTTATATGTTATTAAACACTTCCTTATGTACAACATTATTGTTTTGATTCTTTGGCACGTAAAGTACTACATATGTGTTCAAATTTATCCAAAATTGCATTTTATTAGTTATTAGTTAACAAAATTTTAAAAAAAATAAAGGATCTTATTTACTGAACAAAATTAAAGTAGAAAAAAAAGTAGAATTTTTTAGAGATTTTCACCCATTGTTTATTTTAAATCTAATTCAAAATTTCAATTAAAAAAAAAATTAAAAAGAATCATTAGTTAGTCCCGAAAATGAAACCGATTTTCCTACCAATAAACCGATTTTTTTATTAAACAAATTTATCCGATTTTTTTTTTAAACCAAATAAAAAAATTATCAATTTTTCCTAAAAATGCAACCAAATTTTCCTAACATTGCACCAAATTTTGTACCAAATAAATTGAATTGAAAATAATTCTAATAAAAAAATAAAATAAATTGTTAATGTTTATGCAACTGTCTCTTTCCTAAAAAAAATGATATGAACGTAACAAAAAAAAATGATATGAACTTACCAAAATCTCGGTAAAACATGATTAAGAAAAAACATATGAATCCAAAAACATTGATGCATTTAAATTTGAAAAGTTGCATACAATTTTTCCTAAATAATTGGATAAGGTGACTTTAAATATCAATGATGAACCGTTTTTGTTACCATAAAACGTGGACACAATTTTGAATGTACATCCCGTCCAAATATCAGTTTTATTTTAAAATAAAAATTGCACGTGGCTTTATCCAATTTACACAATTTTTTGAAAGAAAAAATTATTCAATAACATTGGAAGAATTGGTTAAGAATTATACAACTATTTGCTTCCTAAATTTGTATCCAATTTTGCACAGATTTTATATTAATTTGTATTTAGAATTGTTTTCATAAATAATTGACACATTTTTTGCATAAGAATCTCCAAATTTGTTACCAAAAAAGATATGATTTAAATTTTGGTAAAAAAATAAAATATGATACGAAAAAAAATGGGATTTAAATTTTGCCATAAGAATCTCGAAATTTGTTACCGAAAAAATAAGATTTCGATTTTGTTACTAAAGATTCACATGTGTTTTTTTTAAACTTTCCATTAATAGTAAGTCAAACATTATATTTATTTGGTCAAACTTTCTATTAATGTATTTTTCCAACAACCTCATTATATATATATAGATTTATTATCTATATATATATAATAAGAATTACTCCTTCCTATTTTTAATAAATGTCGTTTTGAGAAGTTGCACAATAATTAAGAATATTTTTTTTGTCAATAATAACCCTCATTAATGAGGTTAGAGATTGATGTTTCGAGAAAATATGGAGAGTAAATATGAAAAGACGTAGTATATTTATTTAGTTACATGATGGTAATAATGGAAAAATATGCACAAAATAGCCAAAACGACATTTATTTAACAAATGATCAATTAGGCTAGGATGACAAATAATAAAAATAGGAGGGAGTAACATTTAACAAAAATAATAAGTCAATTATTAGTCAAAATTCAGTCAGCATTAATCACATGTCATTCATAGTAACTTTTATTTATTTTTTTAGAAACTCATCAAATGTTGCCAGAAAATCGGATAGCAGTAATACTGCCCTTAAAATTTGGAATCTTGATAAATATGGTTACTAATCTGTACAAAACTGCTTGACATAACTATCAGATTTATCATATATTGCCGCATGTCTTGAATTTATTGAATCTATGCAATCCTATGCACATTGTTCACTTAATTGAAATGTGTGCCTATAATTTGACAAACTGAAATCTAACTATCTCAATTCTCAACACGATTTTATAATACAAATAAATAATTAAAATCACAATACAATTCCATTCCCATATCTCATCCGATATTGTCAAAGCTTTATTGTGGTTAAAGAAATCTCATACTAAATAGTCCTAAATTTAATTAGGTAATTATGTGTTACATTGTATAATATATTCATATATTTAATAAAATTCAATACACATACTATATATTTTTTTATTCAACATATTATTTATATAGATTATTACCATACATATAAATTAATAAATTAATTTTATAAATGATTATTTATTCGTTTTTGTAAGAGATTTACAAAATCTTAACTACTAACAAATCTAATCATTTTATTAAACAAATTAACAAAGAAACCTAACGCATCTACACTTCACTGCTACCATCAAAGATATTCATTGTAACTATTATATAAATTGAAATAATTTTCATGTGTAGTTATTAATATATTGATACATATCTATATTTATATTAAAGGGGGTACTATTTACCAAATTAAGTAGCCAGAAAAGTCAACAGCATTTATTGCATTACTATTTCCGTATTATATTATATAAAAGGATATTCTATTTACTACATTTACTATCCAAAAAAGTCAACTGCATTAAATGTCATTACTATTTTGGTATTATAATATTTTATTTATTTAATTAATTTATTTATTTTTTTTATTTTAAAAAGGTAAATATAATAAAAAGATTTTAATAATAAAAAAATTAAATACAAAAAAAAAATGTACGCTTTGACTTATTTAATTATATTTGGTATTTGATTATACCAAATATATTCCTATTTAGTATATACATTAAATACTTACTAAAGTATTTATTTATTTTATTTATCAAAGTTAAGTATAGATTTGTTTATATTATCAAATCATAAAAAAATATTAAATCTATATTGTGAAAAAAAAATCATATAATTTTATAACAATTCTACTAAACTATTTAACAATATTCCTTTTTTATTATATAGTAAAATAATAATTAAATATTATATGGTGAACAACAATAAGTAAAACTGTTACTTTCTCTTCTATCAAGGGATAAATTTATATGCTAAAATTAAATTTTTATTAGTATAAATGTTTTAGTGAGACAATATATTAATTATTTTACAAGCTAGCCCTAACATGCTCATAATTAATGTCTTAAAAGATGTAGAAAAAAAACTTATAATAACTTTATTGTTTTTTAGACTTAAACGTTGATTAAAAGAGGTAAAAATTCCTAATTTTTTAGACTTAAACGTTGATTGACACCATAGATTGAGAGTTTATATTTACTAAAATTCCTAATTGTAATAACAAAATTAATCTCTGTTATATTTTAGAATATCTTTAAATTCATTATAAAAAAAAAAAGAAAAAAAAAACTACAATGAAAAAAGCAAGTCAACTATATATCGATTTGTTGTACTCCTCAAATCACATTCACAATTTGGCTACAAGGAAAGGAACTCATTGATTAAAATATTATTTTGTCAGTAGTCTTAATGTACAAGAGACTTTAAGACTCCACTTGAATATTATAAAACTTTTATTGAACATTGTACAATTTCTTGCGTATTATAAACTTTTATTGAATATTGCATCTTATAATATAATATTCTCCAAATAAATATATCTCGTGCTTCGCACGTACTATATATATCCCGTACATTTTTCGTTATTCACGTATATAATTATAAGCCTGGATAAATAGCCTTAAAATTGTGCACCCCGTGCATCGCACGGGCTCTGTACTAGTTGTTATTAATATATTGATATATATCCATTATTATTTAGTATCTAGGTTAAATGTGACTGGGATATCATAGAAATTTTGACAAAATTTAAGATATATTTTTGAGAATATTATATAATATTTTGGATTATTTAAACATTTAATTAGGTTGTATTAATGCATTTTAGGCATAAAAATTTTACTCTCTTACAGAATTTAATTTTCATGTCATTTTAAATAAACACTTCAAGACAGTACACACAGGCCTAAGTTTTGCTGAATATTTATAACGGGTTTGGTTTTTTCGGGACAAAATAATAATATAATATTATTCATGTTAAACTATGTTCATGTTGCATCACATTAATGTGAATATTCTTACAAAAAATAAAAATATTATTACTTACTTAATGCGAATTTTTTTTAAACATTATTTTTTACAATTTTTTTCTATTTTCTTTTAGTAATATTTTTTACAATATTTTGTAAGACTTTTAATTTTGTTTTACGTAATATGAAATCAATAATTGATCTAAATATATTGTTTAAACTTTTCATACTTTTAAATCAATTGTTTTATTTCTGTTTTATCTATTTTTATTTTTACATTTAGTAATATGATATCAATTAATTGAAATTAAATATATAAAAAATTTACAATAAATTATTTTATTTATACTATTCTATTTTTTAATATAAATTAACAGTTATGGTTATAGGTTAATCACTAAAATGATAACTAGAAGTAAATTAATATTTACATACACACACATATATATGAATTGTGTTTAAACACCCAGATTAAGAAATTTCCAAAAAGATTTATTTCTATTTAGTTTTGATATCATTGTATGTTTTTTATTTAAGTTTTCTTATTAACTATTAATTTTATCGCTTTTTAAAAAACTTGTAAACATTTTTGTATATTATTCACTTTTATATATATAATATTATAAGCTTCGTTTTGACACGCATATATATTGTATGCATAATAAAAAATAATATTTTAAAGATGTTATATAATAGTGATTTAAAGAATTAGTCTCAAGCTATTCTTACAATAAAATTAAGCGTCTATATAATAAAATATATGTAATACATTAATATATAATATTACATAGTTTAATATTTAATAGTGATTTATTACTCATTTGCGTTATTTATAATTTATTTGCATAATTTATATTTATTACATTAATAAATAATATTAACGTACATGAAATACTTTTATTATATAAAATAAAAATAAGAAGAAGACTACTTCCATAATATATATTAATTAATTTACAGGCTACCGCTAATTTATTCAAGTTTGACGCTCTGGCTAGAAAAACAACTCCAATTAAAAGAGGTGGAGAATAGATGATCCAACTCTACTTTTTTTTTTCCAGGATTAAGAGACAAACCATATAAAAATAACTCAGTAACATCTCTGAAAGGTAGAGAATGTATGATCTGTTCTGCTTTTTTTAAGCCTAAGAGACAGACCATATGGTAATAACGCATTTAACATCTATCTCCCGTGCATCGCACGGGCTACATACTAGTATATATATATATATATATAAAGAAGGGATCATATGAGAAAGAGGGATAATGAAAGAAATAAGGACGATTCTGTATCATTGGATCCACCAAACCAATGGTCATGATCAAGTCAACATTCAATAAATAATAATTAAATATGAGTGACAGTATGGTAAATAAGTATATAAATAGTGGTCAAATATATGGTTTGTACCACTCAACAAGGGTATACTAGGCATTACACATCCATTAATTAATCAAAAACTAATTGTGGGCCCCACCATTAACCCTTCCCCTTCCCCATCTCACACACTCGAATACACACACAACAGAACTGCTTTTTCACGCACGCACACAGGTCACACACACACACACACACGGCCACAGATGGCGGCGCTCCAGCCCACAGCCACCGCCCGTCGTCTCCGACCTCACCCAGCGCCGCCCCGACATCGCCAGATCCCGCCACCCACTGCCGGTCGCCGCCCGTACGCCGCCCGCCGCCGTCTCTATCCGTCTGCCACCTGCCGTCCACCATAAAACACACCGCCGAGCAGGAGATGCTCACGACGGTGATGTCGTGACCACTGAAGAAGCCTGTTGCAGCGGTGAGCGGACATAGACGTCGTGGTNATATATGTATAAATATAGGGTCGCGTTCCGATGAGAACGGAGTTCAATGAAAGAAATAAGAATAAATCTCAACCACTAAATCTCATCATCCAACGGATAGAAAAATACAAATATTTAATATTCAGTAAGGGCAATACAGATATTTTTCCAACCACCACAACCAACCAATATCAGTGGACCCCTACCCACAACATCCGTCACCGTCTCTTTCAATTGTCTCTCTCACTTTCTTTTCTCTCTCTCTATCATACACAAATAACACGCACCAGTCACTAGCCTGTGGACCTGCCACCATCGCCGTCCAAACGCGACCATCGGCGTCTGTAGTCGTTGCTAGCCACCGCCATCCACGGCCGTCTGAACAGAAATTTGATGGATGAAATATCGACACCACCGTAGACTCATGGCCACCGCCGCCGCCTGCATCTGGTTCAGCAGCCGCTACATCGGCGGCGGCCGCCCATTCCTTCTCCGTCATCGGCTGGGCCTACTCGATGTCGAGCTGCGAGTACATGGAATCAAACTCGTTGATTGCCATGAAGCACGCGCCGGCGACCATATCCACAATCCCCGATGCCACCCCCGTCCGTCCCAACGCCGGCGTCCTCCGACATCCTGATTGAGCAGTTCACCGTGGCCCTAAAGAAGAAATAATCAGTCACCAAATTCGAAAAATTAGGGATCCAGTGGAGGTGAAAAATTCTGTTGCAAAAATTGGGGATGGGGCCATATTTTGTAAATTAGATAAGCCCAAAGGACCTTTCTGCAAAAAAATAATTTTGCTTGTGTATGTATATGTTTTGATCAATATTAAGTAATAATATTAATTTAAGATTTGTAAATGTCACTTTTCACGTATCAATTGAAACAATCTTAAGTTCAAATATTTCTAGGATTTATTTTAATTTCTTTTATTTAACACATGTTCAGTCTGTTTAGACTGCACAAAAGCATAAAAAATATGCACAATAGTATTGAACAAATTGCACAGTAGTGATTGTCAGGTTGCACAATAGTGATCGGAACCGACCGAACTAAAATTTTTCGTTCGAATTTATATATTTCAATTCAAATGCTAGTTGTTATTTTTAATCTGAAAAAAAAATATTATTTTTCCTTGCACATCAATGTTAAGTAAATTACACTTTAATGTTAATTAAACTGCACATTAATATGAAAATTGCACATTAATATTCTTATCTAAGATCTTTATTTATTTTGACTGAAAAAATAATATTTAAAGATAAATATTTTTACTATAGTCTTCCCGTATTGATACATTTAAAAATATAGATGAAAAATAGAATTATTTTTCATTAAAAAAATATAAATAAAAAAATAATAATAATACTAAAATTGGTAATATTTTTTTTTTCATATAATTTGAGATGTTCGGTTATTTTATTTATTTAAAAACACTAAATTCGACATTTAATCAACTAATATTATTCGATTAGCAAAATTACAGATTTTTTAGTACGTGCATCGTGTCGTTTTATATGGTGAAACATGTTGTGTTATAAAGTGCATCGTATTTTTATATAAAGTGCAACGTATTGATATATAAAATGCAAAACTGGAATTTTTTTAGGTTAGCATGCTTGTGTGTGTTTTTATTTTTTTGTTTTTTTGTATAGTTGATGCGATGAATATTAAAGTATCATGTAGATCCGTTTTTCTAAATTTATATTGCGTAATATTTTTTATGGGAAGTGGTGACATTAATTGTGTAGTGTGGTGATAATGTGCAACGAGTTGTTTTATAAAGTGCAACGTTCTGTTACATAATGTGCAACTTGATGATCTATAAAGTGCACTACTTTATATGATTATGTATAAGTTATGTGTTTTCTGAAAACTAACTTTAATAGATATAATTGTACATCGAATTAACCTTAATAGTTTAAATAAGTTATTATTTATTACTATAAACTTGTATTTTTTATTTTAATAATTTTTATATGTTAAATTTGAGATATTAAAAGTTTTAAATGTTGTAAACCTTATTTATCATTAATATGCATTTATCAGTATATTGCTATAAATTTAATATTTGTCATGAACTTAATTAGAAAAATACTCAAAATTAATAAAATCGCACCGTCAACACTATCTAATTTTATTATTTTTTTAAAAATAAAAAAGACGTTGAAACCCTAAATCCCTAATTTGAATTTTCAAATTTATTACAAATTTATATTTTAAAAATATATTGAAGATTTTAATAATTTATAGAATAATTTATATTATTATTTTTTATTTATAATACGTAATATACATATATGTTTACAAAATATACAAAAAAAAATATGTTTTGATATATTTTCTATAAATAACGTATTTAGCCATGGACCAAATTGGAATAAAGTTAAATCTTTATGAATTCACACATTGAACTCAATGGTTTAATTGTAAATAATTAAAACTCTTAAATTTTGCAAATCAATCCTTGTAACTTGTCAAAAGTGCTATTGAGTCCCTTAATTATATCAAATTCTCATAAATGTGGCCCAAACTCCCAAATTCAAAATTCAGATTTCCTGCTCCATTCTCGCAGGCGAAGAGAGCGGCGGGGTCGTGGAGGCGACATCTTAGTGGCGACGGGCGAGAGCTGATGCGGCCGGCTGGTGGTTTGTCTTGCCGCCGGCGTCTGCAACTTCGCCGGTGTGTCTCGCCTCAAGCATCCGGTTGCAACATGTTGTAGCTATCTGGCACAACTTGGTTCTTGTCGGTTCCAACGTGACTGGCGGCGGAATGTTGGCGTGAAACGAACGGCGGAGGCGGTGGCGACGATTGGTTGCAGACGTTGGATGGCGGGGGCGGCTGCACGGCGAAGCTCCGGTGGCGGGAATGTTGGTGTGAAACGGATGGCTGTGGCGGAAGGCAGCGGCGATATGGCAGACTGGGGGCTGGCCTGCCGGAACTCTGTGTGTGTGTGTGTGTGTGTGTGTGAGTGTGAGTCAGTGTGTGTAGTGCGTGCGACCGTTCAGATTTTCAGTCGCGTGAGGAGAGAGAAAGAGATTGAGGAAAGAGAGAGGATGAGGAGAGAGAGATAGAGGAGAGAGAGAAAAGGTGGAGTGAAGTTATTTAATGAGCGGGTCCCACTTGATATATGTGTTGACCAATTTACCCTTAATTATTTGTCAAATGCACATATTTGACCCAATATGATCAAATAATTACCAGATTGCCATTAACGATTGACCATAGTTTGACTTCATCATAACCATTGATATGCTTGATCCCATGGTCTAGACTTATTCTCATTTCTTTCACTATCCCTCTTTCACACCT
>BKCP01004727.1:18908-37834 GCA_008636005.1 Striga asiatica | reverse complement strand
TATATATATATATATATAGAGAGAGAGAGAGAGAGATGGAGAGAGAAAGAAGGGATCATATGAAAATGGTAGATAGTGAAAGAAATAAGAATAAATCTGTATCATTGATCCCAATATATTGATGGACATGATCAAGTCAACTTTTATTATGGTCAGTCAATCATTAATGGCAATATCGTAATAATTGTACTTAGCATGGTCAAATTTACACACTTGACCACTAAATAGGGATAAAAAAGGCATTTAACAAATAAAGTGGACCCCACCACTCTCTTTACTTGCATACCCGTCTTCCTCACATATACACACCTGCACACAAACTATTTATACACACACACACACTCTCCCGGCGCTCTCGCTGCAAAGTATTCTAAGTGCGCCGCCGGAAGATCTTCTAAGCGCCGTCGCCCGTCCTTCTGAGCGCCGCCTTCCGGCTGACAAAGTGTCGCCACCGGTCATCGATTCGCCGCCGAGCGGTATTCAAACAGACGCTGCCTGACCGTCAAAGCACCGCAGCCCGACCGTCGAAGCACCACCGCCTCTATCATTGCCGACGACATCATCCACGCATCCGACAGAGCCCGACAGCATCGTCACCTACCAAATGGCCGCCCGTCAAACTCGCCACCACCGCTTCCATCCGCCACCACAGTCGCAGCTTGTCCTCGCCATCAGATCCTTCCGGCACGCCGCTATAGCCACCACCAATTCCCCAACAACTCGACCACAACCTTACCAAATCGACCCGCCACCATTGACACAACCACTCCATCCTGCAACTCGGAGAAAGACGTCAATCAGGGGCAGCGACGTCACCATCTGAACCCTCCGTCAATCAGCGAAAACTCGGAGAATATGCCCGTTTCTTACAGGCGGCAGATCTATTCAGAATATACTAGCGGGATGTGTAGATATGAATATTTTTTCAGATGTGGAGCGATCAATTTGCGGGTCTACGTTTTGAAAATTAGAGAAAATGAGGGATATAGTTGCAATTTTGTAAGTTTGATATGTTTTACATGCAATTGGGATTTTCAGTTTTTTAATGTAAAATAAGAATTGAACCGAAATTTAAAAATTGGAAATGAAAAATATGATTTCGACGTAATCGGATTAATTTTTCGGTTAACATAAATAATCGAAATAACCGACATAAATTATATTATTTATTACAAAAAAAAAACATGATTAATATTTAATATTATTTTTATATTATTTTTAATTAAAAAATTTATACATGTAGACGAAATATAAGGTGCAATCTACCGATTATTAAGGTGCAATTCCTACATCACTATAGTGCACGGTGTCGGTCTATATTGTGCATATTGAACCAATTGATATTTTTTTCCCAAATTGAATTGAAAAGGAACATAATTATATTGTTTATACGGTTCGATTAACGAAATTATCCTATTATATTAAAATACTATTCATGTTAAGAATTTTATTTATTATTTTTATATTTTTTTTGTTGGAAAATTATGAGGTTGGTCGGTTTCGATCTCTACTTTGCAATCGACCGTAATATGATAGTTGTGATAAAGTGCATAGTGTTGTGTTATAAAGTGCAACGTGTTGATGTATAAAGTAAACTACTATAGTTTGGTACGTTAGTATACTTGTGTTTCGTTTGGATAAATGATGTGAGTGATGTTAAAGTGTCATGTATATCTGTTTTTCAGATTTATGTTGTGTAGTATATTTGGCGGGAGCTGTCGACGTTGATTGTGTAGTGTGGTGATAAAGTAAAACATGTTGTTTTATAAAGTGCAACTTGTTGTTTTGTAAAGTGCAACGTATTGATATATAAAGTGCATTACTTTATCAACAAAGTAGATCGGTTTGGTTATATTAAACAATATTTACAAAGTAATATTTTTTATATAGTTCAATTGGTTTGGTTATATTAAACAATAAAGTCGACATCGTACCAAGATAATCAAAATTTTAAAAGTAAACACAAATAATCGAATCAAAATATAAAATTCAAACTTAAAACTTTGTGTGTCCATTTCGACTGCTATAGTGCAATCTGATAGTCACTACTGTGCAATTCGTCTACCATTAATGTGCACTCGAAGCGCAACTATTTGTATAAAATTATATTTAGTATTTAAATATTTTTATTAAATATTTTATATTATTTTTGGTTGAAAAAATATGAGATATACATATGTATAAAAGTATAAAAATATATATTAAGAAATAATATTTTTTATATATTTTATATAAATTATAAATTTTGCCCATGGGCTAAATTGAACTATATCAAAACTCTTGAAATTTTAATTAAATTATAATTTTGACTCTAATAACTAAATTGTAATTTAGATAAGAGTTAAAAAATATTGCCTAAATTGTAATCTAAATTAGATGCCCAAAAAGAATCGATATGCTCTGTTTTCCTTGCCAAAACCTTCGCCAGACACCGATCATCCGCCGACCTTCTCAGCCACGCGAAGACCTCACCGGTCGGCCACATCTTCACGAGTTTAATTTAGATTTTGTGTTCATCAATTTTATGTTTGATTTTGCATCGAATTTGGCCGGAAACTTACTGTGCTAGCCGGAATCATCCGAGCTCATAGGCGTCGGTGAGTTCCTTCGTGGGCGGCTGAATTTCGGCTTCCAAACGATCGAGGTCGGATGTGCTCGGTAGTGGTTTGAATTGCAGCCGGAATTTTTGTTTTTTGCCGCGGGTCTGACCGGAGATAGAGGGCGGAGGGCGGCATTGATTGGAGCAGTAATGGGACTGTTGGATGCGGCGTACGGAGGTGCAGTGGCGGTGGTCCGACGGCGGTGCAGCAGCGGTTCCGACGGAGGATGGCGAGAACCGGCGGTGCGTGTGTTCTAATTGTGTGTGTCGTGAAGTGTGTGTGTGTGTGTGTGAACTGTGTTTGTGTGTGTCAATGTTGAGGAAGGCGATGTCAGGCTGAAAGCGGCGGCGCCGACGGTGGCTGGTGGCGGGGGGCCGGCGGGGGTGTGTGTGCGAGCCAAAAGTGTATGTATTGTGTGCAGTGCGTGTTACTCTGTGTACTGTATGTGTGAGTAGTGTTTGTGCCTGAATAATGTGAATGAGATATGGGCCCACTTCATACATGTCAATGATAAATTGTCTATTATACCCTTAATGAGTATAAAAATTTGAGTTCATCATGACCATTGGATGATCAGATTTTGTGGTACAGATTTATTCTTATTTCTTTCACTGAAAACCATTCTCACTGGAGCGTGACCCTATATATATATGGGGGTTGGTTCAAATAAAAATTAATCTTGGTGTGAGAACCGTGAGAACCATATTTGATGCTACTTTTAACTGTGTATGATGCTACGTAATTTAATCTTACATGGTGCTATCATTTTCCAATGCTAACATAAATTGTGTTGCTATTTTTTAATAAAATACATCCTGATTGATAATAGCACTAAAATATAATCATTCATAGCACTACATACAATTAAAAATAGCGGTTCTCACCGTTCTCGCATAGGACATGGTTCTCATTTGAACCACATTATATATATATATATATATATAATTTGATGCTAAATGTCATAAAATGAAAGCTTACCAATTCCAAAAGCTTAAGTACACAGTATACACACATATCGATTTTACCAAGTAAAAAATTTGACTGTAGGGTAAATAAAGTGAGAACTCGGATTTAAGCTAAATTGACAGCGGGGCAAATTTGTAGGAACAACAAAAAGTGAGACAATAGTCAACCTTCCACAACAAAAAGCAGCAAAAAGTTGAATGTGTCATAAAACAACAAATTTTTATGTAATAAAATTGAAGNAAAGGAAAAGAGTGAGAGAGTATTTTGATGTTTGATGAATTGTAATGTTGGATTGGATATATTTTGATGTTTGATGACTTTGTAGTTTGTATTGTAATTTGGATTGCCTTGCTTTAGATAATGAATTATTAATATATTGTTTTAGTGAACTTAATTTAGTATTGCTTATGGTAAACTATACTTAAAATATTGATTTATCAACTCTTATAAAATTAATGAATATATATATATATATATATAATTATATATTATACATAAAAAATAAATAAATTAATTTTATATTAGTTAAACCGGTTCGACCACTGGTCCGACCAGTGAACCATTGAACCAGTAGCTTCACCAGTTCGATGACCGGTACGGTTTTGATAACATTGCATAATGAACCATAACACAAACTATACATACACACATTAAGGCCATAACAGCCAAAGGCAAACCAATAGGCCACTGAAACTAGACCTAACCTACTCATTTGTCCCTTTGTTACTCCTTTAGATTGTTAGCTTTGAAGTCCAACTAATCCTTGAGTGCAGTCTGGACAATCCACATTTACTGTTGCCATTGATTCTCAAACACCCATAGGTTTCGAGCCCTCTATAACCACCACAATATGTATGTGGATAGTTGGATCCTCTCTTCAGAAGTGTCCTTAAAGTTCATAGTAGAGATCCACCACCACCACTCTTTAAAGCTCATACTGTCCACCTGAGTTCTTTCCCATTCCACTGGAGCTAGCTTCCAAGTGATCCTTGCTCTCCTTCACATGAATAGAGTATGCTCCAAAGTCTCCTCAGCCTCACCACAAACTCTGTAGACTGTATCAATCTCTACTCCCCTATTAGCCAGATTGCAGTTAACAGGTAAGATACTAGTAAAACACTTCCAAATGAAGTGTTTAACCTTACCCATAACTTTAAGTGACTAGCATCTCCTCCTAGCTCTGATATTACCCACAGCCAACCTGCTACACCCACCCACAGTCCTCTCAGACATCTTAGCAACCAATAACCAAGAGTAAGCCTTCTTCACTGAGAATTTATCCTTGTTCTGGAACTCACATTTCCACAGATCTGCTACATTTGGGTTTAAATATTTAATCTGTAAGATCAAAACTGCATCCTCCTCTTTAAACAGAGCTTTGACTAGATTAGCATCCCAGTGGACCCGCCCAGCAATAAGCAGGTCTTTGACAAAGAACATGCTATCATTTTATCATCATTGTTTTTGGTATTACCACCATTTTTAATGACAACATTAACATGTTTTTGCAGAATAGGCAGCATAGTAGCACAAGAGTTCCACAACCATGAGGCTACTCCAGTTTTCTTCCAATCAAATATAGAGCATTGAGGGAAGTACTTGCCTTTCAGCACCCTGCTCATAAGAAGATCAGGTTGTTCAGTGTTTCTCCACAGCTGTTTTAGGATTAGAGCTTTGTTAAACAGCTTTGTGTCTTGGAAGCCCAAACCTCCCTCCCATTTAGGAACAGTCAGTTTGTCCCAAGCAAGACAGTGCATGCCTTTAACATGACCATCTCCCTTGGCCCACCAAAATTTGTCTATCACCCTGCACACCTCATTACACAGCTTTACTGGCAATACAAAACAAGGCATAACAAAAACTGGGAGAGCATGAAGAACTGATTTAACAATAGTTTCTTTTCCTGCAGTGGGCAGAAAATTGTTTTTCCAACTGCCAATCCTATCCCTCAAAGACTCCACAACAAATTGAAATGTATCAACTTTAGAGGCACCAATCCCAAGGAGGAGACCAAAATACCTGGATGACCTTTTAACAACAACACCTTGCAGCATAGCACAAATTCTATCTTTTAATTCCACAAAACAATTTTTACTCAGAAACATAGAAGACTTATGGAGGTTGACCTTCTAGCCTGTAAACTCCTGGAATATATGTAAGAACTCCAGCAAGATAGAAACATGGTTATCATCAGCCTTACAAAAAATGATGGCATCATCAACAAACAGCAAATGTGACACCATTGGGCCATTCTGAGAGATTTTAATCCCCTTAAACTGATTAGAATTAATCTTGAACTGAATGTAGGAAGAAAAAAGCTCAGACACCAGAATGAATAAATAGGGTGACGGTGGATCACCCTGTCTAATACCCCTGGAAGAAGTCACATAGCCACACAAAGAGCCATTCAGGTTGAAAGAAAAGGTTGGAAATGATATGCAACTATAAATCCACTGAACAAATTTGGCTTGGAAACCCATCTTAAGCATAGTTTGCTTAATACTCTCCCACTCCACCCTGTCATAAGCCTTCTCCATATCCAACCTCACAACCATAAAATCATTTGGACTAGTTCTATGCCTATGCAAAAAATGAAACACCTCATGTGCAATCACCACATTATCAAGCAAATGTCTTTCATGAACAAAAGTTGTCTGAGCTTGACTAACACATGCATTTAAACATGGTTTTATCCTCTCAGCCAACAACTTAACAATGAGTTTGTACAGAACACCATAGAGAGTAATAGGCCGAAAATTTGACAATGTCTCTGGATACAAGCACTTAGGAATAAGAGTAATGATAGTATGCTTCCAATTCTTTAACAAATGGCCAGAAAAAAAAATAAAAACATAAAAAAATAAAAAACAAACAAACAAACTCTTCACAGCTCTGCAGATATCAAATTTCAGAATATGCCAAAAGTGTTGAAAAAATGATGCAGACATACCATCATCCCGTGGAGCTTTATCAGGGGCCATACTGAAAAGGACTTCCTTTATTTCTTCCTCCTGGATTGGCTTGACAAGCTCACTGTTCATAGCATCAGATATAGAGTAAGAAATGTGTTGTAGGATTTCATCACCTCCTCTGGATCCTTCAGAAGTAACAAAGTGGAGTAGAAATTAGAAATGTGCCTAGCCATGGTTGCCTGAGAATCACAAGTAACTCCTGAGTTTGTAACCAATTTAAAAGTAGAGTTAATTCATCTCCTCTGAGTAGTGAAATCATGGAAATACCGAGTGTTTCTATCACCAGCTCTGAGCCACAGGGCTCTAGATTTCATCCTCCAATATTGCACCTCTGCCTGGTGAGTACTATCTAGCTCAGCTTTCATTGCTCCCTACGCCCCCCAATCCCCGTCATCCCCTTCCCTTCTCATATCCTCCATCTTTGTTGTTAATAATCTAATGGTGTATGCTATTTATCCTAATGCTTGCCGAGTTTGAGAGGCGGAGCCTCGGACTATGAGTTAGCCTTGTGTTGGATTTTGAGAGTTGAGGTTGAAGGGTAGCCAAGCACCTGGGAAGAGAAGTCATGGGTGAAAGATGTGGAAAATGTGTGTGCTCCAGATACTAGCACCGCTAGTAGGGCCTTAGTGCCGCTAGCTCGGGTCCAGCGCCACTATGCGGCTTAGCGAGGAGGAAACATGGACATGAGAAAGGTAGCTCTAGGTACTAGCGGCGCTAGCCTCGCCCTAGCGCCACTAGCAAGCAAATCCTAACGGCGCTATGTACCTTAGCGGACTTCTGGAGTTGTCGCACCTGTGACCCTAGCGCCGCTATCGTTCAGTAGCGCTGCTAGCCCCCGACCCGCCCTGCGTGCGACACGACATCACTAGTGGCGCTAGCGCCGGTTAGCGCCGCTAGGCACGACCTGGCCCTATCGCCACGTCAACCCTAGCGCCGCTACCCCTAGCTTCCAGCGCGCGTTGATGTGCGTGGTCCGCGCCACTAGCCAAGAATGTTCCGATGCGAAGACTAATGTTATGTCGTGATGTCGAGCTCCATTTAGACTGTTTTTGCTTTCCATATTCGAGACTTCTGAGTGACCAACCGACCTGTGGTTGGCCTCGCATTTCTTTATATTGCAAATGAGGAACCAACTTGTGGTTGCCCATTGCGCTTTTCTATGCCATTGATCAGTTGTCTGAACTCAGTTTTGATCTATATATTTACATTTAACGATAAAAAAAAATCTAATGGTGTCATCACTGTTCCTGTGTCTCGGTTTGTGCCATGCCAATAAAGCCATCCTTGTGTTCTTAACCTTTTGATTCACTTGGTACATAGTTGTTCCCTCCACAAGTCTATGACACCCCTCTTTCACTGCCTCTTGGATCCCTTCTAACTTCAACCAACTAACTTCAAACAGAAATATTTTGTGCTTTCTGATCACATCTCTATCAGTATCAATCAATATAACATTGTGGTCAGAAGTTGTTCTAAAATGGTTAGAGACCTCCATAGAAGGGAACTTGTCCAACCAATACAAGGATACAAAGACTTTATCAAGTCTTTCTTCCACATACCCATCCCCAACCCTATTGTTTCCCCAAGTAAAGAAAGACCCCTTATGGCTCATCTCCTGAATTTGCATCCTTCCTATGAACTCATTGAAACCCACAAAGCTAGTTGGACTTTTTGCCATGCCTCCCCTGTTCTCTTCATTAGAAGAAATGTCATTCCAGTCCCCAGCAACTAGCCAGCAATCATCCCACATCCTTCTGTTAAACTCCAGAAATTCCCATTGATGTACTCTGATTTTCCTGTCAGTGTTGAGGTAAATGAAAATCAGCCAGCACCATTCAATCATACCTGCACCACTCACCTCCATTTGAATGCAAAAATCATTGCCCACAATTTGTCTCACTTCAGTTGTTAGATCCCACATTACTAATAGTCCCCCCTTAGTCCCCACAGGCTTCAACAAATGCCACCTATCCTGAAAACCCAACTTCCTACAAACTGTTTGTGTAAAATCCCTGGACTTTTTAGTTTCAAAGAGAAAAATAATATTTGGGTGGTGGATTCTTCAGGAATCCTTAATCTGGGAAACTATAGAGGGCCCACCCAGTCCTCTACAGTTCCACACCATAGCCTTCATTGATCGCTATGGGGCCATTTGAGGCTGGCCTTCTCCACCTTTGATTTTCCAGAGTGTATCTTCTGTCTTTTATCTATCAGAGCCTGCTCAACATCCTTATCACCTTCTTCATAAATGATTAGTTTCTCTGCTTCTTTTCAGTTCAACATCCTCCTCCCTGGCTCTCATTAACTCTCAGTAGCCTTCTATCTGAACTTGCTCTTCTTTTCCAATGAGAGAAAGGTCTCATTTCTGTTGGTTTAAACCCTTGACGTTTGGAAACTAGCTGGGATGGACTCTCCACCCCTATGGCTGGTTCTTCAGTGTCTATAAGACTACCTATAATTGGGTGAGCCTCCTAATGACCAGTTGGTTCTTCTTCACTTCTAACAATAGCCATATTCAACTACACTTCACCCTCAATGCTAAAGCTTTTTTTATGGATTGGATCCTCCTGGAGTTGTCCAGAGTCTCCACAATTTTTGGTCTCATTGGGTGCAGCTGGAATCTGATTGGTATTAGCAGGTTCCCAAGAATCTTGATTAGAGTTATTAACTGGTGGGCTTGTTTTAACCCCAGAACTGCCTGGTTGGCTGTATCTTCCCCCTACTAGAGTCTCATTTGCTTTGAGCCATTCACCAAATTGTCCTTCAGCCACTCTTTTAATTTTTATGTCCTCCAGTCTCCTGGCACACCCTCTATCTAAGTGACCAAACATCCCACAATAATAACAAAGATTCACAAGCCTTTCAGATTTAAAGGCCACCAACACTTTTTGATCACCCAGTTTGACTGATGTGCACCTAGACATGGGGTACTTGATATTCAGAGACACCAATAATTTAATGAAACTCCCATCCTCCCCTCCAAGTTTGCAGATTACAACATTCTTCACATTACTAAAAACATGCCCCACCTTCAGCCCAACTTTTGTACTCATCCAATTCAGGGGCACATTGATGACTTGAACCCATAATTTGATCTCCTCAAAGCAACAGTGCGTACTATGCAATCCAGGAAACCATTCCTTCAGAATTAAGTACTGATTTTCGTACAGCCAATTGTAGCCAGCTACTACCTACTTCTTATCTTCAACATAGTTGAAAATGAATTGGAAAAAATTGGAGTTGAGTACTTTTACCTCCATCGGTGCTTGTAGCTTCCATATGGCCACCATAGTTCTTTTGATCCCCAGAATGCCAACCTTTCTATCCCCAATAACCTGGCCAAAAAGACTCATCTCACATTCCTCCTCGCTCGCTTTGATGTCTTCTGTCTTAATTTCAATTTCACCCGCTTTCTTAGCTGAGAGAGATATTGCTTGCAACTTCCTCAACATCCCTTCATCCAAATCTCCACACGAGCTCTTTCCCGGTGATTTATCCTCCACAACTCCCAAAAATCGCCGCCCACGTGCGACTACCTGAACCACCACTGCTAATCCCCAACACTGCAAACCCTAATCTCTGCACAGACGGTTAACACTACACAATTAATCTGCTGCTATCTCACCTGCCAATGATCAGATCCAAACAAAGAATGATCCTTCACCAAAGGAATTTCGTCTCCCACTTATCCTTATTTGTTATTAAAAACATTAGTTTCAATAATGCTAAAGACGCCACTTTTGTAATTGAAGTCTCGTCACCTAAATATTTAAATTGCTATCACTGAACTTTAGATGAATTTGGTGGAACACGCCTACGTGGGTGGTCTGTCCCTACGAATCATCGGATATCAAATATGTACTTACATGATATTGAACAAATCTTGTCATGCTCCTAAAGTATGAACCGAGAGATACCTCAAAACAGAGGCTTTGATTCCATGGTCGTCTTCAAATGTATTTCCTGTCCACATTTTGACATTAGATGGATGATGATCCTCCAAATGCTTGCAAAGAGCAAACTACTTCACGTCTTCTCGAACCCCAAAAGTCAATCTCGTCCCACTTGTGATGGATGATGAGTGTCTCACGAATTTCTTAATGTTAGAAGGTATACAAGCACCCTCAATTTATAGAGGTTCTTGGGTCAGACTAGGGATCTCCTAGAAGGTATAGGGCTTGGGCTCTACACAGGTCCTAATTCTTATGTTCAGCGCACTCAAAACACAATTTGGCTCGTGAATTTCATTCCACTTAAGAATTAATATTGCACTCTCTTCCAATTCCAAAATGAAACAGGGCTTGTATTAGACTAAATATAATTTCTCGTATTTAAGATATCGAACTGGTAACGCAAAACACTCCGACCGGCTGGAAATCGGCTTGTCTTCCTCCTCCTCGCTGGTAGAATGCCGCGTACCTGCAAAGAACTCCCACACTGGGGAGTTTTTCCGGTGAAGAGCCTCCGATGCTTAAGTCAGTATATATCTCACTCAATTCTCCAAAGTATATAATGGATAAATCGTAAGTATATATATAGGAGTGAGATACCTGCCCTAGGAGCTGCCCGAATCTGATGAGCTGTCCTCCCAGAGGTAGTTATCGCCACTATTGCTCTGCACCAATGCACTCTCGCCACGTGCCCCTCTGAGCAGAGGGTAATTATTCCTCTTAATATTCTCTTGAGATTTTCTGACGAAGCTCACGCGCTCATGCGCTTTCTCACGTTCAAACCACACCCCCGATTGCTCTCCCCTAGCCGAGTGGTCGATCAAATGAGTCCTCCTCTGGCAGGTCGATTTTCGACCAGGTCTTCTTCGATGCTCGACCACTTCTTCTCAGTTCGTTGTTGCTCGACTGATGTAGCATTTCTAATATTGGGCTTGTATGACCGGCTCGGCGAGCCGGAATATTCCTTAAGTATATAATATCCCATATCATCTATGTAACGCCCCACTTTATTTTAAAGGATTTATCAAATTTATTTAATAAAAAAAAAAAATCACAATATATTTTTCCCAAATCTCAATTAAATAAAACTCAGTGGGCGCTACCCAAATTTACCAAAAGCTTTTATCCAAAAATGCAAACACATCAAATAAAGACAACATGCACGAATAATAAATCATAAACCAATCTAACATTCATTAAGTTCCAAATCATTAAAGATAATTCATAATTCCCAAGTTCAAAACGACACAGTCATAATATCTCAACATAAATGAGCGGAAGAAAGTAAATAAGCGATAAATAAAAGCATGATCACCACCCGTCTTGTCTCGTCACCCACCGACTGCTTAACCTGCATCCGTGAAGAGCAGGTGGGAGTGAGTACAGTTAACTATCGTACTCACACTATGCATATGAATAATTCAGAATATGTTAATATGGTATGGTCGCAGCATGAACATAAACACTAATAAATAATGTCTCATCTCTAGTCATGTCTATGACCCTTGCCATCGCTATGGCTCACTCATGTGCACATCTACGCTTAGCCGTACCATATCTATAATACGGGAGTGCATGCCATGTAAGGACACGGCCTTATCTAAGGACTTAAGGAGATTTCCTCATAAGGGTAACCGTATCTACGGGGACAACCGTACCGATGGCTATCGATAGGCTACATGTTCATATGCATACATAGATCACACCGACTTAACACATTCAATAAAACTAAGCACATATGCAAAGTAAATTTTTGAATAATAACCCACCTGGATTCCCGGGTTGAAAACTGGACAAGCAATGGGTGTAGGTCGAGGCTCGACTCCTCAATTACCTACATTGAGTCAAGATGCTACAATCAACATCTATCTTGACCTTAAACGGAAAACACAAAACAGACCTAGTCGAACTTGTTTCGACTAAATAGTTCGTGAAGTCCAGTGGACGTTGGAACACTAAGACTCGATACTAAACTCGACCAACAAACATATGAGAGATCAAATAATTCCATCTAATGATAGACCAAGTCAAACTCACAACAAAACGAAAAGCATGTAAATTACAGATTCAACTTCAAAATCTTAGTTTAGAAATTTCTAGCTATTAATCACATAAAATTCATGACAAGACTGCCCTACGACTTATGCCTTGAAATTTTAATCAAAATTACATCTCCCAATAATTAGTAAAACCACCAAATTTTAGCTTCAAACTCAAAGCACATAAATTTATAAAATTCCTACAAGTATCTGAACCACCAAAATTCAGCTTCAAACTCAACGCACATGAATTTATATCTGAACCTACTGAATCAATCAGGACTTGAAAATTTAACATAACAACGTACAGTAGGCTAGAGTCAATGTGTAAAAATCTCAGCCCTTAACATTAACTGCTACTAATTTTAAAATTTCATAAGAGTTTAATAGTTTATCAAATTTAAATCAAAATCAAATCAAAATGGATTCCAAAAATTCCCATCTTTTAACAGCATGATTCCACACATAAAATAGGCATCTCGGTAAAATTTCAGAATTTTTCACGAAATAACCAATTTATAAAAATTCAAACAACTCTCAGCATATTCGATAAATAAATTATTAACCATATCAAATCAAGTCCAAAAGTCCTGAAAATTTAACACGACATATAAAATTCACCGAGGCATGACATATTCAAATTTTAGCTCATTTGATTCACGAATGAATTTATTATGCATTTAACACTATTCTGATCAGATTTCTTTACAATTATTAAAAATAGCTACAGGCCTCTAACAATTACGAAATTTTTACACACGGCTGAAAATGGACAGATAACATATCCCTCAAAATTTCAAGTCATTCCGAGCAGTGTGCGATTTTTAAAAATTCAAACACCAAAACAGCGACATATATGCTCGACAACTTAACAATTAATTCATAACATGAAATTTCTCGTCCGAGGCCTTCTCGTAAGACCAAGGACTCGACTTGTTCCAATATCCACCAACTTACACGAGTTTTGAGGTCTCGTTCAATTTATAATTGAAGAGGTCCTCGAACACTTAAACGACACACATAAAATCACAATTATCACATAGCTCATATCGAACACATTATCACATAAATAATCACATCTCGAATTCAACATAACGAAGACAACATGAATATGATTTAAACGAGACGGGATTTCGCCTATGTACCGTTCTCGGGAAAACTCGGAAAACGGAACGCAAAGACGAACGGGGATGACGGGCTCGACGGATTCTCGCATCTCGCGGGGAGGAGCAGCGCTGACGAGTCTCGTCGGGTACTTGCTGGTCGCTGCTAGGGTTTGGCAAGGAGAAGCGAGCGACGGGCTGCGATGCTTGGAGGAGGCTCGCCGAAAAATGGGTGGTCCTCGGTTTGCTGATAGTCGCTGCTCGACGAGACTTCACGAAACAAGGAGGACGGGACTCGCTGGGGACAGGGCTTCTACTTCTCGCCGGTGATGTGCAGCAGGGCTTCACGCCGGAATTCGTGAGTGGAGCAGCGGCGCATGGTCGCCAGAGTGCAGCGGCTGGTCACGGCGGCGAGTGGAGGAGTAGCAAGCGGCGGTCGTTTGCGTAAGAAGGGTCCTGCTCGCGGCTGGTTCTATGAACGAAATAGGATCGCCGGAGGAAGTGAGTTCACCGGGTTGCTATTGGTTGCTGCGGATCGCCGGAGGTTTTTGCGCGAACGGAAAATCGCCGAAGATGAGGGCAGATCGGGATTCTCGCTGGTTCACGTCGGGTGGAGGGTGACGGGAGAACGTGCAGAAGGAGAGGGGCGATGGATTTCGAGTGGGAGACGAGAGCAGATTCCTCTTTATCTGCTGCGCGATGAAAAATAACGAGAGGGGGAGATTGAGATGCGTTTTCTTCTTCTGTTGTGCGATCGATCAGGTGACGAGAGAATAAGGGTTGCGGCGATCGAAGAAGAAAAAGGGTTCTGCCTTTTCCTATGTCAGCCCGCGAGAGAAAAAGAAAAATATTGGGCCAAACTTTCAATTCACAAACTGGGTCTAAAGATTAATTCGAGATGGGCTAATGTCAAACGAAAGGTTCGGGCCGAAATATTTAATTCAAACAGTCAAATTGGGCCCGAAATAATACTAGCAAAAATGATCCGAGAATTAAAACAAAACTGGGCTGGGTCCATGGCCGGTTTCGACTACCGGTCTCTCGGGCTCAATTTAGCCAATATATTATCTATTCGGTTCGATCGAACAACAATTAAAATAATAATTGGGATAATATTTACATTTATAATACACACATTAATTAATTCATAATGATAAACATTTAGACATTTAAAGACAATTAGGCATTTAATTTAATAATTATAATAATAATAATAATAAAATAATAATAATAATGGCAATAATATTAATTAAAAATTCCAAATATTCCATAAACGAACGGGGCGCTACAATCTAGTCCCCCCCACTCTGGTCGTGTCTGAATGACTTGATCTAAGAGTGAGATTGCATTTGTTTCTTGGACTTACCGTCGTCTCGACCTCTTGACCGGCGTTATCCTTATTCCTCGACCGTTTATTGAGCCTCACTCTTCTTTTTGACCATGTGGCTGGTTCTATTGTAAATTCCCAACCGTCCTTTATTTCCCTTTATCACTGCTCTGTTTCCTTCTGCCACGCGTCTTATCTCTTCAGTACTTTTAATCATCATGTCTCCTCGTGATCTGCGCCGTTTCGCTCTCTGTGCCCCTTTAATTCTCCCAGCCGTTGTATGTCGCTTCGATCCGACGGCTCTTTCTCCTAACTCTTCAACTTGCCTCTGCCTGTATTCCTATAAATACCTATCAAACTTCTCTATTCTCGGTGCTTTCGGCTTTCATCATCTTCAAGTTCTCTAGCCACTCTCTACCGCGACCATGAGTAAGTTTTTCACACTCTATTTTTTTTTGTTAATTTTAAATTTTTCATGCTGTTTCTTCAATTTTGTCAATTTTTCTCTTTTGGAGTTCTGCTTGCACCCTAGGCATGAAATTCTTCTCCTTTCCCTTTTCTGTTGTTCCCTGGGACGTCTAAAGGCCTTCTCTTTAACAATTTTTCCTCTATTTTCCAGATCCTGCTGCTACTTCTGAGAATATCCACTGTTCCGGCGAAGACATGACCAATCCGTCGTCTTCCCCAATCCGTCAACCTATTCCTCATTCTCCTTCTCGTTCCGTTGACGAGGTTTACAATCCCACTCCTCTCAGTTGTCTTCGCCCTTCAGATTACTTGACCCCGTCGTCTTCACCCCAACTTCATCATCTGATTGATGAATCAGACGATGATACCCTTGACAATATTCCTCTTACCCGCCGCAATCGACCAGCCTTAGGTGGCTCTGACACAGCCGGGGCGGCTCTCGATGCTACTGAGGCCGCCCTCGAGAAAGACTAGGATCACATTCCCCTGTCCCAACGCACCGTTCCTTCCAACCCTTCTTCGAGCAGGCCTAAGGTACCTTCTGCTTCTAAGTCCAAACGCTCGTCTACTGCTACTCCTTCTTCACCCCAAGACAAGTCTGCTCCCCTCGCTACTTCTTCTAAGCTTACTCAAAAGAAGCATAAATTGATCAAAGCCTCCTCTTCTAAGCAGACTTCTTCCCGTACTCTTATAGCCGGCTGGCTGGATGCCGATGCGGTCGGCCATCCCGCTAGCTGGGCTTTCGTATCTCCTGGTCCTCAGGACACTTATGTTAATCCTCCCCAGAACTACTATACCTTTTTTGAAATACAATTTAAACATGGTGTCCGTTTACCTCTGTGCCAAGATTTGCTCGATCTTTGCAAGTGGTTTGACCTTCCCTTGAACCAACTCCCTCATAATGCTATCCGTTTTATAACCATTTTCATCATCCTCTGCCATCTCCGTCTAGGTCGACTCGATCTAGACATTTTTCACTACTGTTACACACCCTCGAAACATTCCCAAGCGCTCTACCTCAAGAACCACAATGATGTCCACTTTATTTCGGACACCCCCTCAAACGTTCTCAAGTGGAAAGATAAATTCGCTTTTGTCGAGCCTAACCCCGCTTTTCCTTGGGCGCCAACTCCGTGGCTTAAAGAGCTCAAGCGTGAGTATGCGACACCCTCTCCAAACGCCCTATTCAACCAACGGATTGCTGTGTGGAACCGCAAGCCCGTTGCGTCGAAGACTCTGCTCGAGGATGAGGACCTCTTACACTTTTGCGGTCTTCTCACCCACAAACCTTGTTTTCTCCCTAGTCAGAAAACCTTCAATCTTATCCGGATCGAGGGCGACCCAGGTAATTATGGTTAAGCGTTTTCAAGCATTATTATGTAAGTTCTGCATGTGATTTATTTATTTTGATGTTAACTTGCTCGCCATTTCTTGCAGAGATGCCTGTTATCCCTTTGCCTAAGAGGAAAGTGCCTCTGAGAAAAAAGACCGTTGGAGGGTCGAGCTCAAAACCTGCCGACTCGCCCACCTCTCAATCTACTCACTTTGCGTTGCCTCCGCCTGAGCAGACGACTTCCTCCATGGAGGTCGATCCTCGTCCTCCGCCTGCTCCCGAGTACATCATCGACGAATCTCCCTCGATCGGCCCCCTTGTCACCCAGCAGCCCAAAAAGCTCGAGCAACCATCATCTCCTCAACCATAATCTCTCCCTCGTGATTCGACCACTCCGGTCATTCACATACCCGCTTCTCCCGAGGAGACTCTGCTCAAGGAGAGCCAACTCAAGCGTCCCTCTGTTGAGGGGGATGAAGAAGCTAACAAGCGCCGCTGCCTCGAGGAGACTGCCATCTCGATCACTAAACTCGATGGCACGGGGGTATCGTCCTTCCTTAGGGATGTTCTCCCCCCCATCGACCTTCCTACCGACCGTTATAATGACGGTCATACCCTTCGTGACTGAGGCGATCGTATCGCCCGATGACTGGCTCAGGTAACCCCTTATAACTTGATGATTATCTATTTCATTTTACTTCTCCTTATTGTATGTGCTCTAACTCTTCCTTTTATGTGCTCTTATAGGGAATGGTCGAACTTGCGCCATTGATCGAGCAAACTTTAGCCAGCTCGAGCCGCTCTATCCCTGCGATCGAGCGAGGATCTCTCCTTCTCAGTGACCGAGTGGCTGAGCTTGTTCTCAAAGGTCATACGCTTCAACAAAAAATAAAGGAAGCAGCCGCTGAGACTAGGGTCCTCACCTCCGAGAAAGAAATGCTCGAGGGGGCCTGAAGTCCTTTGAGGAGGCACTCGCGGCCGAACGAGCGGAGAAGGAGGCCCTCAAGGCTGCCCTAGAGGCTGAGGGAGTTAAGCAGAAAGCCCTCGAGGCTGCGCTTGTCACGACCCCGCCTTACTAGCTTTGAAAAATCAGAGTAAATTTTTTTTTTTGTTTACGAAAGAACGTGCGAGCTGGGTTTTTGAAAATACTGACTTATTGCGGGATGTGGCAGATAAAAACTTAACTTAAACTAAGCTTGCTCACATACATAATAAAACATGCAACCAAACTGTCCGCTCGCGGATTATGGAATTATACATGCACAGTCTGTACTATCTCGCACTGTCAAGAAAAATTCGCTGGCGGAAGCATCCGAAATACGAATACATAAACATGCATACATAACTGAATAATACACATGATCTTAAAACTAGGACATAAAAATGCTGGTAAAATATGTCCGACTCTCATGACCACGCTGCGCCACATCTGTGCTCATCCGGCACGCTCGACTCCGTCTCCTGAAAAACACAATGCGGGCGTGAGCAAACCACTATGCCCCGCAAAGACCAGTACTGAACAAAACATCATATATAATAACGTATCATGAAACATAAATATATAAGAGCTGAAACTGTAAACTGATCTATGATTTCTGTTCTGGTCTGTGGTCAAAAGACCCTCGGCCTTGGCCGCTCGTGTGCACACTCCGATGGGGTATAAAGGCCTTGGCCCCCCAAACGGTCATCAGGTAGGTATAAAGGCCTTGGCCACCTAACCCGGAACTAAACTGTCTCAAACATACCTCTACCATGGTACATATATTATCTATGATGTGACATCCAGTACATGACCCCCACCTGAAAACTTGAAATCTGATATGCAAGTGCGGATGCTGGAGTAGCGGTCGGAGGCTCGACTCTCCTTAGGCTACATAAATATTTAAGCAAAATAATGCTAAGTATCATGCTCGGAATAATTAATTATATGCTAAAATGCTTGGACTTATTACGCGATTAAACTGGACTGGACTGGCTCGGAAAAATACTGAAATTTCCGGAACTAGACTCGGATTAGAAATCACGAATCAAAAACTAACTCGAACCGCCGGTCGAACCGGCCGGTTCGCTGGCTGGCCGGACCGCCAGCTCGGCTGGACCGGGCGGTCGGGCGCTGGATCGGCTGGACCGGCCTCGACCCCGTGCCGGGCCAGCTGGTGCCCGGGCAC
>BKCP01004727.1:0-18839 GCA_008636005.1 Striga asiatica | reverse complement strand
GGGCCAACTGCATGCTCGGGTGCGCTGCTGGCACGACCCGAGGTCACTGGGCATGACACTGGACACCCGGGTGCGCGGCTGGCACGACCCGAGGTCGACTCCGCATGGCACACGAGGCCATGCGTGCACTGAGGCTGGGACAGCGCGGCCGGGCGCTATCGGGGTTGCTTGGGCGCGACGGGCGCCAAGACTTTGCATGCACGCGCGGGCAGGCGCTGAGGGGCGCTGTCGCGGGCACTGGGGCTGAGGGTACCACGCGCAAGCTGGCTCGGGTACGGACTGGCACTAGGCCGGGCACTGCCGCGCTATGCGCGCGGCCAGTGACCAAGGCCGGCCCTTGCCGGACCTCCGGCGACTTTTTTCGGCAACATGCATGATCATACAACATAATATGATAAAATAAGCACAAATAACACATAAAACACTAGTGGACCCCGGGTCCACTTGCATGTTCACTCGGTAGGGCTTATACGGCCCGTACGAGCACTTGACGTCCGAACCAACATACATATCTTACAAAACTACTCAAGGCCGAATATTATACATCTAAAATTAGGATTATATGGCCTAACACTTATGTTATATCTTGCATGCATAAAGATAGGCCTCGGGTGCTCAAAATACCCCATTTGCATGAACGATTTGACTTAGCTAATGAACTCTTTATTCTCAAACTTTTTCAGCATCAATGGTACAATATTTAAGGGTGTTTAAACCACTATTCTTTACTGAGGCATGCTGGGAACTAAAATTTCATTTTTAAGGCCATTAACTTGAAAAATTCGGAAGTCACATATAATGACATGCATGGCTCGGTTTTAACTCATGAGAAATCTTAAAACATCATAAAATAATTAATGAAATCAAAAATCCCGAGCTTACTTCGGCTAGAAATGGAGATAATGTTAGTGTTATATACTGAAAGCTTGGATTTGCCTGATATTACACATTTACCCTTTATGAATGAGAATCATGTTAGATTAAACAAGTTCTACGTTCTGTTGTTCTGCACTTAGATAGGGTGGGTCATCATTGGGCGAACCGAAAATCACTCTATCAGTTACTTGCGAACAAGAATAGTTGTTCACAACCTAGATGGACATGAACACCCCATCCGAACGGTTGTAGTGTCAACTGTACAGTTTGTCTTGACTGATTAGTTGCGCTAGTACATTTATGTATTGAATAGGATCCCAGAGAGGAGAAGTTCATTTTATACTGATCGTCGTAAATGAACTAGGCCTCGGTTAATTACTGCGTTCTCTTAACCCGTAAGATATTAAACAGGCAGATATATATAATATATATTACTTTGATTTAAATGGGTGAGGTTCAGTTCGCTAGATTAATATTCCTACTGTTTTGGGTAATATTATTATATATAGGATGTGCTGTTAAGATATTTACGGTCACCATGTGCGTTAGTTTGATGATGTCCCCGGAGTGAGTTCATGAAGGATTGTTATGCTAAACCCTGCAGGTGGATTAAGTTCCGGCATAATAAGAATGTGATGAACGAGCGCTAGCTTCGATGAAATAATAATAAATTAATTAATTTTTGATTGTCAGTAATCGAATTAATTAATGGACATTATATCTTAAACGTAGGGAGGTAAATCGAGTAATTATTATTGGAGTCTCAAATGTAATTTGGGCTAGGAAGAGGGAGTGCAATAATATAATGTTGGTGGCCCATTAATATTATTTAATTAATTAGAGGAGTGGGCTTGGCCCACAGTTAGTCTAATTAATTAAGGAGCCCTTTTTCTAATCTCCTTAGGGTCCCTACTGTAGCTCTATATATACATCATTAAGCTCATGAGAAGAGAACAGAAGTCTCATTCACACGAGATACACGCCTCACATGCCTCTCTCTCTCTAGATCTCATTCGAGCTTTATCTTCTTCTTGTTGCTCCACTGGTACAAGTTGAAGAAGGGTGTATTGAGTAATACAGTAGAAGATCTGTAGGTAAACCGAGACGAAATATATTTTGACCTACGGAACTAACCGGAAGTCCGATTGAGACGTACAGTATACCCAGACGACCGTCTCGACGAGAGAGCTTTCCATCGCCGCCGACGTCGCCGGATTTCGATGCCGCACGCGGCCCACGCGCCGCCGGAAGGAGTCTGACTGCAAAAATTCGTTTTGATCTGTTTGCATCCGTTTGATCCGATTTTGATCTGATCTTGTTCGTGCAACCCAAGACGTTATTTGCGGTCAATCAATTGCGGTCAACCGTTCGTGGTCAGCCAGATCTACATAAAATTTTAAGCCGTAAGTTCTCTACGTCAAACCTTTAGATGCGCTGCGCATAGGTTTACATTTGCTATTGAATTCGTGATTTGTACATAACGAGATCCTCACAGATCCCAACAAGTGGTATCAGAGCACTTGGTTAATTCTTTTTGTACAAAGTTCGAATTTTACCGCTTTATTTGACAAGATGTGTTCAAACGCAGCCATATATTGGATTATATTTGCATAACTCGGTTTTGCAGGAAAATAGTTAATCCACTATTATGGCCGATTATATGTTTGATGAATGTTGTTGAATGTGATGTATGGTTTTAAATTTGTTTTTAAAGCCGCGGGCATGTCGAGGAATTTATGGATGAATGTTTGTAATAATTATTCGCCGGGGGGTTGACCGGACAGATTTAATTATTTGTTTAGAAAACATGTACATCCATTCGTTGGATCTAGGATCGAATTATGTAATTTTGTAAATTATATTTTTCGTGTTGTGATCGTGTGTTGATGACCTGGAGATCACAAGAGATCAACGAGCCTCGAAAGCAAAAAAAAAAAACCGGTGGCTTTTTCCGGCGAACTGGCAGGCGGCGACCGATGGCCGGCGACGGCGGACTGGTGGCGGCAGCTGGTGGTTCGTTTTTGCCTTGATGATCAAGCAGTACAAGATCAACCAAGATTCTACTGCTTAAAGGAGTTCCAGTTGAACAGGGAAAGAACTGTCACAGTTTCCTTGTTTAAGGAGACTCAATATTTAATGGCCATCATAGTGGATTTATTTATTTATTTAATTAAATTTATTATGCCATTAAATTATTATTTATGCATGTTAATAAATTATGTTCTTGCATGGGATTAATTTAGTATTGCTAGATTAATTATGCATGTTAATTAATTATGTAATGCATAGAATTAATTTGGAATTGTGTCAATAAATTATGCATGTAATTAATTATTGCACTGGCATGGATTAATTTAGAATTGCATAAATTATTGAACATGTTAATTAATTATTGCATTGACATAGATTAATTTAGAATTGCATGAATTGATATGCATGTTAATTAATTATTGCATTAACATAGATTAATTTGGAATTGTATAAATAGTTAAAAATCCTCATTATATTATACTAAGTTTGAGAAGGGATTTTAAATTAAAGTTAATTGTAAAATTCCTAAGGCCTCCATTTCTAATTTGTCGGTAAATCAATTAATTGAGGTAATGGGCTCCCCCTCGGGTGACATTGCTAAAATTAATTGTAGGAAATTATCAGGACAAATTTCTAAAAGTAGACGGTTAGAGGAAATCTTATGAGAGCGTACGGGCTTCCCCTCGGATGACGTATAATCAAATTTGACGACCTTAGGACTAAGAAATGAGATTCACTTAGAATGCGATTAAATTTATTAACCCCCCTCGGGGTCCCTGAATTCTATTGCATGGCCAAATGGAGACCGACTATTAATTTCGTTCGTCATGAATTTGGTTTAGACCTATGGAAATTAATGGGCCTTAGAAAACCCCTTCTCTTACAAAATGCGAGTTTGTAGGGCGACCCTCGTAGCATGCATTCTCACAAGGAGTAATAGATGTCGGTGGATTTAAGTTAATGTTGTTTTGAGGATATCAATATTAACAGTTAAATTCAAAAGTGTTTAATCTGTAAAATTTATGTGCATGATTCTCAGAATATTCATCATGTCGTTCAATCCGGTGTCTGTCATTCTAAAAGAAAATCAGCTTACTGGTCCTAATTACATTGATTGGAAGAGGAACTTAGACATAGTGTTGACTGCTGAGGGTTATAAGTTTGCTATCACTGATGCTTGCCCGGCGGTGCCGGCGGCTGATGCTCCTGAGCAGGAGAAAGAGGAGTATGCTCGGTGGAAGAAGGCTGATGAGATGGCGAAGTGTTACATTCTGGCTTCTATGTCGAATGTTCTTCAACATCAGCATCAGTCTAAGGACACTGCAGCAGATATACTTCTCAATCTCAGGGATCTGTTCGGACATCAGTCTAGGGCTGCTAGGCAAGAGGCTTTGAGTGCTCTGATGAGTACGCGCATGGCCGAGGGCACACCCGTAAGGGAGCATGCTCTCAGGGTTATGGCGCAGCTCAATGAGCTTGAGGTTATGGGAGGTTATATTGACGGGGAAACCCAGGTTGATATTATGCTCCAATCTCTGCCGAAGAGCTTTGATCAGTTCCGATTGAACTACAACATGCACAAGATGCATATGGCTCTTCCAGAACTGTTTGCAGAGCTACAGTCGGTGGAGGCCTTATTCACTCAAGCACCTCAGGTGCTAGTCGCCGAGCAGGCTGGACCTTCCAGGCCTCACAAGGGCTGGAAGAGAAAGAAGTCTGCAGGAAAGGCGAAGGCACAGGATGCTCCGGTTTACCCACGACTGACTCCTCAGGCTGTGGCAAAGAAACCGAAAGGAAGATGCCACAAGTGCAATAAGTCAGGACACTGGAAGGTCGATTGCCCTCTCCTCAAGAAAGGTAACTCTCTCGTTAATGTCGTAGAAAGATGTTTAGCGGTTGTATCTACCAGAACCTGGTGTGTAGATACTGGAGCCACTGAACATGTCTGCAATTCTTTGCAGGGGTTCCAGGAAACCAGGCGACTTAGGGAGGAATAGATCACCGTCTACATGGGCAATGCTACGAAAGTGGCGGCTGTTGCAGTGGGAGACGTTACTTTATCGTTTGATAGTAGTAGTTTGGTTTTGAGAAATTGCCTTTATGTTCCTAGCTTTAGAAAGAACCTTGTTTCAGTTTCTAAACTCGTTATGGATGGTTTTTCAGTTTCGTTTGATGACATGGTTATTATTCGTTTTGAAAATCGTTTCATATGTTGTGGTTCATTAGTTGGCAATTTATATGTTCTCAAACCGAACTCTCACACAGTGCAACATAATGAATTGAATAATGTCATAACTACATCTAATAAGAGGAATGAGTCTTCGCAGATGAATCAAGCATATCTGTGGCACCTTAGACTTGGGCACATCAACCTTAGGAGGATTCAAAAGTTAGTGGCCAGTGGACATCTCGGTCCATTAGAAGAGCACTATCTAACTTGCGAATCATGCCTAGAAGGTAAGATGGCCAAGAGGCCGTTTACGGCAAAGGGATATAGGAGCCAAGAAGTGCTAGGATTGATTCATTCTGATTTGTGTGGTCCTATGTCGATCCAGGCTAGAGGAGGTTTTGAGTACTATGTGTCTTTCATAGATGATTACTCGAGATATGGGTACGTTTATCTGTTGCACCGCAAGTCCGAATGCTTTGAGAAATTCAAGGAGTATCGGGCAGTTGTGGAGAAGCTTCATGGTAAATGTATCAAGTCACTTCGTTCTGATCGAGGTGGCGAATACCTTTTTGGAGAGTTCAGGACATACTTATCGGAAGCTGGGATTGAATCCCAACTGACTGCACCCGGCACGCCCCAGCAGAATGGGGTTGCAGAGCGAAGAAATAGGACTCTTATGGAGATGGTTAGGTCTATGATGAGTTATTCGAGGTTACCAGATTCGTTCTGGGGTTTGGCATTGGAAACGGCATCGTATATTCTGAACATGGTTCCGTCGAAGTCAGTTGACACTACCCCTTATGAGATGTGGAAAGGGCGCAAGCCCAGTTTCTCACAGTTTCGAGTTTGGGGTAGTCCTGCACACGTGTTAGTGCAGGAACCTGGCAAGTTGGAGAAACGTTCGGAAGCACGAGTTTTCGTAGACTATCCCAAGGGAACGAAAGGTGGATTATTTTATAGTCCTGAGGATCAGAAGGTGATCGTTTCGACGAACGCTAGATTCTTGGAAGAAGACTATATTATGAATCATAAGCCCGCGAGTAGACTAGTCTTAGAGGAGTTAAGGGGTGAAATCGATGGTTCCCCACTGAGTGCGCAAGTAGATACATCACATAATACTGCAACATGACACACTGAGAGTGTACCAGTGCAGACAGTGCCTCGTCGCAGTGGGAGGGTTTCTCATTTATCCGACTGATGGATAGGTCTTGGAGAATCGTCAGACTCAGTTCCAGGAGGCCTAAAATCGGACCCAAGAACTTACGATGAGGCACTCCAAGATAAAGATGCAGATTCATAGAATGTTGCAATGAAAGCTGAAATGGGGTCAATGGACTCTAATCAGGTCTGGGATCTTGTAGAACCACTCGATGGGGCACGACCCATTGGATGTAAGTGGATCTATAAGAGAAAGAGAGGATTAGATGAGAAGGTGCAAACCTTTAAGGCTAGGCTTGTTGCGAAAGGTTATACCCAGATCGAGGGTATTGATTATGATGAGACCTTTTCGCCAGTAGCTATGCTTAAGTCCATTCGGATTCTCTTGGCTGTAGCCGCTCATATGGACTATGAGGTCTGGCAGATGGATGTCAAGACAGCTTTCCTTAATGGGAACCTGCAGGAAGACATCTATATGCAGCAACCAGAGGGATTCATTGCTGAAGGTTGTGAGCATCTAGTGTGTAAGCTTAATCGGTCTATTTATGGACTGAAGCAAGCTTCGAGATCTTGGAACATCCGTTTTGATGAGGTGATCCAGTCGTACGGGTTCACTCAATGTCCGGATAAGCATTGTGTTTACAAGAAAATCAGTGGGAGCGTGGTGGTGTTTCTTGTGCTTTACGTAGATGACATACTGCTTATTGGAAACAGTAAGAGGGAGTTATCAGACGTAAAGGTGTGGTTGTCTAAGCAGTTTGATATGAAGGACTTAGGTGAAGCAGGATACATTCTTGGTATTAGGCTCATTAGAGACCGTAAGAAGAGATTGTTGTGCTTATCCCAGTCTTCATACATAGATACTGTCTTGGCCAGATTCAGCATGCAGGATTCCAAGAAAGGTATGTTACCTTTCATACATGGAATGCCTCTATCTAAGGAGATGTCTCCTAAGACGTCTAAGGAGATAGAGGAGATGAAGACAGTTCCTTATGCTTCGGCAGTAGAAAGTCTCATGTATACAATGCTGTGCACTAGGCTAGATATTAGCTACGCCGTTGGCATGGTAGCTAGATATCAAAGTAATCCGGGATGGGAACATTGGTCTGCGGTGAAGCATATACTCAAGTACCTGAGAAGGACTAAGGAGTACATGTTAGTTTACCGTGCAGGCAGCTTGTTACCTCTGGGTTACAGTGATTCCGATTTCCAGTCAGATAAGGATGAAAGTAAGTCAACCTCAGGTTATCTGTTTACCTTGGGAAGTGGAGCCATTTCATGGAGGAGTGCTAAGCAGAAATGCGTGGCAGACTCCACCATGGAAGCCGAGTACATAGCAGCCTCAGAGGCAGCGAAAGAAGCAGTATGGCTCAGGAACTTCTTAGTGGACTTAGAGGTTATACTGAGTTTGCCACGTGGTATCACCGTGTACTGTGATAACAGTGGAGCAGTAGCGAACTCAAAAGAACCTCGAGCCCACAGGGCAAGCAAACACATAGAGCGCAAATACCATCTGATTCGGGATATCATTAGTAGAGGAGACTTTGATGTTGCCAAGATTGCGTCAGAGGACAACCTAGCTGATCCTTTCACGAAGAGTTTGTCGGGGAAGGTCTTCGTCAAACACGTGGAAGGAATGGGTGTAACACCCCGCTTATCAGAGTAAATTTTTCGCAACTTTTACTTCGAAATTTCTCATATCTCATTCGAAATCTTTTGCGACTAGTTCGGGATGCTACTCAACTTTACATCTTGAAAATCCGTTTATCTTTAAACTCTTGTCTAATACCTCTCTTAGACATAAAAAAACAGATTTCCCTTAAACTCGCATTTAACCATATTACTACTTCTCGATTTGGTAAAAACTTCAAATTATAAATTCATTCAAATGCAAGTTCAATATTCAATGTGCGTAGCGGAATAATCGAAAGCGTGATTTATTATACAAACTTTATTGAATACTTCATAAAAGTCCTTTGAAATGCACAACCACCACCACAACGTCTCGAGCTCACACCTCCGACCCGACCTTGTTTCCTGAAAAACACAATGGGGGTGAGTACGATCCTCTTGTACCCCGAAAAACACCCATACTAAAGTAAACAGCAATAATAATACAATATCATGATCTCCGGTATATAACTGGACTTAAACTCTTCCAGTATCTCAACTTCATCTCACCGATATCTCATCGGATACTTGTGCACAATCTAATGGATATTTCTCAAGGTAACTCAACGGCCTCCATTAGAACTTAGGAAATACTCGTAAGGCAACTCATCAGCCTTCTTCCCAAGCGTATAAACTTAAACTTTTACATACCTCGGACATGATATCAATATTATACTCAATGTAATACCCAGTCTGGGTCCCCACCTTTCGTCGTTTGTAAATTCGTAAGTGTTGTTCTCGTATAGCAACCTCCTCAAGCTACATAAAAATATATAAACAAATATACTAAGTACTTATGCTCATTTACTCAATAAGATGCTCGGTTTTCTCAATTCATTCGGATAACTTATTCAAATCTTATAGAAATTTCAATAATCATATCATTTCTCAAATTAACTTTTCTCAATCTTTTACTCAATCAATCTCATCATATATCATATTCTCCAAATCATTCATATTTACTCATACTCATTTTTCACTTTTACATCTTGAAAGTGAAATTAAACTCAATCATATTCATCTTTTAAACATCACATCCAATCATGATATTAATATGCCATACTTAATACAATTTTTATAAAATTGTATGCTCAACATATTAAACCATCTTCATCAAATTTACTCATCACTCATATGAGAATAGATCATAAAAATCTCATTTTAATATCTTGATCATCTCATGAATATTCTTGTATATATATATACTCATCTTCACATATATGCCATCTCATATTCATAACTCATTCATTTCTCATCTTTAAATTATGAAATTTAACAGTCATAATCTCAACTTCTAAATAGACATGTCATCAAAATTTCATAATTTAATCATTCATATTCATCAAGTTATGAGAATTTAAAGTCATAGTGAACATAAACTTCATCTTACATGTTCATCTTCAAAAATTCATAACTTAAGTTATACTATGCCAAATCACTAAATTCTTGATCTCATGTACTCCTCTTTTACACAAGAATTATTCATTTAAATCATACTTTTCCAGCATATTCATATCTTCATGAAAATCTCATGCAAATCAACATCTCATTTCATTAAGCACATATATCACATAATTGATCTTTAACATCTTTAACTCATTTTATCAATTATAAACTCCAACTTCTACATCATGATATACATACTCATAAACATGTAAACTTATCATAAAAGCATGAACTCAAATATGAAACATTAAGATAAGTAAATTACCTCCTTCTAGGTGAAGTTAAAAACTTGATTCTTCACTCTAATGTCCTTACTTCTCCAAAGATTACTCCTTCTCACTCTCTCTCACAAACTCATATGACTTTAGTAATTATTTTGGTGTAAAAACTCTAAGGTTTAAGCCTCTATTTATAGGCACAAATTGGAGAAACATCCAAATAGAGTGATTAAATGATCATAATATAAAATTTAACTTATAAACTTAAATAATCTTTAAAATATCTTATGATTTACTTATTCATCCATCCAAAGCATATTTAAACATCAAAAATGGCCTTTGGTTAAAGTCACAATCGAATTCTCAATAATCCAATTGGACTGTCGGCAACACGACTCGTGTGGGGGAGTCACACGACTCGTGTGGCCTCACACGACTCGTGTGCCTTGCCACACGACTCGTGTGGCTTGCCGACACTTTTGCTCTTAATCATTCATCTTCTCACACGACTCGTGTACTATATCACACGACTCGTGTAGCTTCACACGACTCGTGTGGCTCATCACACGACTCGTGTCAAAATCCCGAGGCTAACTTTCATCACGTCTCCATCCCACACGACTCGTGTGCCTCTCCACACGACTCGTGTGGCTTCACACGACTCGTGTGTCTCTTCACACGACTCGTGTGGCTTGTTCCTTGAAAATTCTTAATTTCGGTCCGATAACTTACTATCTTGGACTCGAAATCACTTATTTCTTGGAACAATAACTCATAATAACTGAGATAACTGAGAGGGATATTACAATCTACCCCCCTTAAAACTATTTCCGTCCTCGGAAATATAAAAACAAACATACCTCAAAACGCAAACTCAGGAAAACGAGCTCTAATATCAGCTTCCCTCTCCCAAGTGGCATTTGACTCTCCGTGGCGATTCCATCTAATACGAACAAGGGGAATATCTCGCTTCCTGAGCCGACGAACCTTCCGGTCCAATACTGCTATTGGCTTCTCCTCATAAGTTAAATCAGACTGAATCTGAATCTCATTGTGCTTCATCACATGCTCGGGATCGCACACGTAAGCACGTAACATCGATACGTGAAAAACATTATGCACACTTGACAACTCCGGAGGTAAAGCTAATCGATAAGATACTTCTCCAACTCGCTCCAAAACCTCAAATGGACCTATATATCGAGGATGCAACTTGCATCTCTTCCCGAAACAAACGACCCCTCGCATCGGTCGAACTTTCAAGAAAACTTTATCTCCAACTTCAAATTGCATCTCTCTTCTATGTTTATCGGCTGAAAACTTTTGCCGACTCTGAGCAGTCTTTAGCCTTTCTCGAATCCAGGCTACTTGCTCAACCGTCTCTTCAATCATCTTTGGTCCAAGAACTCGACTTTCTCCAACATCGTCCCAATAAAGGGGTGAACGGCACTTTCGTCCATAAAGTGCTTCATAAGGAGCCATCTGAATCGATGCGTGGTAACTATTATTGTAGGCAAACTCTACTAATGGTAACCACTTCTCCCATTTATCACCTCTATCCAATATGCAAGCTCTGAGCATATCCTCTAGCGTCTGGATAGTCCTTTCGGATTGGCCATCTGTCTCTGGATGATAAGCCGAACTAAACTTCAACTGTGTGCCCATTGCCTCATGCAAACTCTCCCAGAATCTGCTCGTGAATCTGGGATCTCGATCAGATATGATCGTAACAGGCACTCCATGGAGTCGAATGATTCCACATGTATAGATCTCAGCTAACTTGTCCATTGACATCGTCATTGTCACAGGCATAAAGTGGGCGACTTTCGTCAATCTGTCCACTACTACCCAAATCGCATCATGATGCTCAGACGACTTAGGTAGCCCTGTAACAAAATCCATGGTAACTTCTTCCCATTTCCACTTTGGAATCTCAAGTGGCTGCAACAGTCCCAATGGACTTTTGTGTTCAGCCTTCACTTGCTGACACACCAAACACTTCTTTACAAAGTCTGCTACATCTCTCTTCATTCCTTTCCACCAAAACGACTTTTTCAAGTCGTCATACATTTTGGTGCTTCCAGGGTGAGCTAAATAAGGTGCACTGTGTGCTTCTGTCAAGATTTCCTTCCGCAAGGACTCGACTTTCGGCACAACAATTCTGCCTTTGAACTCTAAAGCCCCATCGGTGCTTCGGTAAAAGCCTTCTACTGCTTCAGCATGAACCTTCTCTTCGATCTTCCGAATAAATTGATCGAAAGTTTGCTCCTTCCGGATTCTATCCCTCAACATAGGTTGAATCTTCATCGAGTTAATACTTCCTGTAATCTCCTTAGGAAGTGACTCAACTACTTCAATCTGCATTCGGGCGAACTCTTTAATGAGTTGCTTCTGTTGTGATATACAACAGGATAACTCTCCCTTCACCTTTCGGCTTAGGGCATCAGCTACTACGTTCGCTTTTCCCGGATGATATTGAATAGTGCAATCATAATCTTTCACTAGCTCTAGCCATCTTCTTTGGCGCATATTGAGCTCTTTCTGTGTGAAAATATATTGCAAACTCTTGTGATCAGTGAATATTTCACACCGGCCACCATAGAGATAATGCCTCCAAATCTTCAATGCATGCACTACTGCTGCCAACTCTAGATCATGAGTTGGGTAATTCTGCTCATTTGGCTTCAACTGCCGCGAAGCATATGCCACAACTTGACCTTCTTGCATAAGTACACATCCAAGACCCTGCTTTGAAGCATCACTATAGATGGTGAAACTTCTAGTAGGATCTGGGATAATCAGTACTGGAGTCGTTGTAAGCTTCTGCTTAAGCTTTTGGAAACTCTCTTCACAATGATCTGTCCACTCAAACTTCACAGATTTTCTCGTTAGATTTGTCAAAGGGAGAGCAATCTTTGAAAACCCTTCGATAAACCTACGATAATATCCTGCTAATCCAAGGAAACTCCGAACTTCAGATGGATTCTTCGGCACGGACCAATTCTGAACTGCAACAATCTTGTTTGGATCAACCTCAATGCCTCTTATCGTGATAATATGGCCTAAAAACGCCACTTTCTTCAACCAAAATTCACACTTAGAGAATTTGGCATACAGCTTCTCTCGTCTAAGGGTACTAAGAACTACCCTTAGATGTTGCTCATGCTCTTCCATACTCTTGGAATAGATCAAAATATCGTCAATAAAGACAATAACAAATTGATCTAAATACGGATGGAATACTCGATTCATCAAATCCATGAAAACCGCTGGTGCATTACTTACTCCAAATGGCATAACCACAAATTCGTAATGACCATATCTTGTTCGAAACGCCGTCTTGGCTACGTCAGATTCTTTAATCTTTAGTTGATGATAGCCTGAGCGTAAATCTATCTTTGAAAATACGCAAGCTCCTCTCAATTGATCGAATAAATCATCTATCCTTGGAAGTGGATATTTGTTCTTGATTGTTAATCGGTTCAAATCCCGATAGTCGATACACATCCTCATGGATCCATCCTTCTTCTTGACGAACAGAACAGGTGCTCCCCAAGGTGAAACACTCGGTCTGATGAAACCAAGTTTCAACAACTCCTGGATTTGAGTCTTCAACTCTTGCAATTCCTTCGGCGCCATCCGATATGGTGCCTTCGACACTGGTGCTGCTCCTGGAACCAGATCAATTGTGAACTCCACTTGTCTGTTGGGTGGTCCTCCGGGTAATTGATTTGGAAACACATCCACAAACTCACGAACAATAGGAATATCGTGAGGTGTTTGTGCTTTCGAATCATCTTCGACAATGCTCACCAAATATCCTTGACAGTCATCCCTTCGCAGAATCTTCCTCGCCTTTGCCATCGAGATCACACATGGTAGAGTTCTCATCTTTGCTCCGTAGAAAGTAATTTGATCATCTTTTGCAAGATAAAGAATTACCTCTCTTTCATGGCAACGAATATCAGCACGATAATTCGTTAACCAATCCATTCCAAGTATGAGATCGAAATCCTTCATTTCGATAACATAGGCCTCTAATGCCAAGATTTTTCCTCCGATATTAACACTAAGGTTCTCTACCTTAGAGCTTGTCTCTATTTTCCTTCCTGAGGCTAAACTTACCTCAAGAGGGTCAATAGTGTTAATAATTCTAACTCCAATTGCGTCTATACATCTCTTAGACACAAATGAATGCGTTGCTCCAGTATCGAATAAAGCAAAAATTGGCATATCATTTAAAATAATCATCCCAGACATGGTACCTGGGTTCTGCTCAGCTTCAACTTGATTGATAGCATAGACTTGGGCTTGTTGTCCTCCTCCCTGCTGCTGCCTTTCTGGACAAAACCTCATGCCATGACCAGGCTTTCGGCAATGGTAGCATACATTTTGTCCAGCTAGACATTCTCCTAGATGGTGCTTTCCACATTTGGCACAGTCTGGAACCTTTCCTCCTTGCTGCTTCTGCTTATTCTTACGGTCCTTCTTGTGACCATTCCACTTCCTCTTGTTCTTTCCATTCTTCTCTTCTTGGACTGGTACCAACGGAGCTGTTGGTACTGTTGGAATTTGTGATAATGGCTGTATCACAACTTGAGCATCTCCCCTTCTGAAACTAGTCTCGATCTCATGAGCCTTGGCCACAATATCAGCATAAGTTTGAATATTGTGTCCGGCCACATGATGACGGATCGAAGGTAGCAGTCCATCTCGAAAACGTCTTGCCTTCTTAGCCTCTGTTTCAATCAGATTGGTTGCAAAGGATCCCAACCGAGTAAATTCTCGTTCATATTCATCAATTGAACGATTACCTTGAACTAAGGCCAGAAATTGGCGTTCCATCTCAGCCTTATAGTAGTCTGGGTAGTACTTGTCATTCAGCATCTCCTTGAATTGGCCCCAAGTGAGATTCTCCTTCTCCCCAGGACGCATGCCCCAGTAAGAATTCCACCAGAGACGAGCATCTCCAGTCATTTGCAACTGAGCACAGAGAATACGATGTTTCTCCGAGCACTCAGTTATCTCAAAAATTGTCTCTAGGCCTTGAATCCATTCATCTACTAGACGAGGATCTCCTTGTCCGGAAAACTTCTCAGCATTGTAACCACGAAACTGGGCTACCACTTCAGCTGATGTCATTTCTCTTTGAATCGCTCTTCGTGCCATCTGGGTTATTAATCCCATAATAACAATTATTTCAAGATAAGTCATTATTTCTATACGAGTTACTTAGTAACCCGATAATCTCAATTTCTCACATTTGATAATGAATAAATATGATATTACTTAACATCTTTGATTGAGCATCTTTTTCTGATTTCTATAATTTTTGGGTATCCGAATCTTATTGAGCATAGACTTAGTAATTTGCTTATATAAAAACTTCATAAAAACTTTTAACAACACTTACCTGGTAGTCGGCGAGGTGTGAGTGTGGTGTGGTCGGTTTTTCCTGAAACATTTCTTTCTCAATCTTAAACTTTTTAGTATACAGAGCTCTTAAAACACTAGCTCTGATACCACCTGTAACACCCCGCTTATCAGAGTAAATTTTTCGCAACTTTTACTTCGAAATTTCTCATATCTCATTCGAAATCTTTTGCGACTAGTTCGGGATGCTACTCAACTTTACATCTTGAAAATCCGTTTATCTTTAAACTCTTGTCTAATACCTCTCTTAGACATAAAAAAACAGATTTCCCTTAAACTCGCATTTAACCATATTACTACTTCTCGATTTGGTAAAAACTTCAAATTATAAATTCATTCAAATGCAAGTTCAATATTCAATGTGCGTAGCGGAATAATCGAAAGCGTGATTTATTATACAAACTTTATTGAATACTTCATAAAAGTCCTTTGAAATGCACAACCACCACCACAACGTCTCGAGCTCACACCTCCGACCCGACCTTGTTTCCTGAAAAACACAATGGGGGTGAGTACGATCCTCTTGTACCCCGAAAAACACCCATACTAAAGTAAACAGCAATAATAATACAATATCATGATCTCCGGTATATAACTGGACTTAAACTCTTCCAGTATCTCAACTTCATCTCACCGATATCTCATCGGATACTTGTGCACAATCTAATGGATATTTCTCAAGGTAACTCAACGGCCTCCATTAGAACTTAGGAAATACTCGTAAGGCAACTCATCAGCCTTCTTCCCAAGCGTATAAACTTAAACTTTTACATACCTCGGACATGATATCAATATTATACTCAATGTAATACCCAGTCTGGGTCCCCACCTTTCGTCGTTTGTAAATTCGTAAGTGTTGTTCTCGTATAGCAACCTCCTCAAGCTACATAAAAATATATAAACAAATATACTAAGTACTTATGCTCATTTACTCAATAAGATGCTCGGTTTTCTCAATTCATTCGGATAACTTATTCAAATCTTATAGAAATTTCAATAATCATATCATTTCTCAAATTAACTTTTCTCAATCTTTTACTCAATCAATCTCATCATATATCATATTCTCCAAATCATTCATATTTACTCATACTCATTTTTCACTTTTACATCTTGAAAGTGAAATTAAACTCAATCATATTCATCTTTTAAACATCACATCCAATCATGATATTAATATGCCATACTTAATACAATTTTTATAAAATTGTATGCTCAACATATTAAACCATCTTCATCAAATTTACTCATCACTCATATGAGAATAGATCATAAAAATCTCATTTTAATATCTTGATCATCTCATGAATATTCTTGTATATATATATACTCATCTTCACATATATGCCATCTCATATTCATAACTCATTCATTTCTCATCTTTAAATTATGAAATTTAACAGTCATAATCTCAACTTCTAAATAGACATGTCATCAAAATTTCATAATTTAATCATTCATATTCATCAAGTTATGAGAATTTAAAGTCATAGTGAACATAAACTTCATCTTACATGTTCATCTTCAAAAATTCATAACTTAAGTTATACTATGCCAAATCACTAAATTCTTGATCTCATGTACTCCTCTTTTACACAAGAATTATTCATTTAAATCATACTTTTCCAGCATATTCATATCTTCATGAAAATCTCATGCAAATCAACATCTCATTTCATTAAGCACATATATCACATAATTGATCTTTAACATCTTTAACTCATTTTATCAATTATAAACTCCAACTTCTACATCATGATATACATACTCATAAACATGTAAACTTATCATAAAAGCATGAACTCAAATATGAAACATTAAGATAAGTAAATTACCTCCTTCTAGGTGAAGTTAAAAACTTGATTCTTCACTCTAATGTCCTTACTTCTCCAAAGATTACTCCTTCTCACTCTCTCTCACAAACTCATATGACTTTAGTAATTATTTTGGTGTAAAAACTCTAAGGTTTAAGCCTCTATTTATAGGCACAAATTGGAGAAACATCCAAATAGAGTGATTAAATGATCATAATATAAAATTTAACTTATAAACTTAAATAATCTTTAAAATATATTATGATAAACTTATTCACTCATCCAAAGCATATTTAAACATCAAAAATGGCCTTTGGTTAAAGTCACAATCGAATTCTCAATAATCCAATTGGACTGTCGGCAACACGACTCGTGTGGGGGAGTCACACGACTCGTGTGGCCTCACACGACTCGTGTGCCTTGTCACACGACTCGTGTGGCTTGCCGACACTTTTGCTCTTAATCATTCATCTTCTCACACGACTCGTGTAGCTTCACACGACTCGTGTGGCTCATCACACGGCTCGTGTCAAAATCCCGAGGCTAACTTTCATCACGTCTCCATCCCACACGACTCGTGTGCCTCTCCACACGACTCGTGTGGCGTCACACGACTCGTGTGTCTCTTCACACGACTCGTGTGGTTTGTTCCTTGAAAATTCTTAATTTCGGTCCGATAACTCACTATCTTGGACTCAAAATCACTTATTTCTTGGAACAATAACTCATAATAACTGAGATAACTGAGAGGGATATTACAATGGGAGTCATGAGCATGGCAATAAGATCGACATAGGTCTTTTAGAATAACGGATTGATAGGACTATACTGTAAAAGCGAAAGCTTTAAGTATAAGTGGGAGATTGTTAGTGTTATATACTGAAAGCTTGGCTTTGCATGATATTACACATTTACCCTTTATGAATGAGAATCATGTTAGATTAAACAAGTTCTACGTTCTGTTGTTCTGCACTTAGATAGGGTGGGTCGTCATCGGGCGAACCGAAGATCACTCTTTCAGTTACTTGCGAACAAGAATAGTTGTTCACAACCTAGATGGACATGAACACCCCATCCGAACGGTTGTAGTGTCAACTGTACAGTTTGTCTTGACTGATTAGTTGCGCTAGTACATAAGTCTAAGAAGAACTCCTAATGCATGGAAATAAATAAAGTCCTAAGGAAACTAGATATCTAATGAATATAGACTTACCTAAACTACTTAGGCACATGCCTTTTATTCCAAATCCTAATCATACTAATATTCCTAACTATGCTAATAAAATCGTCCCTTGGCCATCTAGAAGCTTCACGCGTCGCTCGCCTTTGCCAAACCCTAGCCGCGGCGGCTAGTCCTTGTCCATCGAGGTCATGGACCCTATCGCGCCCCACGCGTCCCACGCGTTTTCTGCCTTGGGCCCCAAGTCGCGCTGTTCATCCCTACGCGTCGCGATACTCTTAGTCCTTCGAGGACTCATGCTCGCCAGTCCTCGTGCGTCGCGGCCCATGCGCCCGCCAGTTGTCCTTCGCGCGTTGCTGACCCGCCCGCTTGCCTGTACGCGTTGCGCGTGGATGCGACCTCTTCGCAAGCGCACTTCTCGCGCGCGTCTTCTCGCACGCCATTGGTCGTCTCGTGCGTAGACCGCACGTTGGTCCCCACTACTCGTCCGTGGCCGGTCGCGGTGCGTGCTAACCACCCAACATCCTCCCGTCGCGCACCACCCGGTTCCTCCGCCGCGTACACGCCATCCTCATGCCCGCGCTTTCACCCCCTGTGATCCTCCTGCCGCGAACCTCCTATCGCACCATTGCCGCGACCCTTTCTTGCGCGTCCTGTCCCAACGCGCCGGATCATGCGACTCCCGCGTGCAGCGTGTCTGCGCCCCGCGCGTGTTGCCCTCGCGCAGCCTTCGCGAGCCCACTTTGTACGGTCCCGGGGGTCGTTCCGACCTTTATCGCGCCACTTCTCATGACTCGAGTGCGGCTCTTCCTCGGGCTCGGATGGGTTGATGACCACATCCG
>BKCP01004716.1:739061-788335 GCA_008636005.1 Striga asiatica | reverse complement strand
GTTCGATTTACCAGTCCTTGAGATCGACCCGGGAAACGAGTTTTTAACTCGGTGCTCGGAAAAATATAAAATAGAATTTGCTACAACAGGCTCCAAAGCCACTCACGCTGGGACAGGCACTGGGCTTCACGCGCGTCACTGCTTGGGCTGTGTCTCTTGCGTGCGCGGGCTGAAAATTAGGCCAACTCTTGGGCCGAAAATGCTAAAACTTAGGGCTAAATAAATTTGCCATGACCCTTAGGAAATCTTATGAAAGCTTTAGCCATGACTTGGGACAAACTCGGCAAAGGGAAAGGGGCGCGGCAGTTAGGCGGCCCTTGCTCGGGCTCGGCGATGCTTGGACCGAGGTTAACCCTAGCCTAAGGCTGAAAATATGGCTCATCTAAGGAACTAAAATACTTAGAAAATATTCCACAAGGTCGGTCATTACTTGGTGCTAATGCTTGGCACGACTTTGGCCCAAACTCGCGAACCCTAGGCGCGAGTGATCTCGGGGCCACGCACGAGCTAGGTGCGGTATATTCGACCGAGGGAAAATGATATCTATGGCTCAATAAAATAATCTCATACTTAGAAAATATTCTAAGCAAGGCTATGAGAACGGCTAGGGCTCGAACAAATCTCGGGACTACTAGGGCTCGAGATTTGACTAGGCGCGATACTCGTGACTGAACGACTTGGTTCCGGACACGACTAGATTTGAACGATTTATCGAAACATACTCGGTTCTGATTTTTCGTCAACTGAAATAATTAATTCCGACTGAATAAAATCCATTTCTAAAAATAAATGGACCGGAATTAATAACTGAGATTGAATAGCTGATAACTAGGCTGGGAACTCAAGACGAGCAGTATTAATAAAAAGAAATAGTTTAACTTGGAACTAAAACTGTCATTGTTATTAATACAGAACTGGGCTATTACAATCTATCCCCCTTAAAAATATTTCCGTCCTCAGAAATACTAAGGCTGGAGAATTACATACAAAAACTGAAAATACATACGACTTGGTACATAATCACAACTCAAAATCTGGAAAACGAGCTCTGATGTCTGCCTCGCGCTCCCAAGTGACATCTGAATCTCCGTGGCGATTCCATGTGATACGAACAAGGGGAACATTTCGGTTCCTGAGCTGAAGAACCTTTCGGTCCAGAACTGCTACTGGCTGCTCCTCGTAGGTCAAATCTGGCTGAAGCTGAATCTCGTTGTGCTGAAGCACATGCTCGGGATCGCACACGTATGGGCGTAACATCGAAACGTGGAACACGTTATGCACGCCAGCCAACTCAGGAGGCAGAGCTACTCGATAGGCGACTTCGCCCACTCGCTCGAGAATCTCGAACGGGCCTATATAGCGAGGATGCAACTTCCCTCTCTTCCCGAAGCGAACGACACCTCTCATCGGTCGAACCTTCAGGAAGACATGATCTCCGGGCTCAAAATGCAACTCTCGTCTATGCTTGTCGGCTGAGGACTTTTGCCGACTCTGGGCTGTCTTGAGGCTCTCTCTGATCCAGGCTACCTGCTCAACTGTCTCCTCGATCAACTTCGGACCGAGAACTCGTCGCTCTCCGACGTCATCCCAATAAAGGGGCGACCGACACTTGCGGCCATAAAGTGCTTCGTAGGGAACCATCTAAATAGACGTCTGACAACTGTTGTTATAGACGAACTCAACTAGTGACAGCCACTTCTCCCAGTTAGCACCTCTGTCCAGAATCAAGGCTCGGAGCATATCCTCGAGCGTCTGGATCGTCTTCTCGGACCGGCCGTTCGTCTCTGGATGGTAAGACGAACTGAACTTTAACTGGGTGCCCATTGCCTCATGCAAACTCTCCTAGAATCGGCTGGTGAATCTGGGATCTCGATCGGATATGATTGTAACGGGCACTCCGTGGAGTCGGATAACACCACGGGTATATATCTCGGCTAACTGATCCATCGACATAGTCATCGTCACAAGCATAAAATGCGCGACTTTCGTCAGCCTGTCTACCACTACCCAAATCGCGTCGTGATGCTCGGACGACTTAGGTAGTCCCGTGACGAAGTCCATTGTAACGTCTTCCCACTTCCAGCTGGGAATCTCAAGTGGCTGTAGCAGACCTATGGGACTCTTGTGCTCGGCCTTAACTTGCTAAGAGACCAAACACTTCTTCACGAAGTCTGCTACATCTCTCTTCATTCCTCGCCACCAGAACGACCTTCTCAGGTCGTGGTACATCTTGGTACTCCCAGGGTGGGCTAAATATGACGCACTGTGGGCCTCAGTCAGGATTTCCTTGCGTAAAGCCCCGACTTTTAGCACGACAATAAGGCCTCTGAACTCCAAGGCTCCATCTGTGCCTCGATAAAAGCCCTCTATGCCTCCAGCGTGAACCTTCGCTTCTAAAGTGCGAATGAACTGATCGCAGGATTGCTCCCGCCGGATTCTATCTCTCAGCATGGGCTGAACTCGCATCGAACTAACACTCTCCGAAATCTTCTTAGGAAGTGAGTCGACGACCTCAATCTGCATCCGGGCAGACTCTCTGATAAGCTGGCGCTAATCGGTGATAGAACAGACTGACTCACCCCTCACCTTTCGGCTTAGGGCGTCTGCTACCACGTTCGCCTTCCCCGGATGATACTGTATGGTGCAGTCATAATCCTTCACAAGCTCCAACCATCGCCTCTAGCGCATGTTGAGCTCCTTCTGTGTGAAGATATACTGCAAACTCTTGTGATCGGTAAAGATCTCGCACCGACCACCATACAGATAATTGCGCCAAATCTTGAGTGCATGCACAATCGCTGCTAACTCTAGGTCGTGCGTAGGGTAATTCTGCTCATGTGGCTTCAACTGACGTTAAGCGTACGCAACGACTTGGCCATCTTGCATCAGCACACACCCAAGACCCTGCTTCGAGGCATCACTATAGATGGTGAACCCTCGAGTAGGATCCGAAATAGTCAGCACCGGAGCCGTCGTAAGCCTCTTCTTGAGCTCTTGAAAGCTATCCTCACAACGACTCGTCCACTCAAACTTCACAGATTTCCTCGTCAACTTGGACAAGGGGAGGGCAATCTTCGAAAATCCCTCGATAAATCTGCGATAGTAACCTGCTAGACCGAGAAAACTGCGGACCTCGGTGGGACTTCTTGGCGCTGACCAGTTCCGAACGGCGGTAATCTTCGCCGGATCAACCTCTATGCCTCTCTCGGTGATGATGTGGCCTAGAAATGCCACTCGCTTCAGCCAAAATGCACACTTGGAGAACTTAGCTTACAGCTTTTCTCGCCTAAGGGTCCCGAGAACAACCCTCAGATGCTACTCATGATCCTCTAAACTCCTGGAGTAGACTAAAATGTCATCGATGAAGACGATAACAAATCGGTCTAAATACTGATGGAACACCTGGTTCATTAAGTCCATGAACACCGCTGACGCATTACTCAAACCAAACGGCATGATCACGAACTCGTAGTGCCCATATCTCGTCCGGAAAGCAGTCTTGGCTACATCGGACTCCTTAATCTTCAGCTGATGATAGCCTGAGCGTAAATCGATCTTGGAAAATACGCAAGCTCCTCTTAGCTGGCCAAACAAGTCGTCTATCCTGGGGAGCAGATACTTGTTCGTCACGATTAACCGGTTGAGATCTCGGTAATCGATGCACATTCTCATGGACCATTCTTTCTTCTTGACAAATAGGACTGGTGCTCCCCAAGGTGAGATGCTTGGTCGGATAAAACCGAGTTTCAACAACTCCTCGATCTACGTTTTCAGCTCTTGCAACTCCTTCAGAGCCATACAGTAGGGTGCCTTTGACACGGGTCCTGCTCCTGGAACAAGATCAATAACGAACTCCACCTGCCTGTTGGGTGGTCCTCTTGGTAGTTGATCCGGGAACACATCCAAAAACTCACGAACAACTGGAACGTCGTGAGGTGTCTGTGCTCTCGATCCTTCATCGACAAGGCTCACCAGGTAACCCTGACAATCTCCTTTGCGCAGAATCTTCCTCGCCTTCACCATCGAAACGATACGAGGTAGGGTGCGTGTCCTCAAGCCGAAAAACGTGATCTGACTGTCTTTTGGAAGATGAAGAATAACCTCCCGATCGTGGCAACGAATGTCCGCTCGATAACGCGTCAACCAATCCATACCGAGAATGAGGTCGAAATCCCTCATCTCGATAACATAAGCTTCGGCCTTCAGGATTCGGCCGCCAATACTAAGGTTAAGGTCCTCTGCTTTGGAGCTCGTCACTATCTTCCTTCCCGAGGCTAGACTCACCTTGAGAGGGTCAACAGTGTTGATGAGTTGAACTCCAATGGCCTCTACACATCGAGTCGACACAAACGATTGCGTCGCACCAGTGTCGAACAGGGAAAAAATAGGCATATCATTTAAATTAATCATCCTAGACATAGTACCTGGGTTCTGCTCTGCCTCAGCCTGCTCGACTGCATACACCTGGGCCTGCTGTCCTCGCCTCTACTGCTGAGGCGGCCTCTGCTGCTGCTACTGCTGTCGGGGCTGCTGCTGCTGCTGCCTATCCAGACAGTTCCGGACGGTATGCCCGGGCCTCCGATAGTGAAAGCAGACGTTCTGTCCAGCAAGACACTCTCCGTGGTGTGGGTGTCCGCATGTGCCACATGTTGGAACCTGTGGCTGTCTCTGCCTGTTCCTCGAATTTCTCTTTCTATTTCCATCTCGTGCAGTTTGTGTGATCTCTCTGCGTCTTTTTCAATTCAGGGCTTTGAAATTTTTGGTAAGATTTTGCCCTAATTTTTTATTTTCGTGCTTGCCGATTTCGAATTTATTTTTATTTACCCATTAGTCTCGAAAAGATGACTTCTCATGCTGAAGAAAGTAGTAGCCGTACAATTTCAGAGACTAGGATTTTTACCGATGAGGATTTGGAATTGCCTCTTGAGTATTATCGGTGGGATCGTATTCTCGTTCAAAGACTGAACCTAAATAAGGACATAATCGAAGAGGACAAGTCGGTAGAAGATAATGCCATGTCTCTTCCCGATTATTGGAGACGTCCCGCGCGTTGGTGGCCTGAACCGATTGACGAGTACAGAGGCGAGCCAAGTATCTTAACTGATGCAGATATCGTCATGCTGCAAGGGGAAGTTTATGTTCCTTCCTCGGTAAGGTTATTTGCTCCTTACCCGGGTGAAAGGATAACTTGCCCTCCGCCAGGCTGTGTGGGTGTTTTTGCTGATTCACTAAGGTCCGGGTTGCGATTCCCACTTCCTGCTTTGATTACCGACTATCTAAGAGATTGGGGATTCGGTCTCTGTCAAATGCACCGAATACGTGGAAGAGAATAATTGGCCTTATGGTGTTGTTGAAGGAAAAAGGTTGGGACATGCCAACAGTTGGAGAGATAAGGAGTCTCTTCACGTTTAGAAGATGTGCCGACAGGCAAGTGGCCGACCCGTTAATTTGTTACGCTTGTGCGGGAGGCCGCAAGGCGGATTAAGAGTCGGTGATTTGATTACCGAGATCCCAGATTCTCTTCACGGGTTTCAAGAGGAGTGGCTTTGGGTTGGCGGAGACTGGCAGATTCCAAATTTTTCTAAACCCTTAATCGATGGGATGTCAATACCCATCGAAATTAATTCTACATATTGTAAGTTTTTTTCAACATTTCTTGTACCGAGTTGTCCTGACTTTACTTTATTTTTGTACTAACAGGTCAGCAATTTTACTATTTGCAGCCAAAAGAAAGGAACCGTAGCTCGGTGCAGAATTAAAGGGAAGGATTACCGAGCTATTTAAGTTGAAGAAAGAACAACGTAGCTTCAAACTGGTTTTAAAGGACACAAGGTTGAAAGCGGCTGGCCTTTGTCCTGAGATATCGGACCCCTGTTTTCAACCAGGTAAATTCAAGCTATAAATTTTCAATCTTACTTGAAGTCGGTTACTCTTGAAGATAATTATAACTCGGATTTTTTTGTTTGCAGTTTATTATCCGCTTCTTGGAGTACTTGGATTTAAAACCATCCGCGACGCCAAAGCTTTCCGTCAGAAAAGTCCGAGTCTAGACCTTCGAACTAAAGTCGGAAAAAGCAAAGAACAACGTTTGTCTAGGATGGGTCGCAAGAAATTGGTAAAGGCCTTCTTGGCAAATCCCATAATGAATCCGAAAGAGACTGATGTCGGTGATGATGCAACGTCAGTAGCTGCTGCTGAAGTTACGCAACCAGATCCATTAGCGATAGTAGCGACTGGTCCGATTGCCGCTATTGCTGCTGCTGTTACCGGTTCATCCAGAGTTGAACAAATTATCGAGATTGCTCCATCTGAGGCCCCACCAATTATAGAAGTTGTCTCTGACGAGCCTGAGGGTAACCGAGAAGTGGTTGAGGAGCAGAAGGTTCCATTAACCCGACAAAGAAAGAGACGTGCTGAGGGTGTCCCAATTGCTGAAGGTTGGACAAAAAAGAAGCATGACGTCGGCCAGCGAGAAGAAAAGAAGAAGGAACATTTGGTTGATCGGTCCTTCTTGCCCATCGACGAGGAAAGGGCTTTAAATTTTAGGCAGCCTCGGGAGTCGGTCGAGAAATGGTTCTCGGCTTTTGAATCGATGGAGATTCCCGAGATATCAAGTACCGTCGAGCTGTCGAGCCATGTTGTTGATGCTGCTCGGGTCCCTATGATGGTGTGGGATCCGAGGTCTGAGATAGGTGTAACGCCCCACTTTATTTTAAAGGATTTATCGAATTTATTTAATAAAAATCATAATAAATTTTTCGCAAACTTTAATTTAATTAAAATCTCAGTGGGCGCTACTCAAATTTACCAAAAGCCTTTAACCAAAAATGCAAACGTATCAAATAAAGACAGCATGCACGAATAATAAATCTAAACCAAACTGGCATTCATTAAGTTCCAAATCATAAAGATAATTCACAATTCCAAGTTCAAAACGACACAGTCATAATATCTCAACATAAATGAGCGGAAGCAAATAAATAAGCGATAAATAAAAGCATAACCACCACCCGTCTTGTCTCGTCACCCGCCGACTGCTTAACCTGCATCAGTTACGAGCAGGTGGGAGTGAGTACAGTTAACTATCGTACTCACACTATGCATATGAATAACATAATAATGGTATGGTCGTAGCATGAACATAAACAATAAAATCATGTCACATCTCTAGCCACATCAATGACTATAGTCTTATCAAAGACTCACTCATGTACATCTATGCTCATCAAAGCAAAGCCATGCCATATCAGTGAAACATGGGAGTGCGTGCCACATCAATGACACGGCCTTCTCATAGGTCTTAATGAGATTTACCTCACTGGTAATCGTATCTTATCATATGCGGACAACCGTACCGACGGCCATCAAGCTCACATCGATAGGCTACATGCTCATTTTGTTAGAGTAGTATACCCAGCGTTCCAATCGGATTGGACGTATTCTACTTGTAAATACAGTCTATTGGAATTATATTATAAATAAGGCATTTCTTTATCTTAAGAGAAAGCATTTATCCTATAATTGCACTTAAGATAAAATCCCTAGATCACTTATGGTTATAAGGTATGGTTGCGCATAGAGATGGTGATCATGGAACATACCTTGAAAGCCGTGATCTTAAATACAGTTCCAAGTCGATGGATGTTTCGAGATGGGATATCGAATAATCCATAAAAGACTTGCACATAGTTTGTATGATTGTTGGACAAAAATGTTGCATTCCATCAACATTAGCGTAAGACGTAAGTACATTTATGTGGGTGCTTGTTAGAGAACAAGTTCACTGAACATGACCGTATGAAAATTCTTAATGAAGAATTTATTCAGTCGAATAAGAATTTTCATGTTACAATAGTACATGACTAATCCTAAGACTTGAGGCACAATGGTAACTTTGTGCATATTACATTCTACTTTGATTTATCCTTTTGGTAGCTAGCACTATCGTTTAAAGGGATAAGTTGGGTATTATGTTAATATGTATGGAAGTTTGTTAGTGGCCAATAAAGGATTCGACACTTATGAAGATAAGTGAATTTCCTATGTGTTTCATAGTTATTAATCCAAAGTCCTTGGCCAAGGCAGAGATGAATAGTGATTCATAACCGGGTTAATAAACATGAAATAGAATCATAGTTATTAAGTCAATTTGGGTTTCGACAAAATCATACCCAAGACTTAATCGGGAAATTAGATGTCGAAAGGATTTTACATGTATGGAGTTGTAATCGGAATAGGTTTACTCGCTATTCACTTAATACTAGATTCATGCTACTTGCTAGGTGTTACCATGATATGTGGGTTCATAAATTAAAGGGTTAATTCATGAATAAGAGTTAATAAGATTTAACTCAAATTACAAAGTGTTGTAAACCCACTACTAGTATTAAGGTGAACCTAAAAGGTCACACTAATTATGAACAAAGGTAAAGATTGTATTTCTAATGGTTAGAATTAATTGATAAATATCTAATTTGATTAGATATCAATTAAAGGAATATATTAATCAATAAGATTGATTAATTACATTTTGGATATTACTTTAGTAATTAAGGTAATTACTAAATTAATAAAGTTGAATTTTAAAATAGGATTTTAAATTTCAAAAATCCAAAATAATAATAATATGATTATTATAATATTGGGAAAATGATATAATAATAAAGTCTTGAGAAAGATTCTCAAGATTTATTATCCAATTATTATTTATATCTTTAAATATGATTTAAGGATTAAAATAATAAATATGATTATAATAAAATGGTTGTTGATGGTTGTTTGAACTACTTAACATATCTTATTATTTTCAAAGTCAAAAGTTAGTAAATACTATTTAAATAAAATTTGATTTTATTTAATATTACTAAATGTTGATTATTTTATGCTAAAATGTTTAGTATAAATATATGCAAAATGGTTTTGCATTTAAGTGAAGTTTTTGATCCTAAATTTCTAAGTGTTAGAAAGAGAAGAAAGTGTTCTTCATAAAACTTCAAGAAAGAGTTCTTAAAATTCCCAAATAAAATTCATAAATATTCCTATACAAGAAAACCGAGTCTTTTCTACTAGCGAAGGAAAGTCGTCGGAACCGGGCTTCATAGGGTGGATACGTTTAGAGGGAAGACACTTGGATTCCTCTAGCGAGTAACCTCAAGTCGTTGAAGTTACAACCGGGAACCGATTCCCTCATCCATCATCAATAGTGAAGGAGTTCAAGACATTCGGTAAATATTTTTACTAGTATTTACTTTATAGTAACAAATCAAAATTTGTATATGATGCATGTTTTAAAGATGACGATCAGTTAATTCGCAATTAGTATGTACGGGTGTTGTATTTATACGATAAATACTTACTTTAAAAATTTTAAATTCCGCTGCGTACAGCCCGTACGGTACTATCGAACCCAACAGTGGTATCAGAGCCACGGTTATCGTCTTTAAAACAGATTTTGATTTGTTAAGACTTATGAGATAAGCAATATAATTAATTTTTTATATGATAAAAATATTAATTATAAAATTAAAAATCGTTTTTAAGCCACACGAGTCGTGTGACCTTGTCACACGAGTCGTGTGGCATGAAGAAAAATTTTGATTTTAGCTTCGTGATTTTCACACGAGTCGTGTGACCTTGTCACACGAGTCGTGTGAGCTCACACGAGTCGTGTGACGAGCCACACGAGTCGTGTGAGTCTGGGAAAAATTTTGATTTTCAATTCGTATTTTTCACACGAGTCGTGTGATAAGATCACACGGGTCGTGTGACCCTCACACGAGTCGTGTGACTCATAAATTGATATTTTATGTTCATTTCATTAGATGAATGTTTTAGGGATGATCATGAGCCTCATATTCATTATGTTTGAATGGATGTTTTCATTTTCAATATGATTGAATGAATGAATGGATGTTTAATTATGTTTTCAATATGATTGAAGAAATGTAATTTATCGAGACCTGCGAGTCTCTTGAGATGAAATTTGTAAAATTTTAAATTTTGTATCGTTAGAGATTAGATCAAGGTGGAGACCGTTCGATGACAAAGGCCCACGCATGTGTGGGTAATTTTACAAGTTGTAATCTCGAAGGCCTGTGCTTGTACGGGTAGATAGAATAAATGTAATAGAAGTAGTTCTACTATTTGTTTTATCACGTACATATGCATAGATCCATTTTGGCTCGAATGGATCGAATAGGAAAGGACATGATCATCCCACCATGCATTAGATGTATGTTAGGTTTATTTACGCTTTCGTTTCATTAGATGACTGAAACTGGTAAATAAACGTAAAGATGGTAATCGATGAGATCAAGGAACCCAAACGGATTAATTTGATTAATTCCATATCAAATCAATAATGGATAAAAATAAGTTGGAACTTATTAATCCAGGCCTTCCATCAAAAGTAGATGACATGAGATGCTACGATGTTTTATCATTGGCCACGAGTCGTGGGATGATTCTATGTCGAAAGCTGTGAACTCTATTAAATATATTGATATTCGTGAGACGGATTCCTCTTTGTGTTGGCCATGAGTCGTGGGACACTCTGGTGGGCCGTTATCATGAAAGTTTTGATGGGTTTGATTTGACACCGAGTAATATATATGGAGTCATAAAATTGAGGTATATAAGGAAAGGTGAGGCAAAACATCTTGAAGGTTGTATAGAGATACAATTGTCAAAAAGTTGACTACCGATAAAATTGTTTCATGGTGGCATCATAAAATTGGGACATGAAATATTTTTATTGGACTTCAAGCCCACTATGAAAATAATGATTTTCATAATTATAATGAGGTTCTAATTAAATTAGTGGGAGACATTTAATGTTAAAGACCTAATATTAAATGAATATAAATTCCATAGTCTAATTATTTTCTGCTTCGTTTGTTATTTTTGTAGATCAAACTACTAAAATGGCTAAGAATCCAATCGCGAGTATCCTTGATCATAATAAATTAACTGGTCCCAACTTCAATGATTGGTTGAGGAACCTAAAGATTGTTCTTCAGTCTGAGAAGCGAGAGTATGTTTTGGAAACAGCTCCTCCTCCTCCACCGGAGGATCAGACTGCTGAAGAGTATGGAGCCTACTTGCGTCATGTTGATGACAATCTCCAAGCTCGGTGCTACATGCTAGCATCAATGTCTAATGAGCTACAGAGACAGAACGAATTACTGAATAATGCTTCTGAAATCCTAACTCACCTGCAAGAGTTGTATGGTGATCGGACGCGACAAATTAGATATCAGATATCTAAAGAGCTTTTCAGGTGTCGTATGACCGAGGGCTCTTCAGTTCATGATCATGGACTGAAGATGATAGCTCTTGTGGAAAGACTCGAATCACTTGGAGTCATTATGGATAATGAACTCTATGTGGATTTATTGTTGCAATCTCTGCCAGCGTCATTCGATAACTTTGTCGTTAACTACAACATGCATAATATGGAAACTGATCTTCCAGGATTATTAAACATGTTGAAGACGGCTGAGTCCACCATTAAAAAGGACAAGCCGGTACTTCTTGTTGGATCCACTTCCGGATCAAAGGCTACTAAGTCTAAGAAAAGGAAGAGGAAGGGAAAGGTTCCCAATAAGCCCAACAAGAAGGCATATAATGATAAAGGGAAGAACAAACAGAAGGTTAATTCTCAGGCCGATCATGAATGTTTTCATTGTGGCAAAACTGGGCACTGGAAGAGGAACTGCAAGGAGTATCTTGCTAGTCTGAAAAGTTCAGGTATTTATTTTGTTGAAGTTAACTTGTCTGTTAACGATTCTTCTTGGGTATTGGATACCGGCTGTGGCTCACATATTTGCAATGATTTGCAGATGATGGCAAGAAGTAATATGCTAGATGGTGAAGAAACAATCCTAAGGATGGGCAATGGGGCAAGAGTTGCTGCTAAAGCTATTGGGACTGTTTATCTAGCATTGAATAATGATGTAAAGATTTGTCTATCAAACTGTTTGTATGTTCCGGATTTAATAAAAAACATTATTTCTATTCCAATATTGGATAAGGAAGGTTTTAAGTTTGTCATTGAAAATGGAAAATGTTCTATTTTCAAAGACACAACTTTTATTTATTCTGGAAATTTGACAAATGGGTTGTATACCATTACACCACAAAGTCCCATCCTAACCATTCAACAAAATAAAAGGAAATTAGATAATCATAGTTCATTCACAATTTGGCATGCTAGATTAGGTCATATATCCGAAAAACGGATTCACAAATTGGGACCTAAACTCGACCTTAGGGGAGAGGATAGGTTGCCTACATGTGAGTCATGTCTTAAAGGTAAAATGACTAAATCACCATTTGTTGGACAAGTGGAGCGAGCTAAAGGTTTGTTGGATTTGATCCATACAGATGTTTGTGGACCACTAAACGTTAGTGCAATGGGGAACTATCACTATTTCATAACCTTCACTGATGATTATTCACGGTATGGTTATGTTTACCTATTGAGGTACAAATCTGAAGTATTTGAAAAGTTCAAAGAATTCAGAAATGAAGTGGAGAAACAAATTGGTAGAAATATTAAAGTTCTTCGATCAGATCGAGGAGGTGAATATTTGACTAATGAGTTTCTTGATTATTTAAAAGATAATGGGATTGTCTCACAGTGGACGCCTCCTGGAACTCCACAACTCAATGGGGTTTCAGAAAGGAGGAATCGAACATTGTTGGACATGGTTCGATCGATGATGAGTACCACTGATCTACCTCTTTCATTCTGGGGCTATGCCTTAGAAACAGCAGCATATATTTTGAATAGAGTGCCAAGTAAAGCTGTACCCAGCACACCTTATGAGATATGGTGTGGTAAATCACCCTCATACAAATATTTACGAGTATGGGGTTGTACTGCTTATGTAAAGCAGTTAGTGGGAGGTAAGTTGGATATGAGATCCATCTTATGTAAATTTGTGGGGTATCCTAGAGAGTCTATTGGATACTATTTCTATGATCCCTCTGAACAAAAGGTGTTTGTTTCGAGGAATGCTGTATTCTTAGAGAAAGATTTTATCTCAAAGAATAGCGGAGTCATAGAACTTAATGAAGAACAACCACAAATTCCACTAAGTACCACGGAAAACATACCAGTAGAGACTGGACCATCTAAAACACAACCTCTTCGGAGATCCGAAAGGGTTTCTAGGGCGCCTGAAAGGCTATACCTATTGTCAAAAGACAATGAAGAGGGATTCCTTTTGGATAATGATCCAATAAGCTATGATGAGGCAATGTTGGACATTGACTCAGATAAATGGCAAGAAGCTATGCAATCCGAAATAGATTCCATGTATTCAAACAAAGTATGGACTTTGGTTGATCCACCACAGGGTATTGTACCCATAGGTTGTAAATGGGTTTACAAGCGAAAACGTGGTGTAGATGGAGAAGTAAATACTTTTAAAGCAAGACTGGTTGCTAAAGGTTATACTCAAAAACAAGGTGTTGATTATGAGGAAACTTTTTCACCAGTAGCAATGCTTAAATCTATTCGGATATTGCTAGCCATAGCTGCGTATTATGACTACGAGATATGGCAAATGGATGTGAAAACTGCTTTTCTTAATGGAAATATTAAGGAAGACATTTATATGAAACAACCGCAAGGTTTCATATCCAATGGGAGTGAACAAATGGTTTGTAAACTTCAAAGGTCTATTTATGGACTTAAACAAGCTTCGAGGAGTTGGAATATTCGGTTTGATGAAACGATCAAAACGTTTGATTTTCATAAGAATCCGGATGAACCATGTGTTTATAAGAAGGTTAGTGGGAGTGCAGTTACATTTGTTGTTCTATATGTTGATGACATCCTACTCATTGGGAATGATGTAGGGATGTTGCAGTCAACTAGGACATGGTTGTCAAAACAGTTTTCCATGAAAGACTTGGGAGAAGCATCCTTTATCCTAGGGATAAAAATCTATAGGGATAGATTTAAACGGATGATCGGACTATCCCAGTCGACGTACATAAATAAGGTGCTACAACGGTTTAGCATGGAAGAATCCAAACGAGGATATATTCCAATGAGTCATGGGATTTCTCTTTCTAAGACGATGTCTCCAAAGACACCTGAAGAAAGAGAACGGATGAGTCATATACCTTATGCATCAGCTATTGGTAGCATTATGTATGCAATGTTATGTACAAGACCTGATGTGGCTCATGCACTTAGTGTAACGAGCAGATATCAGTCTAATCCAGGTGAAGAACACTGGAAAGCCGTTAAGATGATTCTTAAGTACTTACGAAGGACTAAGGATATCTTTATGGTATACGGCAATGGAGAACTGAAACTAGAAGGCTTTACTGATTCTGGTTTTCAGTCCGATAAAGACGACTATAAATCCATGTCTGGATACTTATTTACTCTGAATGGAGCAGCAGTTAGTTGGAAAAGTTCCAAACAAGAAACAATTGCTGACTCTACGACAGAGGCTGAATATATTGCTGCATCTGATGCTGCAAAAGAAGCTGTTTGGATAAGGAACTTTATCCAAGGGTTGGGTGTAGTACCATCCGTTGTTGATCCAATAATGATTTATTGTGATAACAATGGGGCTATTGCGCAAGCAAAGGAGCCAAGATCTCATCAAAAATCCAAACACATTATGAGGCGATACCATTTGATTAGAGAAATCATTGGTAGAGGCGATGTCGTGATGGAGCGAGTCGACTCAGCAGAAAATATAGCAGACCCCTTAACTAAACCCTTATCACAGAAAGTGTTCGAAGGACATCTTGAGAAGATGGGTCTTAGATACATGAGTGATTGGAACTAGGGCAAGTGGGAGATTGTTAGAGTAGGGTACCCGGCGTTCCAATCTAATTGGACGTATTCTACTTGTAAATACAGTCTATTGGAATTATATTATGAATAAGGCATTTCTTTATCTTAAGAGAAAGCATTTATCTTATAATTGCACTTAAGATAAAATCCCTAGATCACTTATGGTTATAAGGTATGGTTGCGCATAGAGATGGTGATCATGGAACATACCTTGAAAGCCGTGATCTTAAATACAGTTCCAAGTCGATGGATGTTTCGAGATGGGATATCGAATAATCCATAAAAGACTTGCACATAGTTTGTATGCTTGTTGGACAAGAATGTTGCATTCCATCAACATTAGCGTAAGACGTAAGTACATTTATGTGGGTGCTTGTTAGAGAACAAGTTCACTGAACATGACCGTATGAAAATTCTTAATGAAGAATTTATTCAGTCGAATAAGAATTTTCATGTTACAATAGTACATGACTAATCCTAAGACTTGAGGCACAATGGTAACTTTGTGCATATTACATTCTACTTTGATTTATCCTTTTGGTAGCTAGCACTATCGTTTAAAGGGATAAGTTGGGTATTATGTTAATATGTATGGAAGTTTGTTAGTGGCCAATAAAGGATTCGACACTTATGAAGATAAGTGAATTTCCTATGTGTTTCATAGTTATTAATCCAAAGTCCTTGGCCAAGGCAGAGATGAATAGTGATTCATAACCGGGTTAATAAACATGAAATAGAATCATAGTTATTAAGTCAATTTGGGTTTCGACAAAATCATACCCAAGACTTAATCGGGAAATTAGATGTCGAAAGGATTTTACATGTATGGAGTTGTAATCGGAATAGGTTTACTCGCTATTCACTTAATACTAGATTCATGCTACTTGCTAGGTGTTACCATGATATGTGGGTTCATAAATTAAAGGGTTAATTCATGAATAAGAGTTAATAAGATTTAACTCAAATTACAAAGTGTTGTAAACCCACTACTAGTATTAAGGTGAACCTAAAAGGTCACACTAATTATGAACAAAGGTAAAGATTGTATTTCTAATGGTTAGAATTAATTGATAAATATCTAATTTGATTAGATATCAATTAAAGGAATATATTAATCAATAAGATTGATTAATTACATTTTGGATATTACTTTAGTAATTAAGGTAATTACTAAATTAATAAAGTTGAATTTTAAAATAGGATTTTAAATTTCAAAAATCCAAAATAATAATAATATGATTATTATAATATTGGGAAAATGATATAATAATAAAGTCTTGAGAAAGATTCTCAAGATTTATTATCCAATTATTATTTATATCTTTAAATATGATTTAAGGATTAAAATAATAAATATGATTATAATAAAATGGTTGTTGATGGTTGTTTGAACTACTTAACATATCTTATTATTTTCAAAGTCAAAAGTTAGTAAATACTATTTAAATAAAATTTGATTTTATTTAAATATTACTAAATGTTGATTATTTTATGCTAAAATGTTTAGTATAAATATGTGCAAAATGGTTTTGCATTTAAGTGAGGTTTTGATCATAAATTTCTAAGTGTTAGAAAGAGAAGAAAGTGTTCTTCATAAAATTTCAAGAAAGAGTTCTTAAAATTCCCAAATAAAATTAATAAATATTCCTATACAAGAAAACCGAGTCTTTTCTACTAGCGAAGGAAAGTCGTCGGAACTGGGCTTCATAGGGTGAATATGTTTAGAGGGAAGACACTTGGATTCCTCTAGCGAGTAACCTCAAGTCGTTGAAGTTACAACCGGGAACCGATTCCCTCATCCATCATCAATAGTGAAGGAGTTCAAGATATTCGGTAAATATTTTTACTAGTATTTACTTTATAGTAACAAATCAAAATTTGTATATGATGCATGTTTTAAAGATGACGATCAGTTAATTCGCAATTAGTATGTACGGGTGTTGTATTTATACGATAAATACTTACTTTAAAAATTTTAAATTCCGCTGCGTACAGCCCGTACGGTACTAGCGAACCCAACACATTTTCATACATAGATCACACCAAACTTTCATCACAATTTAAAATCACGCATATGCATAGATGATTTTAGAATAACCAACCTGAATTCCGGATTGATAATAACTCAAAGCAATGGGAGTAGGTCGAGGCTGGACTCCTCGATTACCTACATTGAGTCAAGATCCTACAATCAATATCTTGACTTAAACGGAAAACACAAATCAGACCTAGTCGAACTTGATTCGACTAAGTTGTTCGTGAAGTTCTGTGGATGTTGGAACACTAAGACTCGGCACTAAACTCGACCAAACCACATAAGGGAGTTCACATAAATCCATCTAAGGATTGACCAAGTCAAACTCACATCAAAACGAAAAGCAAGTCGATTCCCAACTTTTCATTTCAAAATCATGTTTCGAAAATAGTAATCCTTAATCACATGAAAATAGATGGTCAGGCTACCCTACGACTTAAGCTCTGAAATTTTACACAAAATTACATCTCCTAGAACCATGTAAAACCACAAATTTTCAACTTCAAACTTGAAATACACTATTTTATAAAATTCGAACAAGATATCAACAAAATGGGAACATCAATTCATACTTGAACTTAATGAACGAATCAGGACTTTCAAATTTAACAAAAGAACCTACATCATGCTAAAGTCCATGTGTAAAAATCTCAGCCCTTAACATTGACTGCTACTATTTTTAAAACTCATACGAGATTCAGCAGTTTATAAAATTTAAATCAAAACCGAATCAAAATGGACTCTAAAAATTCCCATCTTTTAACAGCATGATAATACACATAAAATGAGCATGTCAGCAAAATTTCAGAATTTGTCATCAAACAAAAGATTTATAAAAATTCAAACAAATTTTCAGCAGATTCGATAAATAATTTATTAACCATATAAAAAATCAAGTCCAAAAATTCTAAACATTTAACACAACACATAAACATCACAGAGGCATGACATACTAAAATTTCAGCTCATTTCAAACACAAACCAATTTATTAAGCATTAAACACTATTCTTATCAGAATTCACTTTAATTATTAAAAATAGCTACAGGCCTCTAAAAATTACAAAATTTTTACACAAGGCTGGAAATGAACAGATAACATATCCCGCAAAATTTCAATTCATTCCGAGCAGCGAGCTATTTTTAAAAATTCAAATACCAAAACAGCGACAATAAAGCTCAACAATATTGACAATCAATCCGAAAAACGAAAATTCTCGTCCGAGGCCTTCTCATAAGACCAAGGGCTCGACATTGTTCCAATATCCACCGACTTACACGACTTTCGGGGTCTCGTTCAATTCTTTAAAAATTGAAGAGGTCCCGAATACATATACGTCACATAAAATCATAACGAAACACATAATCGCACATATTCACGTTTCGAAATTCATATATATATAACTGTTCAACGAGCACTTCACGACAATAAACACATAACGAAATAAATCATATACGAGTTTAACGAGACGGAATCGACGAGGTACCGTTCTCCGGAAAAACTCGGAAAACGGAACGAACACGAAGAGGCGAGCACGAGGCTGATGCTCGACAGCACGCATCGTCTCGCGAGGGAAGAGCTGCTCGTCGCTAAGGTGCTGCTGCTAGGTCGTCACCGGGGAGCTGCGCGGCACTCGGGCTCGACGGCTCAGCCCCACAATAGTGCTAGTCGCTGCTGCTCGTGAGTCGTCAGCTGTCCGCTGCCGGACGACGGGCTGCTTCCATTGCTCGGAAAGGAAGCCGACAGGGTGCCGCTGCTATGCTCGAAGGTCATTCGAAAGGTTCACGGGCAGAGGGAGTTCTCGTCGTCTGGGCTCACGGAGTGACCAAACCCGCCGGAAATAACATAAACAGGGGGTCGCCGGAAATATCAAGAACAGAGGGAAGCCACGCCGGCGATGATGGCGTCTCCCGAACTGAACGGTGGCGGGATGATGGTGAGATGACGACGGACTGAACGAGAGGTTGATGATCGGGAAAAACAGAGAACGAACTAGAAGAGCAAGAGAGAGAGAGGTGAAGTTACGATCGGTAATTCTCCACAGAAACGTGCGCGAGATTTTGCCAGATAAATAGGTCGGGAACTGAGAGAAGAAAAAGGCTGCGAGAGTGACAATCAGTGCAAGAGAAAGAGAGAGATTGAGATTTAGGGTTGAGTATTTTTTATTTCCAAGAAAAATCCCACACGACTCTCACGCGTGAAAGAAAAAGGAGGGAAAAAAAAATCTGTCGGGCTGGGTCGCGGGCTTAATTAGCCGGGTTTGGTTCAACGCATACGTTTCTCTCGGGCTCAAAATTCACGGTTTATTTAGCCAAAATAAAATTGTCCGATTCGATCGATAATTTAAAAAAAATTCGGCTATTATTATAAAATATTATTCACACATTATTTATAATAATAATAATAATACACATTAAGCATTTATTTTACATTTAGACAATTAAATAAAATAATAATAACAATAATAAAAATAATAATAATAATAATAATGGCAATATTATTAAATAAAATCCCAATTATTCATAAATGAACGGGGCGCTACAATAGGTGTGTCTTCTTTCCCAAGCACTTACAAATTTCAATATGCGAAAGCTTGTCTTGGCCGAGCTCTTGTTAGCTTGACGATGGCTGAGGACGACTTCCGACTAAATGCAGCGCAAGTAGATGAGAAGAAACACACTTTAGAACTCAGAGATGGAGCTCTTGCATCTCTGAGAGAGGAGGCGACAACCAAAGAAAAGGAGTTAAAGGCGAAGGTTGTTGAACAAGACCAACAACTTGTAATTGTTCAGAGTGAAATTGAGGCTCTGAAAACTGAGAAGGCCGATCTTGACTCCGACGTGCTTAAGTTAACGAGTCAAGTGATCACATCTGAGCAACGTGTGAAAATACTCGAGGAGCAACTCTCTCGGTGTGAATCATTACTCCGCAAGGAACAAGAGGCTCATGAGCTCACTCGGAAGAGTCGGTCCGAGGTTGAGGAGTCATTAATGAAGAGCCAAGATGCTCATCGTGCCGACCTCAGCAGACTTCAAGAGGAAAAGATCAAGTTTGCTGAGGAGAAATACAATGATGGTCTTCAAGCTGGGAAGATTCTTGAAACTGAGGCCCACCGACTTAAGGCCAAAACTGAATCTGACTCCGAGGATGAAGACCGAGAACTTGAGATGAACACTTGTATTAACCTTCGCTGGGTCCTTGAGCGATTTGATGCCGGTCTTTATGATATCGAGGAGCTACGTCAGTATCTCCTTTTCAAAGTCAGAAAGCACAGCCTTGATTCAAAAATCGAGACTGCTCATATTGATGCCGATGAAGATGAAAGAGAATTTTGTGAGTGGCTTCTTAAGTCTGCCGATGAAAAGTTAGAGATTCCTCGTCTCCCCCCTTTGAGTAAAGAAAGAGATGCTCGCCTCCATCGATCCTTTGTTGATATGCTCTTAGAAACCGAGAAGGAGAAGAGGACCGAGCTCGCCGACGTTTATGTGAAGACGTTGGAGGAAGTTAATATGGAGGAGGAGATTGAAAAGATGACTCATGAGCAAATTCGGAAAGCGGTTCTGGCTTTCCTTGAAGAAAAGATTCGAGAGTTATCTCAAGGGGTCAAGCAGCCGAGAGAGACTGAGATCCATGAAGTTACCGAGAATGATTCTATTGTCAACGACTACATTCCAGTAACTATCTCAGATGTTGAAAGAGCTGCTAAGGCGGAGGAAGACCGGGTGTTGGAACAAATCGGCAGACAAATGTATGTGCAAATTACCGGCGAAGATGTGGAGGACTCGCTGCGAGCTGATAAAGCTAATGAAGAAGCTGCCAAGAAAGATGATGGTGCTAGCTCTCCGGGGAATGATGCTAACATGGGCACTTTATCTTGAACCTTTTTCTCTACTCTACTTTTTTTTTTTTTTTTTTTTTTTGAAGTGTTCCCGGCATGTCAAGACACTTGGTTTATTTTATCTTGTAGTTGTAATCGCTTCTGATGAACAATATCTTATTATGAATGAACGACTTTTGTTTATCTCTAATTTCATTCATAAGTTTCTAAGTATATTGAACTCGGAATTCTGAGTACGTCGGTATTTATTAATTTCGACTGTTATATTCAGCATGTCATTTAATTTTTGCTGAATTTTTTCAAGTGTTGAGATGTCGGCAAAGTATTAATTTTTATAAGCGGGCTTCATCAACTTATCTTTATTATAAGTTGATAGAAAATGGAATTTCATCTTATTCAAATCAACTTTAGGATTTGAATTTAAAGATATGATTGAATGATTGTAATTTATCGAGACTTGCGAGTCTCTTATGTTATGATTTGTAAAATTTTAAATTATTGCATCATTAAAAGATTAGATCAGGTTGAAGACCGTTCGATGTGAAAGGCCCACGCTTGTATGGGTAATTTTACAAGTTGTAAATTTTGGAAGCCCTGTGCTTGTACGGGTAGATAAAATGAGATGTAATAGAAGTAGTTCTATTCATTTATTTTATCACGTATAGGCATAAACCCATTTTGGCTCGAATGGGTTGCATAGGCAAGGTCGTGATCATCCCACCATATGCATGCATTAGATGTATGTTAGGTTTATTTATGCTTACGTTTCATGAGATGATTAATGCACTAAATAAACACAAGTAAAAGATGGTAAAAGATGAGATCTAAAAAGAACCCTAAAGGAATTAATTTCATTAATTCTATATCAAATTGAAAATGGATAAACTAGGTAGGACCAATTAATCCATGCCTTCCATCAAAAGTAAATGATATGACGATGCTACGATGCTTAGTTACTGACCATGAGTCATGGGGTAGCTTTGAGACTGAAAGCTGTGATCTCTACTAAGCATTGAGATGCTCGTGAGATGGATTCGTCTTTGTGTTGGCCACGAGTCGTGGAACACTTATGATGGGCCATTATCATGAAGGTTTGATGGGTTTAAGTTGACACTTAGTACTATATACGGTCATAAAATTGGGGTATGTAAGAAAAGTGAGGCAAAATAAACTTGAAGGTTGTATAGTGATACAATTGTCAAAAATGTTGACTACCAATATAAATATTTCATGAGTACTCATAAAATTGGGATATGTAATATTTTATTGGACTTCAAGCCCACTACGAAAATGAGATTTTCATAATTAATATGGGGTTTAATTAAAATAGTGGGAGACATTTAATGTTAAAGACCTAATATTAAATGAATATATATTCCATAGTCTACTTATTTTCTGCTTCATTTATTTTTGTAGATCAGTCTACTAAAATGGCTAAAAATCCAATCGCAAGTATTCTTGAGCAAAACAAATTAACTGGACCAAATTTCGTTGATTGGCTGAGAAACCTAAGAATTGTTCTACAGTCTGAAAAAAGGGACTATGTGCTCGACAAAGCCCCTCTTCCTTCACCCGAGGATAAGACTTCTGACGAGTATGGAGAATATTTACGTCATACTGATGACAATCTCCAGGCTCGTTGCTACATGTTAGCATCTATGTCAAATGAGCTGCAGAGACAAAATGAATTATTTGATAATGCAATTGATATCCTAAATCACCTACAAGAGTTGTATGGCGAAAGGACAAGGCAAATAAGATATCAGATATCTAAAGAGCTTTTCAGGAGTCGTATGACTGAGGGCTCTTCAGTCCAAGACCATGGGCTGAAGATGATAGCTCTTATTGAAAGGCTAACATCCCTTGGAGTTGTTATGGATAACGAACTCTATGTGGATCTTTTGCTGCAATCTCTGCCTCCATCATTTGATACTTTTGTTGTTAACTTTAACATGCACAATATGGAAACTTCTCTTCCTGAATTGGTGAACATGTTAAAGACAGCTGAATCCACGATTAAAAAGGATAAGCCAATGCTTCTTGTTGGATCCACTTCTGGATCAAAGACATTAAAGTCTAAGAAAAGAAAGGGGAAGGGAAAGGTTCCCTATAAGTCTAACAAAAAAGGCAAAGAACAACAAAGAAAAGAACAAAGAAAAGGTAAATTCTCAGGCTAATCATATCATTGTGGCAAAACTGGGCATTGGAAGAGGAATTGCAAGGAGTATCTTGCAAGCCTGAAAAGTTCAGGTATTTATTTTGTTGAAGTTAACTTATCAGTTAATGATTCTTCTTGGGTATTAGATACCGGTTGTGGCTCACATATTTGCAATGATTTGCAGATAATGGCAAGAAGTGAAAAGTTGGACAATAAAGAAACAGTTCTAAGGATGGGTAATGGAGCAAGAGTTGCTGCCATAGCTAAAGGGACTGTTTATCTAGCTTTAAATAATGGTGTAAAAATTTGTTTAAACAATTGTCTTTATGTTCCAGATATTATAAGAAACATTATCTCCATTCCAGTATTGGATAGAGAAGGTTTTAAGTTTGTGATTGAAAATGGAAGCTGTTCTATTTTCAAAGATACAACTTTTATATATTCCGGATATTTGACAAATGGTATATATACTGTTACACCACAAAGTCTCATCCTAACAATTCAACAAAATAAAAAAAAAATAGATAATCATAGTTCATTTGCACTTTGGCATGCTAGATTGGGTCATATTTCTGAAAAGAGGATTCACAAATTGGGACAAAAACTCTACCTTAGGGGAGAGGATAAGTTGCCTACATGTGAGTCATGTATTAAAGGAAAAAATGACAAAATCACCATTTGTTGGACAAGTGGAGCGAGCTAAACGTCTGTTGGATTTGATTCATACAGATGTTTGTGGACCACTAAATGTTAGTGCCAGAGGGAACTATCACTATTTCATAACTCTTACTGATGATTATTCTAGGTATGGTTATGTATACCTATTGAGGTATAAATCTAAAGTTTTTGAAAAGTTCAAAGAATTTAGATGTGAAGTGGAGAAACAAACTGGTCATTATATTAAAACTCTTCGATAAGATCGAGGAGAGGAGAATGGGATTCTTTCTCAGTGGACACCTACAACTTAATGGAGTTTCAGAAAGGAGAAATCGAACATTGTTGGACATGGTTCGATCAATGATGAGTTCCACTAATCTACCTCTTTCATTCTGGGGCTATGCCTTAGAAACAGCAGCACATATTTTGAATAGAGTGCCAAGTAAAGTTGTGCCTAACACACCTTATGAGATGTGGTGTGAAAAAACACCTTCATACAAGTATATGAAAGTATGGGGTTGTGCTGCTTACGTGAAGCAGCAAGTGGGAGATACGTTGGATATGAGATCCATCTTATGTAAGTTTGTGGGGTATCCAAGAGAGTCTATAGGATACTATTTCTATGATCCTTCTGAATGAAAGGTGTTTGTTTCGAGGAATGTTATTTTCTTAGAAGAAGAATTTCTTTCTAATAAGAATGGCGAGATTATAGAACTTAATGGAGAACCACAAATTATTCCACAAGTTGTCACAGATAACATACCAGTAGAGACTGGGCCATCTGAAACACAACCTCTTCGGAGATCTGAAAGGGTTTCTAGGGCGCCTGAAAGGCTGTACCTATTGTTAAAGAACAACGAAGAGGGATTCCTTTTGGATAATGATCCAATAAACTATGAAGAGGCAATGTCAGACATTGACTCAAATAAATGGCAAGAAGCTATGCAATCCGAAATGGACTCCATGTACTCAAACAAGGTATGGACCTTCGTTGATCCACCACAGGGTATTGTACCTATAGGTTGTAAATGGGTTTACAAACGGAAACGTGGTGTAGATGGAGAAGTGAATACTTTTAAAGCACGTTTGGTTGCAAAAGGTTATACTCAAAAACAAGTTGTTGATTATGAGGAAACTTTTTCACCAGTAGCAATGCTTAAATCCATTCGGATATTATTAGCCATAGCTGCGTATTATGACTACGAGATATGGCAAATGGATGTGAAAACTGCTTTTCTTAATGGAAACATTAAGGAAGACATTTATATGAAACAACCACAGGGTTTCATATCCAGTGGGAGTGAGCAAATGGTTTGTAAACTTCAAAGGTCCATTTATGGACTTAAACAAGCTTCGAGGAGTTGGAACATCCGGTTTGATGAAACGATCAAAACGTTTGATTTTCATAAGAATCCGGATGAACCATGTGTTTATAGAAAGGTTAGTGGGAATGCAGTTGCATTTGTTGTACTCTATGTTGATGACATTCTACTCATTGGGAATGATGTAGGAATGTTGCAGTCAACACGGACATGGTTGTCAAAACAGTTTTCCATGAAAGACTTGGGAGAAGCATCTTTTATCCTAGAGATAAAAATCTATAGAGATAGATTTAAAAGGATGATTGGACTATCTCTATGTACATAAATAAGGTGCTAAAACGATTTAGCATGGAAGAATCCAAACGAGGATATATTCCAATGAGTCATGGGGTTTCACTTTCTAAGACGATGTCTCCAAAGACACCAAGAGAACGGATGAATCATATACCTTATGCATCAGCTATTGGTAGCATTATGTATGCCATGTTATGTACAAGACCTGATGTGGCTCATGCACTTAGTGTAACGAGCAGATATCAGTCTAATCCAGGTGAAGAACACTGGAAAGCCGTTAAGATGATTCTTAAGTACTTGAGAAGGACTAAGGATATCTTTATGATATATGGCAATGGAGAATTAAAACTAGAAGGATTCACTGATTCTAGTTTTCAGTCTGATAAAGACGACTCTAAATCCATGTCAGGATACATATTTACCTTAAATGGAGCAGCAGTTAGTTGGAAAAGTTCCAAACAAGAAACAACTGCTGACTCTACAACTGAGGCTGAATACATTGTTGCATCAGATGCTGCAAAAGAAGCTGTTTGGATACGGAACTTCATTCAAGGGTTGGGTGTAGTACCGTCTGTTGTTGATTCAATAAGGATTTATTGTGATAACAATGGGGCTATTGCGCAAGCGAAAGAGCCAAGATCTCATCAAAGATCCAAACACATCTTGAGATGACGGGATGATGGCGAGATGACGACGGACTGAACGAGAGGTTGATGATCGGGAAAAACAGAGAACGAACTAGAAGAGCAACAGAGAGAGAGGTGAAGTTACGATCGGTAATTCTCCACAGAAACGTGCGCGAGATTTTGCCAGATAAATAGGTCGGGAACTGAGAGAAGAAAAAGGCTGCGAGAGTGACAATCAGTGCAAGAGAAAGAGAGAGATTGAGAGTTAGGGTTGAGTATTTTTGATTGCCAAGAAAAATCCCACACGACTCTCACGCGTGAAAGAAAAAGGAGGAAAAAAAAAATCTGTCGGGCCGGGTCGCGGGCTTAATTAGCCGGGTTTGGTTCAACGCATACGTTTCTCTCGGGCTCAAAATTCACGGTTTATTTAGCCAAAATAAAATTGTCCGATTCGATCGATAATTTAAAAAAAAAAATCGGCTATTATTATAAAATATTATTCACACATTATTTATAATAATAATAATACACATTAAGCATTTATTTTACATTTAGACAATTAAATAAAATAATAATAACAATAATAAAAATAATAATAATAATAATAATGGCAATATTATTAAATAAAATCCCAATTATTCATAAATGAACGGGGCGCTACAATAGGTGTGTCTTCTTTCCCAAGCACTTACAAATTTCAATATGCGAAAGCTTGTCTTGGCCGAGCTCTTGTTAGCTTGACGATGGCTGAGGACGACTTCCGACTAAATGCAGCGCAAGTAGATGAGAAGAAACACACTTTAGAACTCAGAGATGGAGCTCTTGCATCTCTGAGAGAGGAGGCGACAACCAAAGAAAAGGAGTTAAAGGCGAAGGTTGTTGAACAAGACCAACAACTTGTAATTGCTCAGAGTGAAATTGAGGCTCTGAAAACTGAGAAGGCCGATCTTGACTCCGACGTGCTTAAGTTAACGAGTCAAGTGATCACATCTGAGCAACGTGTGAAAATACTCGAGGAGCAACTCTCTCGGTGTGAATCATTACTCCGCAAGGAACAAGAGGCTCATGAGCTCACTCGGAAGAGTCGGTCCGAGGTTGAGGAGTCATTAATGAAGAGCCGAGATGCTCATCGTGCCGACCTCAGCAGACTTCAAGAGGAAAAGATCAAGTTTGCTGAGGAGAAATACAATGATGGTCTTCAAGCTGGGAAGATTCTTGAAGCTGAGGCCCACCGACTTAAGGCCAAAACTGAATCTGACTCCGAGGATGAAGACCGAGAACTCGAGATGAACACTTGTATTAACCTTCGCTGGGTCCTTGAGCGATTTGATGCCGGTCTTTATGATATCGAGGAGCTACGTCAGTATCTCCTTTTCAAAGTCAGGAAGCACAGCCTTGATTCGAAAATCGAGACTGCTCATATTGATGCCGATGAAGATGAAAGAGAATGTTGTGAGTGGCTTCTTAAGTCTGCCGATGAAAAGTTAGAGATTCCTCGTCTCCCCCCTTTGAGTAAAGAAAAAGATGCTCGCCTCCATCGATCCTTTGTTGATATGCTCTTAGAAACCGAGAAGGAGAAGAGGACCGAGCTCGCCAACGTTTATGTGAAGACGTTGGAGGAAGTTAATATGGAGGAGGAGATTGAAAAGATGACTCATGAGCAAATTCGGAAAGCGGTTCTGGCTTTCCTTGAAGAAAAGATTCGAGAGTTATCTCAAGGGGTCAAGCAGCCGAGAGAGACTGAGATCCATGAAGTTACCAAGAATGATTCTATTGTCAACGACTACATTCCAGTAACTATCTCAGATGTTGAAAGAGCTGCTAAGGCGGAGGAAGACCGGGTGTTGGAACAAATCGGCAGACAAATGTATGTGCAAATTACCGGCGAAGATGTGGAGGACTCCCTGCGGGCTGATAAAGCTAATGAGGAAGCTGCCAAGAAAGATGATGGTGCTAGCTCTCCGGGGAAAGATGCTAACATGGGCACTTTATCTTGAACCTTTTTCTCTACTCTACTTTTTTTTTTTTTTTTTTTTTTTTTTGAAGTGTTCCCGGCATGTCAAGACACTTGGTTTATTTTATCTTGTAGTTGTAATCGCTTCTGATGAACAATATCTTATTATGAATGAACGACTTTTGTTTATCTCTATTTTCATTCATAAGTTTCTAAGTATATTGAACTCGGAATTCTGAGTACGTCGGTATTTTTTAATTTCGACTGTTATATTCAGCATGTCATTTTATTTTTGCTGAATTTTTTCAAGTGTTGAGATGTCGGCAAAGTATTAATTTTTATAAGCGGGCTTCATCAACTTATCTTTATTATAAGTTTATAGAAAATGGAATTTCATCTTATTCAAATCAACTTTAGGATTTGAATTTAAAGATATTTGATCCATTAATTAAAGTATGCCCTTAACCTTCCTAAGCTATTGAACTTACTTATTTCAAGGTTAATACTTTGGCCGAAAAGGTATATCTTGCCGAGTTATGTAGCTCGGTAGAAATCAAGATTACCCTTTAGATTTTTAAGTAAGATATTTGTTAGAGTAGAATACCCAACGTTCCAATCAGATTGGATACATTCTACTTGTAAATACAATTTATTGGAATTTATATTAAATAAAAGGCATTACTTTATCTTATGTATATTTGAACATATGATAAAGTCCCTAGATCACTAAAAACTATAAGGTATGGTTACGCATTGGATGGTAATCATGGAAGATGCTTTGAAAGTTTTGATCTTAAAATAAAGTTCCAAGTCGATGGGTATTTCGAGATAAGATATCGAATAACCCGGTAAGACTTGCACATATGATGTATATCTGTTGGACAAGAATGTTGCATTCCATCAACATTAGTGTTGGACGCAAATACATATATGTGGATGCTTGTTAGGGAACAAGTTCACTGAGCATGACCGTATGAAAATTCTTAAATGGAACTTTTTACTGTCGAATAAGAATTTTCATGTTGCAATAGTACATGATTGATCCTCTGACTTGAGGCACGATAGTAATCTTATGCATATTGTGCTTTACTTTGATTTATCCTTTGATTGCTGGACAATCACAAAAGGGATATTTTGGGTAATGTATTAATATGTATGGAGGTTTATCTGTGGCCAACAAAGAATTCGACACTTATAAGGATAAGTGAATTTCCTATGTTTTTCATAGTTTGTGATTCAAAGACCTTGGCTAAGGCGGGATGAATAGAGATTCATACATGAATTACTAAACTTGAAATGGAATCATAGTTATTAAATCAAATGGGTTTCGACTAAAAACCATACCCAAGATTTAATCGGGAAATTAGTTGTCGAAAGGAGTTTACATGTATGGAATTGTAATCGAAAAGGTTTACTCGCTATTCACTTAATACTAGATTCATGCTACTTGCTAGATGTTCCCATGATATGTGGATTCTTGAAATTAAGGAGTTAATTTCATGAATAAGAATTAATTAGATTAATTCAAATTACAAAGAGTTGTAAACCCACTACTAGTATTAATAGTGAACCTAAAAGGTCACACCAATTCTTTGAATGAAGGCAAAATGAAATTAGTATTTCTAAAGAGTTAGAATTAATTGACAAAATCTAATTGTGATTAGATGTCAATTAAAGGAATATGCTAAATTAATCAATTGGATTGATTAATTTTATTTTGGATATTAATTAAGTAATTAATGGAATTACTAAATTAATAGTTGGATTTTAAAATTCAAATTCAAATAATAATATGATTATTAAATGAGGAGATTTTATATATGGGAGAAAATATATTTACAATAATTTTGAAAGAGTTTAAAATTATTTGTTTATTATTATTATTAATTTTTAATTGAGATTAAAGATTAAATAATAATAATAATAATATAACGTAATGTGGGATCCCATCCCATCCATTATATTATTCTTGTATTAACTTGTAAAAGTGATACAAGAATTTTAACATTTCTTGTAAAAGTGATACAAGACTTTTAGACATTTCTTGTGAAAGTTATTCAAGACATAAATATTTTAAGTTGAATATCTTTACATTTCTTGTGAAAGTTATTCCAGACATCATTATTTTATACCTCAATTTTTAGTATAAATATGGACATACTTGATGTTCATAATTGCTAAGTTTGTAAGAAAATTTTAAGTGTTGAAAAATTTGAAAAAGATAAGAAAAATTATTATCTCTCTAAAACAAGAATAGTTCTTGTAAAACTCCTTATAAATATATATTCCTATACTTATTGAAAAACCGAGTAATTTCTACTAGCGAAGAAATTATCTTTCGGAGTCGGATTCAAAAAAGGTGGATACTATTAGAGGGAAGACAATTGGATTCCTAAAGTGAGTAACAAGAAGAATTGATCGTTATTAAACCGGGAATTGATTTCCTCTATCATCGTCAAAGGAAGGAGTTCAAGTTAAGGTAACTTCGAAACTATCTTCAAATCAAAATTTGTATTTATACATGTTTTTAAATGATGACGATATGTTTATTCGCTATATGTATTTACGGGTTGAGTATTTATATGATAAATACTTGTTTAAAAAAAATAAAAAAAAATTCCGCTGCAAATTACCCGTATGGTATAGGCGAACCCAACAATATTAGCCTTGTCCAAGTTTTAAGGGTTTGGCTACATAAAGACTAATATTATACCGAGTTAGAATACTCAGTTCTTTTCAAAAGACTCTTTGGCACACAATTTTCCTTATGTTCATAAAAAAAGTGTACAGAGTCATATATACATCATAAACAACTAGTGGAAGTATTTCTTCAGATAAACAGCATTCCAAGGATATTGAAGAGCGAGTCCATCTGGCTTTTCAAGTCGGTAGGTACCTTTTGGGAGTACTTGACTTATCTTGAATGGTCCTTCCCATTTCGGTTTCAGAGGTCCTGGGTCTGATCCAGTGATTTTTTTAAGTATCAAATCTCCAACTCGGAATGATCGAGGCTTTATCTTTGAGTTAAAATACCTCTCACTTCTTTGTTTGTAGGCAACATTTTTTAGATCTGCCATTAGGCGAGTTTCTTCTAAAAGGTACAAGTTAGTTTTCAAGTTTTCCGAGTTGGTTTTGTCGTGGAAATTCGTCACTCGGTATGTCGGAGATCCGAGTTCAACTGGGACAATGGCTTTTGACCCGTAAGTTAGGGAGAAAGGTGTTTCTCCGGTTGCATGGCAAACCGTTGTTCTATAAGCCCATAACACATTTGGCAATTCTTCGGGCCAGGTTCCTTTCGCAGCGTCAAGTCGGGTTTTCAAGCCATTCTTGATTATCTTGTTGACTGCCTCGACTTGTCCATTGGATTGAGGATGATATGGTGAAGAGAAGAAATGTTTTATCTAATAATCTTCACAGAAAGCCTCGAGTCGTTTTCCTTCAAACTGTCGACCGTTGTCTGTTATAATAGAACTCGGTATGCCAAACCGACATATGATCGATTTCCAAATAAAATCAATGACTTTCTGTTCGGTGATCGTTGCTAATGGTTCAGCATCAGCCCATTTTGTAAAATAGTCGATGGCTACAATGGCAAATCTTACGCCTCCCTTTGCAGTTGGAAGTGGGCCAATTAAGTCGATTCCCCATCTAGCAAATGGCCATGGACTATATACCGACTTGAGAGATTCTGGAGATTGGTTTATATTTAGGGCGATCATTTGACATTTCGTGCATTTGCGAACCCAATTTGTTGCATCAACCTTCAGAGTTGGCCAATAATATCCTTATCGAAGTATTTTATATGCTAATGCCCGCGCACCATTATGATTTCCACAGATTCCTTTATGGACTTCTTCAAGGACATATTTTGACTCCTGCTCGGTTAGACATTTTAATAAGGGAACAGAATATCCCCGTTTATAAAGGACTCCATTATCCAGTGTAAACCGAGCTGCTCGAATTCTAAGGGATCGAGCTTCTTTTGGGTCTTGAGGTAAGGCCCTTGTTTTGAGGTATGTTACAATTGGTGTCATCCAAGTCGGAGATTCTTGTAACTCGGTATTCATAACTTCATGAAGCGAAGTAGAGGGTATTTCCTGATGACCGACTTGGACATACTGAACATCCTCCATTCCGGTGCTTGATGCAAGATTGGAGAGCGCGTCAGCCGGAATATTTTGTGAACGTGGAATATGTTCTAATTGTACATCAAGCTTAGACATTCTTTGTTTCACAAGTGTCAGGTACGGCAACAATCGAGGTTCTTTAACTTCAAATTCTCCGTGGACTTGGTTCACCAACAACTGGGAATCGGAGAATATCTTGAGTTTATTTACGTTCATGGATTCTGCAAGGCTTAATCCAGATAGTAAGGCCTCGTACTCAGCTTCGTTATTTGTTGCCGGAAAAAGAAATTTAACAGAGTGACAGAACATCTTGTTGTAAGGATCTATCAAGACAATTCCTCCACCAGCTCGGTGTTGAGTTAATGAACCATCTAAGTACAAAGTCCATGTTTGGTCTTCATTGCATGTTTTAATTGCGGGTGTGAACTCGGCAATAAAGTCAGATAAAACTTGGGCCTTTATAGCTATTCTCGGTTTGTAATGGATGTCATATTGACCGAGTTCAATTGCCCATTTAACCAATCTTCCCGATGTGTCAAGTCGGTGAAGTATTGACTTTAAAGGATATGAAGTGAATACCGTTATTGAATGTTCCTGGAAGTAAGGACGTAATTTTCGAGCCGCAATGGTGAGGGCATAGGCTAATTTTTCCATTGGTGGGTATTGCAGCACGGCTTCATGTAGCGCTTTACTGACATAATAAATTGGATATTGCTGATGTTCTTCTTCTCGGATAAGGACAGCACTAATAGGAGCTTCACTTACTCCCAGATACAAATACAACATTTCTTCAGGTACTGGTTTTTGCAAAGTCGGTGTTTAAAGAAGTGTTTATTTGATCTTTTCCAAAGCTTGTTGACATTCTTTGGTCCATTCAAAATGCTTTCCTTTCTTTATTGACTTAAAGAAAGGTTTGCAACGGTCTGTTGATTTTGATATGAATCGATTCAAAGCAGCGAGTCGGCCGGTAAGTGCTTGAACACCTTTAACCGATGTAGGAGGTGTCAAGTCTAGAATGGCTTTTATCTTCAGGGGATTAGCTTCAATACCGCGCTGAGTTATGATATACCCTAAGAATTTTCCAGAATCGACTCCAAAAGTGCACTTCTTTGGGTTCAATACCATGGAATAATCTCTAAGGATGTTGAACATTTTTTGTAAATAATTAATATGGTCGGCAGCACAAACTGACTTGACTAACATGTCATCAACATAAACTTCCATGGTATGTCCGATGAGCTTGGCAAACATCTTGTTAACCAACCTTTGATATGTGGCCCCTGCGTTTTTGAGACCGAATGGCATCATTGTATAACAATTGTAATGCCCCGTTTATTTGTGGATTATTTGGGATTTATTATTATTATTATTATTATTATTATTATTATTATTATTTTATTGTTATTATTAATTGGTGATAATATTTATAATTTATTTTCTTGTATGCCAATATGTTTATTAATTGTCAAATGTGATTAAATGCTAATTGTGTAATTGTCTAATTGATTTTTGTGATTTATTTAATTATTATCCGTGTACTATAAAAATATGGATAATATATATATACATTGTCCGGTTTATTTTTATCGCGCGGTTGCATTTGAAATCGAGCCCGATAATTTCCGTTGGAACCGAAATTGGCCGAAAATGTTCGTTTAAATTCTAATCGAGCCCATGAGCCGATTTGTTGTCCCAACCGGCCCAAAAATCCAAATTTGGCCCAACTTCTCGGGCCCGGCCCGACAGATTTTCTTCTCTTTTCCTTTTGGGCGTGAGTTTGTGTTTGTCTTGGACAACAAGAGATCAAAACCTAATACAAGTATATGTATATATATATCTGCCATCTCGTTTTTGTTCTCTTCTCATCAAACACCCGCAGCCTCTGTTCGATCGGAATTCTTCTTTCTCTCCTTCACGTTGTGATTTTTTTCTTCGTTCGTTCTTCATCATTGTCTCATCATCACCCTTGCCGGTCATCTTTCTTCTCGTCATCGATCGTCTTCATCACCGTCTCCGACCCCCTGTTTCGTGCAAAAACCAGTGGCGAGCCCCTGTTTCCGGCGACCCTGAACCAGACCGACGAGCTCTAAACCTGCTAGTCCCTCCGCGCCGCGACTGAAGCTCCGTCACGCCGCGACGCACCACCACGCCGTGACCCTCTCCCCTGCAGCGCCGTGAAGCTTGTTCCGATCTCTGTTTGTGGCTTTTCCGGCGAGCTGGGTAATTCTCCGAGCAGCGACGTCCGGTGACCTTCCCGACGAGCCCGTGAACCAGCAACAGCGACCTTTCTCCTTCCCGTGCACATCGAGCCTTCCTTTTTCCGGCGAGACGAGTTTACCGTCGAGCCCGTTCGGAGCCATTCTCGCTCGATTCCCGAGAACGGTACCTCGTCGTTTTTCCGTCTCGTTTAATTCATATATGTTTCGTTGAATTGTTCATGTTCGTGAAGTGTTCATGTTATATATGATGTGAATTTATTATGTGAATTTATTATATGAATATGTGCGATTATATGAATTGTTGTGATTGTATGTGTTCGTATGTTCGGGATCTCTTCGATTTTCTCAAAAATCGAACGAGACCTCGAAAGTCGTGTAAGTCGGTGGATATTGGAACAATGTCGAGTCCTTGGTCTTATGAAAAGGCCTCGGACGAGAAATTTTATGTTGTGATTTAATTGCCAAGTTGTCGAGCTTGTAAATTGCTGTTTCGGTGTTTGAATTTTTAAAAAGAGCTCGCTGCTCGAAACGATTTGAAATTTTGAGCGATGTGTTATCTGTTCATTGCCTGCATTGTGTAAAAATTTCGTAATTTTTAGAGGCCTGTAGCTATTTTTAATAATTAAAGTGTAATCTGATCAGAATAATGTTAAATGCATAAAAAATTCATGCTTGAATGGAGTGAGCTGAAATTTGAATATGTGATGCCTCTGTGACTTATATGTGTTAACTTTTTAGAATTTTTGGAGTTGATTTGTTGTGGTAAATATTTTATTTATCGAATCTGCAGAAACGTTGTTTGAATTTTTATAAATTGGTTACTTCTTGGAAAATTCTGAAATTTTTTTGAGAAGCCTATTTTATGTGTTTGATCATGTTTGTAAAAGATGGGAATTTTTGGAGTCCGTTTTGATTCAGTTTGGGTTTAAATTTGATAAACTGCTGTTGCTCGTATGAATTTTTAAAAATAGCAGCAGTTAACATTTAAGGCTGAGATTTTTATACATGGACTTTAGCATGCTGTGTATTGTTGTGTAAAATTTTACAGTTCAGATTCATTCATTAAGTTCGAGTATGAATTAATGTGCCCATTTTTCTGATATCTTGTTCGAGTTTTATAAAATAGGGTACTTCAAGTTTAAAGCTGAAACTTTGTGGTTTTACATGTTTCTGGGAGATGAAATTTTGTGTAAATTTTCAGAGCTTAACTTGTAGGGTAGCTTGACCATCTATTTTCATGCGATTAAATGATTTCTATTTCCGAACATGATTTTTATATGCAATTTTGGGAATCAACTTGCTTTTCGTTTTTTATGTGAGTTGGCTTGGTCAATCCTTAGATGGATTCGTGTAAACTCCCTTATGTTGTTTGGTCGAGTTTAGAGCCGAGTCTTAGTGTTCCAACATCCACAGGACTTCACGAACTACTTAGTCGAAACGAGTTCGACTAGGTCTGTCTTGTGATTTCTGATTTAAGTCGAGATAGATTCTGATTGTAGAATCTTGTCATAATGTAGGTGTTTAAGAGGTGTTGACCTTGCCTTATTCCAAGATTTGTGATCCTGTGAACTGTTGCTGCTATCAGGTGGGTACATTTATGATGTATTCCATATTTATCGCACTTAATATTTCGTATAAATGCTTTGTTTGAAAAGTGATGTATGCATGAGAGCTCTAGTCTAAGTGTCCCGAACGATAGTGCCTTTGACGAATGCATAACAGTGAGAGGTCACCTGCCCGTTGTATCCGGGAGGAGACGCCCTGATCCGTGTGAGTTTCGGGGGGAAAAAACATCTCCATTGTCTCCTGGAAAACATCCATGATCCGTGAGTAGTTCGGGGTGGACTCCCATGATCCATGAGTAGTTCGGGGTGGGGGAAATTTTCCAGTTACGGCCTTGCCGATGTTTGGTCGGAATGTTGTTGTATGTACATAGGAGATTTGCGATAGGGCCAAGTAGGGAGTTAGACTGTTGGATTCTATGCATACTGAATATTATGGTTATGATGGTTTAAAAATGTTATGCGAGATATACTGTGCGATAATGGTGAGCTTGTTGGTTATGCTCACCCCATTATTTTCTTGTTGTCTTCTCTCTTCCTTTGTATTAGGTTGAGACGAGCTGGAGGCGGTGGCGTAGGACGAGCGAGATGGTGGTCATTAATTGATGTGTCTTTGCTTCCGCCTATTTTTATTATATGATGAACTACTTGCTTTTATTTTGGATTATTTATGCTTCAGCTTGAAATCATGTTTGTGTTGGATGAACCATGGATTTATGTTAAACTTTTTGGATAATGTTGAGACTTGAATAAGCTGGTTTATTTGTATAACTGTTGGCTTATGTATGTGTAGGATTTGGTTGAACTTTGAATAAGGCTAGACCTTTTAAAATGGTTTGAGACTTATGTTTTGGTATTTGTTTTATTGTTAGCTCGTGCATGTGTGTTGTTGGTTGATGTTAGGAAGTAGCGCCCGTTTCTCGAAAAAGGTTTTAACTTGGATTTTAAAAAAAAAAAAACTCTGATTTTTATTAAATAAATTCGATAAATTCTGTAAAATAAAACGGGGCGTTACAACAATATAGACCTCGGGCAGAATAGAAAGACGTATGTTCTGCTTCTTTAGGATCCATTGGAATTTGATTATAACCCGAGTATGCATCCATAAAGCTCATCAGTTCATGTCCAGCAATGGCATCCACCATATAATCAATGTGTGGTAGTGGATAACTGTCTTTTGGGCAGGCTTTATTCAAGTCGGAAAAATCGATACAGAGTCGCCATGCTCCGGAACTTTTCTTTACCAGAACAGGATTGGATACCCAAGTCGGGTATTTAGTTTCTTGAATGAACTTGTTATCAATTAATTTATTGACTTCTTCCTCAAGAGCCTTTTGTCGGTCTGGAACGAATTTGCGCTGTTTCTGAACCACTAGTTTGATAGTTGGATCCAAATTAAGTCGGTGTGAAGCCACATTGGGATCAATTCCTTTCATATCTTCATGTTTCCAGGCGAACACATCTGGATTGGCCTTGAGAAACTGAATAAGTTGAGTTCGTATTGGTTCTTGAAGATTGGCTCCAATCCGAAGTGGCTTGTCACAAATAGGATCGTCAATAAAAATAGTTTCAATCTCTTCGGATGGTTCAGCTCGGTCAAATTTATTTTTCTCCTTGGATTGGGTCTGAGGATCAAGTTCATCTTCTTCATTGATTGGTTCCTTTCCTGGACGTCTTCCACGATTTCGAGTTAAGTCAGCACAAGATTCCGTATTTGAATTTTCCGACTTCTGGGTCGGATCAATTTCCATCTCGATTGTACTGGATACCGAGTTCTCAAGAGTTGGGAATTTTTCTTGTTTTCCTTGGATATTTTCCGCCACATGTATCGGGGAAGGTGGTTCATGCCAGGGTTTTACCCATACCATTCCATGAGCTTCATATTGGTCTCCATAATGGGTTCCTTCTCCATTGTTTGTGGGAAATTTCAAAGCGTAACGAAAGATTGAAACAGCTGCTCGAAGCTTATACAGGGCTGTTCTTCCCACAATAGCGTTGTATTCATTATTTAGATCCATCACCTTGAATGTCTCCATAAGTACCTTAAAGGCCTGTCCAGGAATCCCAAACCGGATTGGCATGGTAATTTCTCCAAGAGTTGGTGTGATAGTTCCATTAAAACCTTGTACTTGATCTTTGCAAGGTTTTAATTCGGCTGGATCTATTCCCATTTGTTCAAACGTGCGGAGCATTAAAATACTCGAATATGCTCCTGTATCCACCATTATTCGATGTACCGGTTCCCGCAAATGGGTGCCGTAATCACAAGAGGGTCAGCATGTGGGTGAGCGAAATAGCTAGCATCATCCACATTAAATGTAATCGGACAATTATTTCGAGCATTGATTTTATCTCGGAGGTCAGTTGTCACGACAGTTTTTCCCGAGTTATAAGCTTTTCGAGCATAAGCCTTCATTTGGCGTCGTGATTCAAAAGACTTACCGCTACTGTTATTGACTCGGGGGACATTATGAAAACCAGGAGGATTAGAGTAACCACTTCGTTGGATCGTTTCAGTTTTACCCGACGATAAAGGATCATTACCCTCTGAGTTCAACATGAATACTTCTTTATCACCTTGTCTAATACGCTTCGGGTTAACTGGACGATCATCATCTTCATCATCATCTGGGGGTTCTAACAGTCTATCTTTTCGTTTATAATTGGCATTCTTGGAAATCTTTGAACTTGTGGATGTCCAATGAGCCGTAATAAGGCAGAAAGCAAGCCCAGACATTCATCGGTGTTGTGTCCGGCCGACTTGTGATATGAACAATATTTCGTCTTGTCGAGTTTTTCTTCTGGAGTCCTCACAGGTCGGGGGTCGGGAAGGATTCCTTTTCCTTTCAATTCTTCAAATATGGTAGCTGCTCCTGCCGAGAAGACCGTCTGATAGTTGGATTTGACTTCATTAAGATATTTTGCTCTGGCTTCCTGCACTTCGGGATTTTTAGGATTCCCGAACCGGGATCTATTCGGTTTGAAAGACTTGTTTTTCTTCTTTTTCAACTCTTGTTCTACTTCCGACTTATTGAGAAAAAGCCGAGAGTAGGAACCGACATCGACTCTTAAGCTATAATATGTTGCTGAGCTCGAGCTAAAAAGTCTTGAAATGAAGTCGGTTTATTTTGATAAATACTCCAATGAAACAAGGAAATGAGCAACGTTTCAGGATGACATTGCTCCATATTTTGTACCCGTTCATTAAACCGAGTAATATAATCCTTAACGCTTTCATGATCCTTTTGTACGATATTAGCAATGGATTCCTTAGGGATTAAAGATACTCGGGCTCCAATGAAATGAGATGAAAAGCCGTTCTCAGTTGTTGCCACTTCGAGATTGAACAACGTGGTAAGGAATGATACCATTTTTTAGCCCGAGGTGTTGGGATCTATGAGGATCTCTTTACGTACAAATCATGAATTCAATAGCAAACGTAAACCTATGCACAGCGGATCTAAAGGTTTGACGTAGAGAACTTCCGGCTTAAAATTTATGTAGATCTGGCTGACCACGAACGGTTGACCGCAATTGATTGACCGCAAATCACGTCTTGGGTTGCACGAACAAGATCAGATCAAAATCGGATCAAACGGATGCAAACAGATCAAAACGAATTTTTGCAGTCAGGCTCCTTCCGGCGGCGCGTGAAGGCGCGTGTGCCGTCGGAATCCGGCGAAGTCAGCGGCGATGGAAAGCTCTCGTCGGGACGGTCGTCTGGGTATACTGTACGTCTCAATCGGACTTCCGGTTAGTTCTGTAGGTCAAAATATATTTCGTCTCAGTTTACCTACAGATCTTCTATTGTATTACTCAATACACCCTTCTTCAATTTGTACCAGTGGAGCAACAGAAGAAGATAAAGCTCGAATGAGATCTAGAGAGAGAGGCGTGTGAGGCATGTATCTCGTGTGAATGAGACTTCTATTCTCTTCTCATGAGCTTAATGATGTATATATAGAGCTACAGTAGGGAACCTAAGGAGATTAGGAAAAGGGCTCCTTAATTAATTAGACTAACTGTGGGTCAAGCCCACTCCTCTAATTAATTAAATAATATTAATGGGCCACCAACATTATATTATTGCACTCCCTCTTTCTAGCCCAAATTACATTTGAGACTCCAATAATAATTATTCGATTTACCTCCCCACGTTTAAGATATAATGTCCATTAATTAATTCGATTACTGACAATCAAGAATTAAATAATTTATTATTATTTCACCGAAGCTAGCGCTCGTTCATCACATTCTTATTATGCCGGAACTTAATCCACCTGCAGGGTTTAGCATAACAATCCTTCATGAACTCACTCCGGGGACATCATCAAACTAACGCACATGGTGACCGTAAATATCCTAACAGCACATCCTATATATAATAATATTACCCAAAACAGTAGGAATATTAATCCAGCGAACTGAACCTCACCCATGTGAATCAAAGTAATATATATTATATATATCTGCCTGTTTAATATCTTACGGGTTAAGAGAACGCAGTAATTAACCGAGGCCTAGTTCATTTACGACGATCAGTATAAAATGAACTTCTCCTCTCTGGGATCCTGTTCAATACATAAATGTACTAGTGCAACTAATCAGTCAAGACAAACTGTACAGTTGACACTACAACCGTTCGGATGGGGTGTTCATGTCCATCTAGGTTGTGAACAACTATTCTTGTTCGCAAGTGACTGATAGAGTGATCTTCGGTTCGCCCGATGACGACCCACCCTATCTAAGTGCAGAACAACAGAACGTAGAACTTGTTTAATCTAACATGATTCTCATTCATAAAGGGTAAATGTGTAATAACATGCAAAGCCAAGCTTTCAGTATATAACACTAACAATCTCCCACTTATACTTAAAGCTTTCGCTTTTACAGTATAGTCCTATCAATCCGTTATTCTAAAAGACCTATGTCGATCCTATCGCCATGCATCCTCTGATGCAATCTTGGCAACATCAACGTCTCCTCTACCAACGATATCCCGAATCAGATGGTATTTGCGCTCTATGTGTTTGCTTGCCCTGTGGGCTCGAGGTTCTTTTGAGTTCGCTACTGCTCCACTGTTATCACAGTACACGGTGATACCACGTGGCAAACTCGGTATAACCTCTAAGTCCACTAAGAAGTTCCTGAGCCAAACTGCCTCTTTCGCTGCCTCTGAGGCTGCTATGTACTCGGCTTCCATGGTGGAGTCTGCCACGCATTTCTGCTTAGCACTCCTCCATGAAATGGCTCCACTTCCCAAGGTAAACACATAACCTGAGGTTGACTTACTTTCATCCCTATCTGACTGGAAATCAGAATCACTGTAACCCAGAGGTAACAAGCTGTCTGCACGGTAAACTAACATGTACTCCTTAGTCCTTCTCAGGTACTTGAGTATATGCTTCACCGCAGACCAATGTTCCCGTCCTGGATTACTTTGATATCTAGCTACCATGCCAACGGCGTAGCTAATATCCGGCCTTGTGCATAGCATTGCATACATGAGACTTCCTACTGCCGAAGCATAAGGAACTGTCTTCATCTCCTCTATCTCCTTAGACGTCTTAGGAGACATCTCCTTAGATAAAGGTATTCCATGTCTAAAAGGTAACATACCTTTCTTGGAATCCTGCATGCTAAATCTGGCCAAGACAGTATCTATGTATGAAGACTGGGATAAGCACAACATTCTCTTCTTACGATCTCTAATGAGCCTAATACCAAGAATGTGTCCTGCTTCACCTAAGTCCTTCATATCAAACTGCTTAGACAACCACACCTTTACGTCTGATAACTCCTTCTTACTGTTTCCAATAAGCAGTATGTCATCTACGTAAAGCACAAGAAACACCACCACGCTCCCACTGATTTTCTTGTAAACACAATGCTCATCCGGACATTGAGTGAACCCGTACGACTGGATCACCTCATCAAAACGGATGTTCCAAGATCTCGAAGCTTGCTTCAGTCCATAAATAGACCGATTAAGCTTACACACTAGATGCTCACGACCTTCAGCAATGAATCCCTCTGGTTGCTGCATATAGATGTCTTCTTGCAGGTTCCCATTAAGGAAAGCTGTCTTGACATCCATCTGCCAGACCTCATAGTCCATATGAGCGGCTACAGCCAAGAGAATCCGAATGGACTTAAGCATAGCTACTGGCGAAAAGGTCTCATCATAATCAATACCCTCGATCTGGGTATAACCTTTCGCAACAAGCCTAGCTTTAAAGGTTTGCACCTTCCCATCCAATCCTCTCTTTCTCTTATAGATCCACTTACATCCAATGGGTCGTACCCCATCGGGTGGTTCTACAAGATCCCAGACCTGATTGGAGTCCATTGACCCCATTTCAGCTTTCATTGCAACATTCCATGAATCTGCATCTTTATCTTGGAGTGCCTCATCGTAAGTTCTTGGGTCCGATTCTAGGCCTCCTGGAACTGAGTCTGATGACTCTCCAAGACCTATCCATCGGTCGGGTAAATGAGAAACCCTCCCACTGCGACGAGGCACTGTCTGCACTGGTACACTCTCAGTGTGCCGTGTTGCAGTATTATGTGATGTATCTACTTGCGCACTCGGTAGGAAACCATCGATTTCACTCCTTAACTCCTCTAAGACTAGTCTACTCGCGGGCTTATGATTCACAATATAGTCTTCTTCCAAGAATCTAGCGTTCGTCGAAACGATCACCTTCTGATCCTCAGGACTATAAAATAATCCACCTTTCGTTCCCTTGGGATAGCCTACGAAAACTCGTGCTTCCGAACGTTTCTCCAACTTGCCAGGTTCCTGCACTAACACGTGTGCAGGACTACCCCCAACTCGAAACTGTGAGAAACTGGGCTTGCGCCCTTTCCACATCTCATAAGGGGTAGTGTCAACTGACTTCGACGGAACCATGTTCAGAATATACGATGTCGTTTCCAATGCCAAGCCCCAGAACGAATCTGGTAACCTTGAATAACTCATCATAGACCTAACCATCTCCATAAGAGTCCTATTTCTTCGCTCTGCAACCCCATTCTGCTGGGGCGTGCCGGGTGCAGTCAGTTGGGATTCAATCCCAGCTTCGAATAAGTATGTCCTGAACTCTCCAAAAAGGTATTCGCCACCTCGATCAGAACGAAGTGACTTGATACATTTACCATGAAGCTTCTCCACAACTGCCCGATACTCCTTGAATTTCTCAAAGCATTCGGACTTGTGGTGCAACAGATAAACGTACCCATATCTCGAGTAATCATCTATGAAAGACACATAGTACTCGAAACCTCCTCTAGCCTGGATCGACATAGGACCACACAAATCAGAATGAATCAATCCTAGCACTTCTTGGCTCCTATACCCCTTTGCCGTAAATGGCCTCTTGGCCATCTTACCTTCCAGGCATGATTCGCAAGTTGGATAGTGCTCTTCCAATGGACCGAGATGTCCACTGGCCACTAACTTTTGAATCCTCCTAAGGTTGATGTGCCCAAGTCTAAGGTGCCACAGATATGCTTGATTCATCTGTGAAGACTTCTTCCTCTTATTAGATGTAGTTATGACATTATTCAATTCATTATGTTGCACTGTGGGAGAGTTCGGTTTGAGAACATATAAATTGCCAACTAATGAACCACAACATATGAAACGATTTTCAAAACGAATAATAACCATGTCATCAAACGAAACTGAAAAACCATCCATAACGAGTTTAGAAACTGAAACAAGTTTCTTTCTAAAGCTAGGAACATAAAGCAATTTCTCAAAACCATGTAGACGGTGATCTCTCCCTCCCTAAGTCGCTTGGTTTCCTGAAACCCCTGCAAAGAATTGCAGACATGATCAGTGGCTCCAGTATCTACACACCAGGTTCTGGTAGATACAACCGGTAAACATGTTTCTACGACATTAACGAGAGAGTTACCTTTCTTGAGGAGAGTGTTAGTGTTATATACTGAAAGCTTGGCTTTGCATGATATTACACATTTACCCTTTATGAATGAGAATCATGTTAGATTAAACAAGTTCTACGTTCTGTTGTTCTGCACTTAGATAGGGTGGGTCGTCATCGGGCGAACCGAAGATCACTCTGTCAGTTACTTGCGAACAAGAATAGTTGTTCACAACCTAGATGGACATGAACACCCCATCCGAACGGTTGTAGTGTCAACTGTACAGTTTGTCTTGACTGATTAGTTGCACTAGTACATTTATGTATTGAACAGGATCCCAGAGAGGAGAAGTTCATTTTATACTGATCGTCGTAAATGAACTAGGCCTTGGTTAATTACTGCGTTCTCTTAACCCGTAAGATATTAAACAGGCAGATATATATAATATATATTACTTTGATTCACATGGGTGAGGTTCAATTCGCTGGATTAATATTCCTACTGTTTTGGGTGATACTATTATATATAGAATGTGCTGTTAGGATATTTACGATCACCATGTGCGTTAGTTTGATGATGTCCCCGGAGTGAGTTCATGAAGGATTGTTATGCTAAACCCTGCAGGTGGATTAAATTCCGGCATAATAAGAATGTGATGAACGAGCGCTAGCTTCGGTGAAATAATAATAAATTAATTAATTCTTGATTGTCAGTAATCGAATTAATTAATGGACATTATATCTTAAACGTGGGGAGATAAATCGAGTAATTATTATTGGAGTCTCAAATGTAATCTATATCTATATATATATAAAGAGGTTGTTGGAAAAATACATTAATAGAAAGTTTGACCTAATAAATAAAACAATTGACTTACTATAAATGGAAAGTTCGAAAAAATACATGTGAATCTTTAGTAACAAAATCTGAATCCTATTTTTTTGGTAACTAATTTGGAGATTTTTATGGCAAAATTTGAATCCCATTTTTTTCGCATCATATTTTATTTTTTGTACCAAAATTTAAATCATATATTTTGGTAACAAATTTGGAGATTCTTATGCAAAAAATGTGTCAATTATTTATGAAAAAAATTCTAAATACAAATTAACTTAAAGACCGTACAAATTGGATACGAATTTAGGAAACAAATAGTTGTATAATTCTTAACCAATTCTTCCAATTTTATTGAATTTTTCTTTAAAAAAAACTGTGTAAATTGGATAAAACCACGTGCAATTTTTATTTTAGAATAAAACTGATATTTGGACAGGATGTACATTCAAAATTGTGTCCACATTTTTGGTAACAAAAGCGATTCATCTTTGATACTTAAAGTCACCTTATCCAATTATTTAGGAAAAATTGTGTGCAACTTTTCAAAATTTAAATGCATCAATTTTTTTTGGATTCTTATGTTTTTCTTAACCATGTTTACCGAGATTTTGGTAAGTTCATATCATTTTTTTTTTGTTAAGTTCATATCATTTTCTTTAGGAAAGAGACGTTGCATAAATATTAATAAATTGTTTCAATTTTTTATTAAAATTATTTTCAATTCAATTTATTTGGTAAAAAAATCGGTGCATTGTTAGGAAAATTCGGTTGCATTGTTAGGAAAAATTGATGATTTTTTATTTTTTTAAAAAAATATTCGGATCAATTTGTTTCATAATAATCAGTTTAATGGTAGAAAAATCGGCTTCATTTTTAGTAGTAAATAATAATTCTTTTTAATATATATAAAAAGGTTGTTGGAAAAATACTTAAATAGAATGTTTTACTTATTAATTAATTTGTTTGACTTACTAATTTAGGAAAATTTGTTAAAAAACACGTGCAATTTGAGTAAAAAAAATGAGATTTTAAAAGCAATATTAGAATCAATTTCTTAACAAAAAAACCGGGAGGATGATGTTGAATTGTGGATGAGGATAATGTCAATTGATTCTTTCCGAATTGAAAGGTCACATATGAAATATATACACCAAGGATCTCTAATTTATTAGTTACTTAGGGAGCATGATTGTAGGAGATCAAAATATATCAATGTAAATGTAACATCAAGCCATATAAAACAAGTTACGTTATAAGTAATTTAAACATTCTTGGTAAATTTTAAATTATTATATATAATAAATCCTTTGTTTTTTTATATATTAATAGATACTACCTCCTTTTTTTTTAATGTCATTTTGACTTTATTTCTTTTCGGAGGGTAGGCATCAACCAACTCACGGATTGAGCTTGCAATAACATTAAGCACTTTTTTTCCATGAACAATTAACCAAATAAATGACGTTTTGGATCTTTTGTACATATTTTTTCATTATTACCTCAATCTAGCTAATAAATACACTACATCTTTTCATATTCATTCTTCATCTTTTCTCAAAACATCCATCTCTATTCTCATTAATGAGGGTTATTATTTACAAAAAAAAAATATCTTAATTACTGTGCAACTTTTCAAAACGATACTTATTAAAAAAAGGAGGGAGTACTATATATGTACTTATATATCTATATATATATATATATATGTATGTATATATTGGAAGAGTTTGATTAAAAAATCATTTATAGAAACTTGATAAAAAATTTGAGTCAAAACCTTTGACTTAGTTCTTTTGGAAATTCAATCTAATATTATAAAATAACAATAGGGATTTACTTTAAGTTGAAAAAAAGTTCTCGCCTAAAATTTTAGATTTTACTACAATTGATAACTTTTTTTTAAAATTTTTGAAAAATTGGGAGTTGATTTGTAATTTGAATTATAGCGCCGACGTTGGATGTGGCCGAGTCTATCAATGAGTACATGACATCATTGAATTTGTTGGATGGTCGTATGTACTTGAGTTCTGACAGTACATGCAAATCGGATTCTAATAATGATTTTTTGTCTGATCTCCATACGCCTGAGTTTTTGAATAGTATCAAGTGTTCCGGAATACCGAACCATGAGTTGTATTTGAAAATTGGAACTCCGGTCATGTTGTTGCGGAACATGGATCATTCTATGGGTTTGTGTAATGAGACACGATTGGTTGTGACAAAGCTATCCAGTCATGTTCTTGAGTGTAAGATACTCACAGGAGATCATGCTGGTGATAAGATGTTGATTCCAAGAATGGCCATAACTCCTTCTGATGTTAGAATTCCTTTTAAGTTCCAACAGCGGCAGTTTCTCATTATGGTTTCTTGCGCCATGACTATAAACAAGAGCCAGGGACAATCCTTATCTCATGTTTGCTTATTTCTTAAGAAACCAGTATTCAGTCATGGCCAATTATATATTGTTGTCTCACATGTCACTAACCGAAAATGTTTGAAAATCTTAATTTCTGGTGAAGATGACATGCCAAAGAATCAAACCAACAATGTTGTATATAGGGAAGTGTTCAATAATATATGATCTTTTCAGTTTAATTATATGTTTATATGTCTATTCTTATAATCATGATCATTGCATTATTACATAATTTATATACAAAGGTGCATTCTAAAAAGCGTATAGATAATAATTTTCCCGTGCATCGCACGGGTAATTACTAGTTTGGGCTAGGGAAAGGGAGTGCAATAATATAATGTTGGTGGCCCATTAATATTATTTAATTAATTAGAGGAGTGGGTTTGGCCCACAGTTAGTCTAATTAATTATGGAGCCCTTTTCCTAATCTCCTTAGGGTCCCTACTGTAGCTCTATATATACATCATTAAGCTCATGAGAAGAGATCCGATCTCATATTCACGTGATACACGCCGCCTTTACTCTCTCTCTCTCTAGATCTCATTCGAGCTTTATCTTCTTCTTGTTGCTCCACTGGTACAAGTTGAAGAAGGGTGTATTGAGTAATACAGTAGAAGATCTGTAGGTAAACCGAGACAAAATATATTTTGACCTACAGAACTAACCGGAAGTCCGATTGAGACGTACAGTATACCCAGACGACCGTCTCGACGAGTGCTTTCCATCACCGCCGACGTCGCTGGAATCCGACGCCGAACGCGCCCTCACGCGCTGCCGGAAGGTGCCTGGCAGCAAAATCTCGTTTTGATCTGTTTCATCCGTTTGATCCGGTTTTGATCTGATCCTGTTCGTGCAACCCAAGACGTGATTTGTGGTCAACCGTTCGTGGTCAGCCAGATCTACATAAATTTTAAGCCGTAAGTTCTCTACGTCAAACCTTTAGATCCGCTGCGCATAGGTTTACGTTTGCTATTGAATTCGTGATTTGTACATAACGAGATCCTCACAGATCCCAACAAGTGGTATCAGAGCACTTGGTTAATTCGTTTTGTACAAAGTTCGAATTTTTACGGCTTTATTTGACAAGATGTATTTGCATAACTCGGTTTTGCAGGAAAATAGTTAATCCACTATTATGGCCGATTATGTGTTTGATGAATGTTGTTGAATGTGATGTATGGTTTTAAATTTGTTTTTAAAGCCTCGGGCATGTCGAGGAATTTATGGATGAATGTTTGTAATAATTATTCGCCCGGGGGTTGACCGGATAGATTTAATTATTTGTTTAGAAAACATGTACATCTATTCGTTGGATCTAGGATCGAATTATGTAATTTTGTAAATTATATTTTTTGTGTTGTGATCGTGTGTTGATAACCGGGAGATCACAAGAGATCAACAAGCCTCGAAGAATAAAAAAAAAGAAGAAAAAAAAAGGGAAACGACGCGTTTTTCCGACCACCGGCGGCGGCGGCCGGCGGTCGGCGGTTGGCTGCAGGAGGTGGAGAGGTTTTGCCTTCTTGTCCAAGCAGTACAAGATCAACCAGGATTCTACTGCTTAAAGGAGTTCCAGTTGAACAGGGAAAGAACTGTGATAGTTTCCTTGTTTAAGGAAACTCAATATTTAATGGCCATAATAGTGGATTTATTTATTTATTTAATTAAATTTATTATGTCATTAAATTATTATTTATGCATGTTAATTAATTATGTTCTTGCATGGGATTAATTTAGTATTGCAAGATTAATTATGCATGTTAATTAATTATGTAATGCATATGATTAATTTAGAATTGTGTCAATAAATTATGCATGTAATTAATTATTGCACTGGCATGGATTAATTTAGAATTGCATAAATTATTGTACATGTTAATTAATTATTGCATTGACATAGATTAATTTAGAATTGCATGAATTGATATGCATGTTAATTAATTATTGCATTAACATAGATTAATTTGAAATTGTATAAATAGTTAAAAGTTCTCATTAAATTATACTAAGTTTGAGAAGGGATTTTAAATTAAAGTTAATTGTAAAATTCCTAAGGCCTCCATTTCTAATTTGTCGGTAAATCAATTAATTGCGGTTAGACTTGTCAAAACGGGCTGCAGCCCGCGGGCCGGCCCGCCCCGCCCCGCCAAAAGAGTGGGCTGGGCCAGAGTTTTGATAGCCCACCAAAAGGCGGGCCTAAACGGGCTAGCCCGCACGGGCCGCGGGTTTTGGCGGGTTGGGCCGAGCGGGCCGCGGGCTAGCCCGCCTTAATAAAATAATACATATATAAATGATAATTAAATTAAAATAATACTCAGCAAATATCAATCCCAATTTGAAATCCGTAATTCTGAAATTCACTTTCACAAAGAATCAACTACACCGCCTCCACTCGATGCCGCACTCTCCGTCGCCGCCCTGCACTCGCCACTGCTTGTCATCGTCTTCCACTCTCTGTCGCCGCCGTCCTCGGTAGGATATGGCAGGTGAGACAATTTTGATAAATTTTAGGCAGAAAC
>BKCP01004716.1:710060-738723 GCA_008636005.1 Striga asiatica | reverse complement strand
CTTCCCCTCGGATGACGTATAATCAAATTTGACGACCTTAGGACCGAGAAATGGGATTCACTTAGAATGCGATTAAATTTATTAACCCCCCTCGGGGTCCCTGAATTCTATTGCATGGCCAAATGGAGACCGACTATTAATTTCGTTCGTCATGAATTTGGTTTTGACTTATGGAATTAATGGGCCTTAGAAAAGCCCTTCTTTTACAAAATGCGAGTTTGTAGGGTGACCCTCGTAGCATGCATTCTCACAAGGTGTAATAGATGTCGGTGGATTTAAGTTAATGTTGTTTTGAGGATATCAATATTAACAGTTAAATTCAAAAGTGTTTAATCTGTAAAATTTATGTGCATGATTCTCAGGTTATTCATCATGTCGTTCAATCCGTTGTCAGTCATTCCAAAAGAAAATCAGCTTATTGGTCCTAATTACGTTGATTGGAAGAGGAACTTAGACATAGTGTTGACTGCTGAGGGTTATAAGTTTGCTATCACTGATGCTTGCCCGGCAGTGCCGGCGGCTGATGCTCCTGAGCAGGAGAAAGAGGAGATGCTCGGTGGAAGAAGGCTGATGAGATGGCGAAGTGTTACATTCTGGCTTCTATGTCGAATGTTCTTCAACATCAGCATCAGTCTAAGGACACTGCAGCAGATATACTTCTCAATCTCAGCGATCTGTTCGGACATCAGTCTAGGGCTGCTAGGCAAGAGGCTTTGAGTGCTCTGATGAGTACGCGCATGGCCGAGGGCACACCCGTAAGGGAGCACGCTCTCAGGGTTATGGCGCAGCTCAATGAGCTTGAGGTTATGGGAGGTTATATTGACGGGGAAACCCAGGTTGATATTATGCTTCAATCTCTACCGAAGAGCTTTGATAAGTTCCGGTTGAACTACAACATGCACAAGATGCATATGGCTCTTCCAGAACTGCTTACAGAGCTACAGTCGGCGGAGGCCTTATTCACTCAAGCACCTCAGGTGCTAGTCGCCGAGCAGGCTGGACCTTTCAGGCCTCACAAGGGCAGGAAGAGAAAGAAGTCTGCAGGAAAGGCGAAGGAACAGGATGCTCCGGTTTACCCATGACCGACCCCTCAGGCTGTGGCAAAGAAACCGAAAGGAAGATGCCACAAGTGCAATAAGTCAGGACACTAGAAGGTCGATTGCCCTCTCCTCAAGAAAGGTAACTCTCTCGTTAATGTCGTAGAAACATGTTTAGCGGTTGTATCTACCAGAACCTGGTGTGTAGATACTGGAGCCACTGATCATGTCTGCAATTCTTTGCAGGGGTTCCAGGAAACCAAGCGACTTAGGGAGGAAGAGATCACCGTCTACATGGGCAATGCTACGAAAGTGGCGGCTGTTGCAGTGGGAGACGTTACTTCGCAGATGAATCAAGCATATCTGTGGCACCTTAGACTTGGGCACATCAACCTTAGGAGGATTCAAAAGTTAGTGGCCAGTGGACATCTCGGTCCATTGAAAGAGCACTATCCAACTTGCGAATCATGCCTAGAAGGTAAGATGGCCAAGAGGCCATTTACGGCAAAGGGGTATAGGAGCCAAGAAGTGCTAGGATTGATTCATTTTGATTTGTGTGGTCCTATGTCGATCCAGGCTAGAGAAGGTTTTGAGTACTATGTGTCTTTCATAGATGATTACTCGAGATATGGGTACGTTTATCTGTTGCACCGCAAGTCCGAATGCTTTGAGAAATTCAAGGAGTATCGGGCAGTTATGGAGAAGCTTCATGGTAAATGTATCAAGTCACTTCGTTCTGATCGAGGTGGCGAATACCTTTATAGAGAGTTCAGGACATACTTATCGGAAGCTGGGATTGAATCCCAACTGACTGCACCCGGCACGCCCCAGCAGAATGGGGTTGCAGAGCGAAGAAATAGGACTCTTATGGAGATGGTTAGGTCTATGATGAGTTATTCAAGGTTACCAGATTCGTTCTGGGGCTTGGCATTGGAAACAGCATCGTATATTCTGAACATGGTTCCGTCGAAGTCAGTTGACACTACCCCTTATGAGATGTGGAAAGGGCGCAAGCCCAGTTTCTCACAGTTTCGAGTTTGGGGTAGTCCTGCACACGTGTTAGTGCAGAACCTGGCAAGTTGGAGAAACGTTCGGAAGCACGAGTTTTCGTAGGCTATCCCAAGGGAACGAAAGGTGGATTATTTTATAGTCCTGAGGATCAGAAGGTGATCGTTTCGACGAACGCTAGATTCTTGGAAGAAGACTATATTATGAATCATAAGCCCGCGAGTAGACTAGTCTTAGAGGAGTTAAGGGGTGAAATCGATGGTTCCCCACCGAGTGCGCAAGTAGATACATCACATAATACTGCAACACGACACACTGAGAGTGTACAAGTGCAGACAGTGCCTCGTCGCAGTGGGAGGGTTTCTTATTTACCCAATCGATGGATAGGTCTTGGAGAGTCATCAGACTCAGTTCCAGGAGGCCTAGAATCGGACCCAAGAACTTACGATGAGGCACTCCAAGATAAAGATGCAGATTCATGGAATGTTGCAATGAAAGCTGAAATGGGGTCAATGGACTCTAATCAGGTCTGAGATCTTGTGAAACCACCCGATGGGGTACGACCCATTGGATGTAAGTGGATCTATAAGAGAAAGAGAGGATTGGATGGGAAGGTGCAAACCTTTAAGGCTAGGCTTGTTGCGAAAGGTTATACCCAGATCGAGGGTATTGATTATGATGAGACTTTTTCGCCAGTAGCTATGCTTAAGTGCATTCGGATTCTCTTGGTTGTAGCCGCTCATATGGACTATGAGGTCTGGCAGATGGATGTCAAGACAGCTTTCCTTAATGGGAACCTGCAGGAAGACATCTATATGCAGCAACCAGAGGGATTCATTGCTGAAGGTCGTGAGCATCTAGTGTGTAAGCTTAATCGGTCTATTTATGGACTGAAGCAAGCTTCGAGATCTTGGAACATCCGTTTTGATGAGGTGATCCAGTCGTAACGGGTTCACTCAATGTCCGGATGAGCACTGTGTTTACAAGAAAATCAGTGGGAGCGTGGTGGTGTTTCTTGTGCTTTACGTAGATGACATACTGCTTATTGGAAACAGTAAGAAGGAGCTATCAGACGTAAAGGTGTGGTTGTCTAAGCAGTTTGATATGAAGGACTTAGGTGAAGCAGGACACATTCTTGGTATTAGGCTCATTAGAGATCGTAAGAAGAGAATGTTGTGCTTATCCCAGTCTTCATACATAGATACTGTCTTGGCCAGATTCAGCATGCAGGATTCCAAGAAAGGTATGTTACCTTTCAGACATGGAATACCTCTATCTAAGGAGATGTCTCCTAAGATGTCTAAGGAGATAGAGGAGATGAAGACAGTTCCTTATGCTTCGGCACTAGGAAGTCTCATGTATGCAATGTTGTGCACTAGGCCAGATATTAGCTACGCCGTTGGCATGGTAGCTAGATATCAAAGTAATCCGGGACGGGAACATTGGTCTGCGGTGAAGCATATACTCAAGTACCTGAGAAGGACTAAGGAGTACATGTTGGTTTACCGTGCAGGCAGCTTGTTACCTCTGGGTTACAGTGATTCCGATTTCCAGTCAGATAAGGATGAAAGTAAGTCAACCTCAGGTTATGTGTTTACCTTGGGAAGTGGAGCCATTTCATGGAGGAGTGCTAAGCAGAAATGCGTGGCAGACTCCACCATGGAAGCCGAGTACATAGCAGCCTCAGAGGCAGCGAAAGAGGCAGTTTGGCTCAGGAACTTCTTAGTGGACTTAGAGGTTATACCGAGTTTGCCACGTGGTATCACCGTGTACTGTGATAACAGTGGAGCAGTAGCGAACTCAAAAGAACCTCGAGCCCACAGGGCAAGCAAACACATAGAGCGCAAATACCATCTGATTCGGGATATCGTTGGTAGAGGAGACGTTGATGTTGCCAAGATTGCGTCAGAGGACAACCTAGCTGATCCTTTCACGAAGAGTTTGCCGGGGAAGGTCTTCGTCAAACACGTGGAAGGAATGGGAGTCATGAGCATGGCAATAGGATCGACATAGGTCTTTTAGAATAACGGATTGATAGGACTATACTGTAAAAGCGAAAGCTTTAAGTATAAGTGGGAGATCGTTAGTGTTATATACTGAAAGCTTGGCTTTGCATGATATTACACATTTACCCTTTATGAATGAGAATCATGTTAGATTAAACAAGTTCTACATTTTGTTGTTCTGCACTTAGATAGGGTGGGTCGTCATCGGGCGAACCGAAGATCACTCTGTCAGTTACTTGCGAACAAGAATAGTTGTTCACAACCTAGATGGACATGAACACCCCATCCGAACGATTGTAGTGTCAACTGTACAGTTTGTCTTGACTGATTAGTTGCACTAGTACATTTATGTATTGAACAGGATCCCAGAGAGGAGAAGTTCATTTTATACTGATCGTCGTAAATGAACTAGGCCTTGGTTAATTACTGCGTTCTCTTAACCCGTAAGATATTAAACAGGCAGATATATATAATGATGAGTCTACTCCCAGATCTGGAGTAAACCGGTTGTTGTGAGCTCAGATCTGCTTGAAGCGCTTCCCAACCGTCGCTAGACCACGAGATTCCTGCAAAAACTCAACGCCGGAGGTGTTTCCGGCGTAGAGCCTCCGACGCTCAAGTTAGTATGAGAGTGATGAAGAGAGGCTGCGCCGCAGCTATAGGGAGAGTGGGAATGAATGAGAGTTAGGGTTTTGGGTTACCTCATCTCCTTTATATAGGAGGGAATACTTACTCGAAATGCCCAAAATGCCCCAGTCGGTGGACCTAGAAGGTCCATAATGCCCTGGTCGATTCGTCTCCCCTTGTTGCTGAGTCATCGCAAGATTCCTTCTTATCCTTGGTAATGTGTAGAGCTTTGGATATGCTGCAAGTGTGGTGAATCGTCTTCACCACTTTGATCCTCGAGATGTACAGAGTCGACCTTGAGAACTAGGAGGTCGACTTACGAATATATGCGGTTTCGGAGGCTACACCTGGTTTAATTCCATGCGGTGGTTGTCTCTTAGGGTCGTCATGAGGAAGTCGACAAGTGGAAGTCGACCTAGAGTATCTGGATGGTTGGGAGTTGCATTCTTGATGTCCTTCTAGTATAAGGTCGACTAGCAAAAGTCGATAGTTAGAGGTCGACTTGTGGGAGTCGACTAGACCAATTTCTGCCTCTTCTTGATTGTTTTCGGTAGAATCGACTTCAGGGAAGCCGACTTGAGCATGTCGACGAGTCACCTCGATATGTGAGTCGTTCAAATGGCTCACCGGTCGAGTAGAAAGCCTCTTAGACCGGGTTATCCTTATGTGACTATATCATCTAGTCCCCCCCGAAAATTACTCTAAACAGTCGACTGTTTAAGAGTAAATTTGGTAATCGACTTCTTTTATTAACTATACTCGTTCTCTGTTCCTCGACATCAAAGCTCTACCCTTGTGGCTGTTCGATGCCGTAGGGGTCTCATCATTGTCTTCTGGATAATTCTGACAACCTGACACCTTTTCAAATTTTGAATTTCAAATTCGTAGTTATCACATCACTTTAAGTCCGCCGCCTCGCCTTCTGCGCTTTACTAGGGACCGTCAGATCAGATCATGATCTAACAGCTGACAATCATTTGCTCCCTCTATAAGTATTCTCCTCTTCATTTGAAAGATCACTTTTCCGCACTTGTTCTCTGAACCTTCTCGAACTTCTTCTCTGCTTTTTCGTGCTCTCTGCTTTCCGGCGCTTCTCTCTCCGGCGACTTCAGATTTCCAAAGTTCCGTCAACAATCATGTGTAAGTATTATGATATCTCAACTTATGTTATTCCTCTTTGTTCTACGTAAATTTTCTGAATTTCTGGGTTTTTCTGAATTTCTGGATTTTTCTGAATTTCTGGATTTTTCTGGGTTTCAAAACCTGTGTGTTCGAGGCGTTTGTTGAATGATGTCACGCAGGTTGCATTAGATCTTTCTTTCCTGGATCTTCCCTTAGATTTCTTGTTTGTTTCAATCTTGTCTTCTGTCGACTTTTACTATCAAGTCGATTTGCGTCCCTTGGGTTGATTTCGGCTTGGTCCTTCTTGACCTTCTTCACTCTTGCTCATTCATCGTTATTAGGACGAATAGCGTATTCTCGTTACCCCCTTTGCTTCGAAGCCATCCCTTCGTGGTTATTCCTCGGCTCGACTTTTGTCGACTTCCATAAGTCGAATTATTCATTGGTTATCCCTTTCTTCGCTCTGTACTAACTTTGCCTTTACTGATCTCGATTCTTCTTTTTCATTTGTCTAGATTCTGACTCCGACTCTTCGTCCGATACTATCGAGCGTTTGATCGACGCGGGCGCTCAATCATCTGATTCAGTACAAGTAGTCGGTTTCAAACCGGCCAATCAGTCTTCGCCCTCTCACACAGATGTATCGTCTTTCGGCATCGACCAAGATGCTCATAGACAAGCATGGATGTCGGGTGTCTTGGCTGAAGATCCCGAGTCTTCACGCGCTAATAAGTCTCCTCGTCTCGACCTCATTCCTCGAGGTATTCCCCTTAGGATTTTAGATTTACCTGTATATAGAACTAGTCCTCCTTCTTTACCAATAATTGCGCCTCTCCTCGAGGTTCGAAATGTTGTATCTGTAGCGTGTCCCTTAGCAAAGATAGCTGTTTTAAATCCTTTTTGTTATGCCTCTGCAGCTGAGGTCGAGGGCTTTAGGGCATACAACGGACTTCCCGCCGATTGGGAACTGGTCATTCCCCGTCCCAATGACGACTTCGCTAATCCTCCTCCTGGCTTTTATACTTTCTTTATTGATCAAGTGTTATTCGGCCTTCGTTTTCCCATTCAACCCGAACTCCGTGCTATTAGCGACTTGTATGATGTACCCATAAATCAGTTCTCGCCTAATGCCCTTCGTATCATGATCGCGTTTATCGTCGTCTCCAAAATAAAGCTTCAATATTTTTCTCCCGAGTTTCTCTTTTATTGCTATAGCTATAGATTCATAAAGGATGCCCATTGTCTGGGTCGTCACGCTGGAGTCACTTTTCTTGATGACCTTTCTTCAAACGTGACGAAGTGGAAATCTAAGTTTGTCTTTATTCGACCTGCTTCCGGTTTGTATCCTTACCCGAACACTTGGATTACGTCCAAGGTTAAACAAAATAAACGACCGCAGTCCTCTATGTTTGAGTCGATGTTGACCGAACTCAATAAAAGTACTTATAAAGCTCGCCCGTTAATCAAAGAGATGTCCGTCCTCAATCATGTCGGCCTCGTTGTTGACGAGGATCTTCCTCGTCTCGACGATCCTCGTAATTAATTTTCATGCTTTCAATATTTTGAGTTTTTATGCTGGTGTCTGATACCTGATGCTCGTTTGTAGATTCCGTTCTCGCTCGATTTGAGAAGTCGACTGCGGCTCGACCCACCCCTCCGAAGAAGCCCGACTTCGTCTCGGGATCGGGTGCGGGAGAGACGGCAGTCGAGACGACTGCCGCCAAGAAATCAAAGGCTGCGCCCCCACCTTCGGTGAGTCAGAAGAAGGCCTCGGGCTCGATTCCCCGAAAGCGGGCTCAAGATGCAGGCGACGCCACCCTTGTCCCTGGCTCGCTCAAGCGCCAGAAGACTAAAGGCAAGGGCAAGGCTGTCGAGCAGACTCCTCCTCCCCGACAACTCGAGACGGTCACCCTCGAAAGGCCCTCCCGACTTTGGGATCATCCTCACCCGCATGAAATTGCCCAGTATTTTGACTCTATCATTCCTGCTGCCGACAAGGCCCGCGTGATCCCTACGACCGTGCTAGTCGCGCGCTCCTTTGTTTTTCCCGGGTAACTTTTCTTTGCATTCAGTCGATTATTTCTAAGAGTTTTTAACCTTTTCTGACTTTGTTTATTCGCGGTTCTTTTCAGTTCATGGCTTATATCATGCCCTCTCTTGTCGAGGACACCTCCTCGCCCGACTCCAACGTCCGTGCTTACAAGAAGAAGTACGAGGATCTGCTTGTCGAGCTCGAGAAGAAGGATGACGACCTCCTGGCTGCCAACGCTCTGATTGCCAAGCTGAAGACCGAGAAAGCTGCTGCCCTCTCCAAAGTCGACCAGATTCAAGCCGATTTGGCAAAGGCGACTGACGACGCGATGGTCGAGAGGGAGGCGGGGATCCTCGAGGGACGCAGGACCTTTCTCAAGTCACCAATGGGTTCTGTGTTCCTCGAGCACTATCGCCAGGAAGCTGTAAATCTCTTCTGCAACTCCCCCGCCTTTCTCGACAAGCTATGCCCTGCGACTCTCCAATACTTCAACTACACGTTCGACGCGTGGAAGAAGGCCGTGGAGAATACTGAATGCGCGGGTAAGCTCGACCGCGAGACCGTCAAGCGGACCCTTCCTTTCCCCGATGGCTATAGGGGCGATGCGACTCTCCCCTCGGACCACCCGTGGTGGGTCGGCCTTGAGGCTAGAGCCATTCGCAAGGCCGGATTGGGTGGTCGGCTCGAGGTTCCTCCCGCCCCTTTGGCTGGTCTGACCGAACTAGTCGGGCCAAATGGGGCGGATCACACGGGGTCCTCTGATGCCGAAAAACGTGAAGGGCCGGTCGGGGACGAAGAGGTTGAGGGGGCAGAGCAGAAGGAAGTTCGTGCTGATGAAGGCGAGAAGACCGAGACGGTCGTTGCTGTGGTGGTAGTGAAGAGGAAAAATCTGATGCTGAGTCGTAGAAATGTTTCTGTTTTCGTTGTTTGTTTCGTTTTGGAGGTGTGTTGCCTCGGCCTATTTTCAAAATATGTAAAGGTCGAGGCGACTCGGTATGTAATTGAATTCATCAATATTACTCCCTTTTTTCTTTTTTATCACTTGTGTTGATTGCACTTCGAATTATCTTGTTGTTACTTCCTGTGTATCTTCTCCCCAACCCTTCTTGCGAGCTGGTCGAAGTCGAGCAACGATTTGAACAGCCTCTTAGCTGTGAAACGTTAAGTTTTTCAACTCTTCTTCTCCCCCAACCCTTCTTGCGAGCTGGTCGAAGTCGAGCAACAATTTGAACAGCTTCTTAGCTGTGAAACGTTAATTTTTTCAACTCGTCTTCTCCCCAACCCTTCTTGCGAGCTGGTCGAAGTCGAGCAACGATTTGAGTAGCCTCTTAGCTGTGAAACGTTAAGTTTTTCAACTCGTCTTCTCCCCCAACCCTTCTTGCCGTTGGTCGAAGTAGAGCAACAATTTGAACAGCTTCGTAGCTGTGAAACGTTAAGTTTTTCAACTCGTCTTCTTCCCAACCCTTCTTGCGAGCTGGTCGAAGTCAAGCAACGATTTGAACAGCTTCTTAGCTGTGTTGGTGTTCGTTGTCTAGATGTGTATCAAAGTTGAGTGTACGAGATCTTTCAGTTTGGAGTCGCGATAATTTCATTGTGTATACCGATGTCATGAGTGAGATTTGTAATTTTGCTCGAGATTCCGCTTGAGAATTTACAACTGCAGTCGTGTAAGTCGACATCGTAGTCGAAGGCTTCATAGCCTGCTCGAGACTCCGCTCGAGAATTTATAATTTCGTAGATGTGTTAGTCGACTTCATAGTCGAAGGCTTCGTAGCCTTCTCGAGATTCCGCTCGAGAATTTACAACTTCGTAGTTGTGTTAGTCGACTTCGTAGTCGAAGGTTTCGTAGCCTGCTCGAGATTCCACTCGAGATTTCGCTCGAGAATTCCACAACTTCGTAGTTGTGTTAGTCGACTTCGTAGTCGAAGGCTTCGTAGCCTGCTCGAGATTCTGCTCGAGAATTTTACAACTTCGTAGTTGTGTTAGTCGACTTCGTAGTCGAAGGCTTCGTAGCCTGCTCGAGATTCCGCTCGAGAATTTTACAACTTCGTAGTTGTGTTAGTCGACTTCGTAGTCGAAGGCTTCGTAGCCTGCTCGAGATTCCACTCGAGAATTTTACAACTTCGTAGTTGTGTTAGTCGACTTCGTAGTCGAAGGCTTCGTAGCCTGCTCGAGATTCCGCTCGAGAATTTTACAACTTCGTAGTTGTGTTAGTCGACTTCGTAGTCGAAGGCTTCGTAGCCTGCTCAAGATTCCGCTCGAGAGTTTTACAACTTCGTAGTTGTGTTATTTTATTTCATAATTGTTGGAAAGTTAGTCGGCTTCATAGCCGCTTTGAAAAATTCGATTTTTCATACAATCATATTGAAGTCGACTCGTAAATGTAAGAAACATAATTGAAGTATAAACAAATTCATTTCATCATTGAATTCAATTCAGACATTGTTCAATACAAAAAGTAATTCAAAATATTGCCTTAAGCGTAAAAGCGTTTGAGATGGATCACGTGCCAGGATCGCGGGAGTTGTCGACCTTCTCCGTCCTCGAGTTCATATGCGCCCCTTTCGAGCACCTTTGTGATAGTGTAGGGCCCTTCCCAGTTAGCTTCGAGCTTGCCGACATGTTTGAGAGCATCGGCTCGTTTGAGGACGAGGTCCCCCACTTGGAATCGTCTAGTTCGGACCTTCTTGTCGAATGCTGCTCTTATCTTCTGTTTGTATTCGACAGACCGCACCCAGGCTTCTTCTCGTCCTTCTTCAATTAAATCGAGGGCTTTTTTTATCATCTCTTCGTTTCTCTTTTCCTCGTAGAACTTCGATCTATGGGAGTCGAGGCCAACTTCAATCGGCAGTAGTGCATCCATCCCATAGACCATGTGAAATGGGGATTGTCCAGTCGAACTACTTGGAGTCATCCTGTAAGCCCATAGGACTGTTGTCAACTCGTCGACCCAAGCGCCCGATGCTTTCTCCAGTCGCTTTTTCAGTCCTTGGAGGATAGTTCGATTAGTCACTTCGACTTGTCCGTTTGCCTGTGGATGTGCGACTGACGCAAATCTCTGTTTGATTCCCATGTCGAGGCACCATGCTTGGATCCGTTTTCCTTGGAATTGAGTTCCATTGTCTGAAATTAACACTTTCGGAATTCCAAATCGACAGCAAATATTGTTGAACAAGAATTGTATCATCTTTTCTTAAGTGATTCGTGCTAAGGGTTCCGCCTCGACCCACTTACTGAAATAGTCGACTGCGACCACCAGAAACTTTCTTTGTCCTGTCCCCATCGGCAACGGTCCTACCAAGTCGATTCCCCACTGAGCAAAGGGAATTGGGGAGTTGATCGTCGTCATGTACTCCGCCGGGATATGAGTGATTTGGCCATGGCGCTGGCATTTTTTGCATTTCTGGACTAACTGCTCGGCCGCTGCTCGAATTTTGGGCCAATAGTATCCTGCTCGCAGAGCTTTGCCAGTTAAAGCTCGAGATCCGACATGTGACCCGCAACACCCTTCATGGATTTCCTTTAGGACATGAACACCTTCTTCTTCGGACACACACCTCAAATGTGGTCCGACTACCGACCTCTTGTAGAGGATCCCGTCGACTTCGAAATATTTGCTCAAATATCGAGCCGTCTTTTCTGCCTCTTGTTTGTCTCCTGTCGGGATTCGACCCTTCAGGAGTTCTCGAATCGACTTTCTCCAATCATCTTTCTCGTCAACTTCCATAGTTTCACTTTGGACGCTTCCCTCGAGGTGCATCGTGGTGATGTGATTTCCCATTTTTCTTTCATTCGAGTTCGCAATTCGTGCGAGCCAGTCGGCTCGTTTATTCTCTTCTCGCGGGATATGTGTTAATTCGAACTTCTCCAAGCCTTGTATCAAGCTCTGGATTTCCTCGACATATTTCATCATCCTCTCTTCCTTAATTTCACAGTTTCCCAGCACTTGGCCAACGACAAGTTGTGAGTCGGAATGTGCTGCGATTTTCGTTGCTCCGCCACCAATTGCCAGTTGTATCCCTTTGATAAGTGCTTCGTATTCGGCTTCATTGTTTGAGGCTTTGAATCCCATCCTGATGGCGAAGTCAAGTTGCTCGCCTTCGGGAGATACTAGAACGACTCCCAGACCGGATCCTTTGGCCGCAGAGGATCCGTCGACATGCATTATCCATTTCCTCTCTTCTCCTTTGGTTCCTTCTTGAATGAAATCGGCCAGAGCCTGGGCCTTAATGGCGCGCCTCGGCTCGTACTTGATAGAATACTCGCTTAGCTCGACTGCCCATTTCACGAGTCGACCCGAAACCGTGGGTCGACCCAATGTTTCTCCCAACTGAAAGTTTGTTCGCACTACTATCGCATGGTTCAGAAAGTAAGGTCTCAATTTCCTAGCCGTTATCACCAGTGCCAAGGCAGCTTTCTCGACTTCAAGGTATCTCGCCTTCGCACCCTGGAGCACTCGACTCGTATAATAAAACGGCTGCTGGGAACTTCCATCTTCTCGCAACAACACTGAGCTTAGAGCGAATTCCCCCACTGAAATGTATAGAATCAACTCGTCGCCAGGCTCTGGTTTGGTTAACAAGGGTAGTTCGCTCAGGAATTCTTTCAACTTTTCAAAGGCTTTCTGTGCCTCATCACTCCACTTAAAAGTCGTCGTCTTCTTTAGTAGTTTGAAGAAAGGGAAACTCTTTTCGGCTGCTCGAGCAATGAATCTGCTCAGGCCCGCAATCCTTCCCGTTAATACTTGGACTTCTCTAATGTTTCGCGGTGGGGCCATGTCGAGTATGGCCTTCACTTTATCTTGGTTCACCTCAATTCCTCGTTCCGTGACCACGTAGCCCAGAAATTGTCCTGCTCTTACTCCAAAAGCGCACTTGCTTGGGTTCAACTTCATCCCAAACGCCCTAAGGGTGTTGAAAGTTTCCCTTAAGTCGTCTGGGTGTGAAGTCGAGGATTTACTCTTCACCAGGATATCGTCAACATACACTTCCATATTCCGGCCGATTTGAGGTTTGAACATTCGATCCATCAATCGCTGATAGGTTGCTCCTGCATTTTTGAGGCCAAAGGGCATGACGACATAGCAATATGTCCCCTTGCTCGTCACAAAACTTACTTTACTCTGATCCTCCAGTGCCAAAGGAAATTGGTGGTATCCCTGCGATGCGTCCATCATGCTCAACAACTCGCAGCCAGTTGTGGAGTCGACTAGCTGATCAATCCTAGGCAAAGGGTAATGATCCTTAGGGCACGCCAGGTTCAAGTCGCGGAAGTCGATGCACATACGCCATTTGTTCAATGCCTTCCTCACCATCACAGTGTTAGATATCCATTCTGGGAATTGGATCTCCTTGATATGTTTGGCCTTCAACAGCTTATCCACCTCGATTTCGATTGCTTTGTCAATCTCAGCGCCATGGTGCCTAAGTCGTTGTTTCACGGGATTTTTGAGGGGGTCGACATTGAGCTTGTGTTCCATAACATCCGGGTCGATTCCCGTTAGCTCTTCAGGCGAGAAGGCGAATATATCCCTGAATTCTTTCAACAATCCCACCAACTGTTCTCGCAACTCGTCCTCCAACTCTCTCCCGACTTTGGTGGTTTGGTCCTTTGACTCTCCTATTTGAATTTCCATCAGTTCGCCATGGGGCTCAAGGTCACTCCCTCTCGGCCTTTTCTCACTCGTCATTGGTCTCTTGCCCTCTTTGACCTCAGCTCGTTGATTGGTTTTGACTGCGATTTGGTAGCATGTTCTTGACAACTTTTGATCTCCTCGAGCTTCTCCCACTCGATCTCCTACGGGAAACTTCAGCTTCATGTGATAGGTCGACACAACTGCTTGAAATGCGTTGAGCGCTGGTCTCCCCAGAATCACGTTATAAGCCGACTCGACATCAACCACAACAAATCTCACCATTTTGACTTTCCTCAAGTCACCTTCCCCTAGGACGACAGCGAGCATGGTTTCTCCTAGGGGAGCGACTTCTGAGCCGTTGAATCCGAAGAGTGAGGTGTGTAGGGGTGTAAGCTCAATGTCCAACTCCATCCTTCTGAGGCATTCATAGAAAATTACGTTCACTGAACTCCCGGTGTCGACGAACACCCTTTGCACCTCGTACCCCGATATCTGCGCCGTTATCATCAGGGCATCGTTATGCGGCCTCTCGACTTCACCCACATCTGCCGGTCCAAAGTTCATTACTGGTCCACTTTCCTCGACCTGCTGCACCTCGACTTTCACATATCGGCCTCGAGCATAGGCCTTTCTTGCCCGATTGGAGTCTCCATCAGTCGACCCTCCGAAAATCATGTTAATGACTCCTCTTTTTGGTGGGAGTTCCTCCTTTTCTGGCGATCTCACCCTCTTGCGAGGACTCTTACTTCGTTCTCGTCTCCTGCTCGTCCTCTCTCGGTCCTTGTATATAAACTCCTTCAAGTGGCCCGCCTTTATCAACCTCTCAATTTCGTCTTTCAAGTGTCGACAGTCGTCAGTGTTGTGCCCATAGTCTTTGTGGAATCGACAGTATAGGTTGCTTTTGGGCTTCAGAGGTCCATCTTTCCTCGTCCGCGGCCATCTTACCACATCGTCGCGGATTTCCCTCTCCATAACTTCCAGAATTCTCGCATGGGGAACTGGCAAAGGTGTGTATTGAGTTGGTCTCCATCCCTAGACCTGCCTTCACCCCTATCAGCCCTCGGGGATCCCCTTCTATCTCCTGTCGACTGGCCCTTCTTTTCCTTCTTGTCGTCTCGACTATCCGCTTGAGACATCTTCACACTTTGCAAGTAGTCGGCTTCGGCCTCCTCGACATTCATGTATTTGGCACATCTGCCCAGCACATCGTCGAAACTCCTACCAGGTCGTTTGGCCAAGGAGTTCTTACACAATCCTGGTAGCAGTCCTCTCGTCAATCCTCCCGATTTGATTTCCTCTGTCACTGTTGGGCATTCGACACACGCCTTAGTAAACCTTGCCACATACTCCCGCAACGACTCGCCCTTCTTCTGTTGCATGCTAATCAACAAGAGGTAAGATTTCTCTTGCACCCTCACACTTGCGAATTGGTTAAGGAAACTCGAGCTAAAACCGTCAAAATCTCTAATCGACCTGGCCGGTAATTGATGAAACCAGTTCTGGGCCGACCCTGTCAGAGTCGTCAAGAAAGCGCGACATTGCACGGGGTCGCTGTAACGATGCAGTACTGCCATATTTTCGAAACTCCTCAGATGTTGAGATGGATCTGTGGTACCGTCATACCACATGTTCAACTCCCTGAAGCCTTTGGGTAAGTCGGCTCTTAGGATTTGCTGTGAGAATGGGTGTTCTTTTGCTCCTCTGCTCTTCCTCCCGTCAACTCGAGCTTGCAAGTCGCGAACCTGTGCCAGCAGTTGCTCTAACGTTTCGTCCCTCGCCTGTGGATTAACAGTTCGAATGGAGGATTCCTCTTCATCTACCCTTCTGTTCTCTTGTACATTCGACTGGGCTTGTTGCTCGCCACGCGGCTGCTGCTCGACTCGAGGGGGGTACTCGACGCGGGGCTGGTGCTCGACTCGAGGTGGGCACTCGACTCGAGGCTGCTATTCTACTGGCGCTATCTGCTTCATCTGGGCCGCCACGGCTTCAGCGATCATCTTTTGCATCTCACTCCTCGTCATTGTCAAAGTCTGTTCCTCGACGCGGGGTTGTGTCTGTTCTGGAACCTCCTGTATCTGTTTTCCCTCGCGTCGAGAGACCTCCGTTGGCTCCCTCTCTCCATCCAGGTTAGGGTTTTGACTTGTTCCTGCCTGGGTCAACACTTGTAGCTTCACGCCGGTTGGAGTCACAGGCGTTTCTCCGCCCAACGTCAGTCCTGGTGGTGGAAGTCCTCCGAAAGGTGGCATTCCCATCATCTGCATTACGGGGTGTTTGGTGGTGGAGAGCGGCGGTGGCCTCTTGTCCATCCACGTCCCTCTAAACTCCTCGCTCAGGTTCCTCTGCAAGCTCTCCTTCTCCGCCATTGGCAAACAGATCAGAGCTGGGTGTGAAGCTCTTCCTTCCTTCAAGAACTCCCCACAGACGGCGCCAAATGATGAGTCTACTCCCAGATCTGGAGTAAACCGGTTGTTGTGAGCTCAGATCTGCTTGAACCGCTTCCCAACCGTCGCTAGACCGCGAGATTCCTGCAAAAACTCAACGCCGGAGGTGTTTCCGGAGCTAAGAAGTTCCTCTTATCCGAAAAAGTACTAAACTACCCTTAAACTAGAGCCAGGAGACAGATCCGAATACTAACTCGAGAAAAAGAGGCCAACCTTGCGTAGAGCCTCCGACGCTCAAGTCAGTATGAGAGTGATGAAGAGAGGCTGCGTCGCAGCTATAGGGAGAGTGGGAATGAATGAGAGTTAGGGTTTTGGGTTACCTCATTCCCTTTATATAGGAGGGAATACTTACTTGAAATGCCCAAAATGTCCCAGTCGGTGGACCTAGAAGGTCCATAATGCCCTGGTCGATTCGTCTCCCCTTGTTGCTGAGTCATCGCAAGATTCCTTCTTATCCTTGGTAATGTGTAGAGCTTTGGATATGCTGCAAGTGTGGTGAATCGTCTTCACCACTTTGATCCTCGAGATGTACAGAGTCGACCTCGAGAACTAGGAGGTCGACTTACGAATATATGCGGTTTCGGAGGCTACACCTGGTTTAATTCCCTGCGGTGGTCGTCTCTTAGGGTCGTCATGAGGAAGTCGACTAGTGGAAGTCGACCTAGAGTATCTGGATGGTTGGGAGTTGCATTCTTGATGTCCTTTTAGTATGAGGTCGACTAGCAAAAGTCAATAGTTAGAGGTCGACTTGTGGGAGTCGACTAGATCAATTTCTGCCTCTTCTTGATTGTTTTCGGTAGAATCGACTTCAGGGAAGTCGACTTGAGCATGTCGACGAGTCACCTCGATATGTGAGTCGTTCAAATGGCTCACCGGTCGAGTAGAAAGCCTCTTAGACCGGGTTATCCTTATGTGACTATATCATATAATATATATTACTTTGATTCACATGGGTGAGGTTCAGTTCACTGGATTAATATTCCTACTGTTTTGGGTGATACTATTATATATAGGATGTGTTGTTAGGATATTTACGGTCACCATGTGCGTTAGTTTGATGATGTCCCCGGAGTGAGTTCATGAAGGATTGTTATGCTAAACCCTGCAGGTGGATTAAATTCCGGCATAATAAGAATGTGATGAACGAGCGCTAGCTTCGGTGAAATAATAATAAATTAATTAATTCTTGATTGTCAGTAATCGAATTAATTAATGGACATTATATCTTAAACGTGGGGAGATAAATCGAGTAATTATTATTGGAGTCTCAAATGTAATTTGGGCTAGGGAAAGGGAGTGCAATAATATAATGTTGGTGGCCCATTAATATTATTTAATTAATTAGAGGAGTGGGTTTGGCCGATAGTTAGTCTAATTAATTAAGGAGTCCTTTTCCTAATCTCCTTAGGGTGCCTACTGTAGCTCTATATATACATCATTAAGCTCATGAGAAGAGATCCGATGTCATATTCACGTGATACACGCCGCCCCTACTCTCTCTCTCTAGATCTCATTCGAGCTTTATCTTCTTCTTGTTGCTCCACTGGTACAAGTTGAAGAAGGGTGTATTGAGTAATACAGTAGAAGATCTGTAGGTAAACCGAGACGAAATATATTTTGACCTACAGAACTAACCGGAAGTTCGATTGAGACGTACAGTATACCCAGACGACCGCCTTGACGAGAGCTTTCCATCGCCGCTGACGTCGCCGGAATCCGACGCCGAACGCGCCCTCACGCGCCGCCGGAAGGTGCGTGGCAGCAAAATCTCGTTTTGATCTGTTTGCATCCGTTTGATCCGGTTTTGATCTGATCTTGTTCGTGCAACCCAAGACGTGATTTGCGGTCAACTGTTCGTGGTCAGCCAGATCTACATAAATTTTAAGCCGTAAGTTCTCTACGTCAAACCTTTAGATCCGCTGCGCATAGGTTTACGTTTGCTATTGAATTCGTGATTTGTACATAACGAGATCCTCACAGATCCCAACAGAGAGGGCAATCGACCTTCCAGTGTCCTGACTTATTGCACTTGTGGTATCTTCCTTTCGGTTTCTTTGCCAAAGCCTGAGGAGTCGGTCGTGGGTAAACTAGAGCATCTTGTGCCTTCGCCTTTCCTGCAGACTTCTTTCTCTTCCTGCCCTTGTGAGGCTTGGAAGGTCCAGCCTGCTCGGCGACTAGCACCTGAGGTGCTTGAGTGAATAAGGCCTCCGCCGACTGTAGCTCTGCAAGCAGTTCTGGAAGAGCTATATGCATCTTGTGCATGTTGTAGTTCAACCGGAACCGATCAAAGCTCTTCGGCAGAGATTGGAGCATAATATCAACCTGGGTTTCCCCGTCAATATAACCTCCCATAACCTCAAGCTCATTGAGCTGCGCCATAACCCTGAGAGCGTGCTCCCTTACGGGTGTGCCCTCGGCCATGCGCGTACTCATCAGAGCACTCAAAGCCTCTTGCCTAGCAGCCCTAGACTGATGTTCGAACAGATCGCTGAGATTGAGAAGTATATCTGCTGCAGTGTCCTTAGACTGATGCTGATGTCGAAGAACATTCGGCATAGAAGCCAGAATGTAACACTTCGCCATCTCATCAACCTTCTTCCACCGAGCATACTCCTCTTTCTCCTGCTCAGGAGCGTCACCCGCCGGCACCGCCGGGCAAGCATCAGTGATAGCAAACTTATAACCCTCAGCAGTCAACACTATGTCTAAGTTCCTCTTCCAATCAATGTAATTAGGACCAGTAAGATGATTTTCTTTTAGAATGACAGACAACGGATTGAACGACATGATGAATATCCTGAGAATCATGCAAATAAATTTTACAGATTAAACACTTTTGAATTTAACTGTTAATATTGATATCCTCAAAACAACATTAACTTAAATCCACCGACATCTATTACACCTTGTGAGCATGCATGCTACGAGGGTCGCCCTACAAACTCGCATTTTGTAAGAGAAGGGCTTTTCTAACGCCCACTAATTTCCATAAGTCAAAACCAAATTAATGACGAACGAAATTAATAGTCGGTCTCCATTTGGCCATGCAATAGAATTCAGGGACCCCGAGGGGGGTTAATAAATTTAATCGCATTCTAAGTGAATCCCATTTCTCGGTCCTAAGGTTGTCAAATTTGATTATACGTCATCCGAGGGGAAGCCCGTGCGCACTCATAAGATTTCCTCGAACCGTCTACTTTTAGAAATTTGTCATGGTAATTTCCTACAATTAATTTTAGCAATGTCACCTGAGGGGGAGCCCATAACCGCAATTAATTGATTTACCGACAAATTAGAAATGGAGGCCTTAGGAATTTTACAATTAACTTTAATTTAAAATCTCTTCTCAAACTTAGTATAATTTAATGAGGATTTTTAACTATTTATACAATTTCAAATTAATCTATGTTAATGCAATAATTAATTAACATACATATTAATTCATGCAATTCTAAATTAATCTATGTCAATGCAATAATTAATTAACATGTTCAATAATTTATGCAATTCTAAATTAATCCATGCCAGAACATAATTAATTACATGCATAATTTATTGACACAATTCTAAATTAATCATATGCATTACATAATTAATTAGCATGCATAATTAATCTTGCAATACTAAATTAATTTCATACAAAAACATAATTAATTAACATGCATAAATAATAATTTAACGGCATAATAAATTTAAATAAATGAATAAATAAATCCACTATTATGGCCATTAAATATTGAGTCTCCTTAAACAAGGAAACTGTGACAGTCCTTTCCCTGTTCAACTGGAACTCCTTTAAGCAGTAGAATCCTGGTTGATCTTGTACTGCTTGGACAAGAAGGCAAAACCTCTCCACCTCCTGCAGCCAACCGCCGACGCCGCTGGTCGGAAAAACGCGCCGTTTTCTTTTTTTTTTTTTTAATTCTTCGAGGCTCGTTGATCTCTTGTGATCTCCCGGTTATCAACACACGATCACAACACGAAAAATATAATTTACAAAATTACATAATTCGATCCTAGATCCAACGAATGGATGTACATGTTTTCTAAACAAATAATTAAATCTATCCGGTCAACCCCCGGGCGAATAATTATTACAAACATTCATCCATAAATTCCTCGACATGCCCGAGGCTTTAAAAACAAATTTAAAACCATACATCACATTCAACAACATTCATCAAACACATAATCGGCCATAATAGTGGATTAACTATTTTCCTGCAAAACCGAGTTATGCAAATATAATCCAATATATGGCTGCGTTTGAACACATCTTGTCAAATAAAACCGTAAAAATTCGAACTTTGTACAAAACGAATTAACCAAGTTCTCTGATACCACTTGTTGGGATCTGTGAGGATCTCGTTATGTACAAATCACGAATTCAATAGCAAACGTAAACCTATGCGCAGCGGATCTAAAGGTTTGACGTAGGAACTTACGGCTTAAAATTTATGTAGATCTGGCTGACCACGAACGGTTGACCGCAATTGATTGACCGCAAATCACGTCTTGGGTTGCACGAACAAGATCAGATCAAAATCGGATCAAACGGATGCAAACAGATCAAAACGAATTTTTGCAGTCAGGCTCCTTCCGGCGGCGCGTGAGGGCTCGTGCGGCATCGAAATCCGGCGACGTCGGCGGCGATGGAAAGCTCTCGTCGAGACGGTCGTCTGGGTATACTGTACGTCTCAATCGGACTTTCGGTTAGTTCTGTAGGTCAAAATATATTTCGTCTCGGTTTACCTACAGATCTTCTATTGTATTACTCAGTACACCCTTCTTCAATTTGTACCAGTGGAGCAACAAGAAGAAGATAAAGCTCGAATGAGATCTAGAGAGAGAGAGGCGTGTGAGGCATGTATCTCGTGTGAATGAGACTTCTATTATCTTCTCATTAGCTTAATGATGTATATATAGAGCTACAGTAGGGACCCTAAGGAGATTAGGAAAAGAGCTCCTTAATTAATTAGACTAACTGTGGGCCAAGCCCACTCCTCTAATTAATTAAATAATATTAATGGGCCACCAACATTATATTATTGCACTCCCTCTTCCTAGCCCAAACTACATTTGAGACTCCAATAATAATTATTCGATTTACCTCCCCACGTTTAAGATATAATGTCCATTAATTAATTCGATTACTGACAATCAAGAATTAATTAATTTATTATTATTTCACCGAAGCTAGCGCTCGTTCATCACATTCTTATTATGTCGGAACTTAATCCACCTGCAGGGTTTAACATAACAATCCTTCATGAACTCACTCCGGGGACATCATCAAACTAACGCACATAGTGACGGTAAATATCCTAACAGCACATCATATATATAATAATATTACCCAAAACAATAGGAATATTAATCCAGCGAACTGAACCTCACCCATGTGCATCAAAGTAATATATATTATATATATCTGCCTGTTTAATATCTTACGGGTTAAGAGAAGCAGTAATTAACCGAGGCCTAGTTCATTTACGACGATCAGTATAAAATGAACTTCTCCTCTCTGGGATCCTGTTCAATACATAAATGTACTAGTGCAACTAATCAGTCAAGACAAACTGTACAGTTGACACTACAACCGTTCGAATGGGGTGTTCATGTCCATCTAGGTTGTGAACAACTATTCTTGTTCGCAAGTAACTGACAGAGTGATCTTCGGTTCGCCCGATGACGACCCACCCTATCTAAGTGCAGAACAACAGAACGTAGAACTTGTTTAATCTAACATGATTCTCATTCATAAAGGGTAAATGTGTAATATCATGCAAAGCCAAGCTTTCAGTATATAACACTAACATGAGGTCCTAAGGTTAACGAAAACATCCGACATCTTAATCCGTCGGTTGCTCCATGAAGATCCATCCATGAGGTATATTGACCAAGGTGTGCATCTGGATCAGAGGTACCATCATAAAGACCGATCTGAAGGACCTTAACTTTGGTGGGAAGTGGTTCCCTTGTCAAATGAGGAGCCAATGGAGTGTCGACTTCTAGATAAACGTCTTCCGAGATAGGAACTCGTCGTTGGGATTCCTCAGGACCGTCTCGCCTAGTTTCTAACTCGGCAATTCTTTTCCTTAACATTTCCAACTCTTCTGATTCACGTCTTAAACGATTCCTTCCGATAATATGACGTAATTCATCGTTCTCACGTCGGAACCGATTTCGTTCAATAGTATGTCGTAAATCAGATTGTTGATCATGTTGTGAAGTCGCCGGTGACGAAGGCACCGGTTGCTGTTGATGACGCCCAGAATGACTTTCAGCAGTAACTTCTGGTTGAATTCCTTCTGGGGATAATTATTAACAGGGACTACGCCACGATCACGAGCGACAGTATTGCGTTGCGACTCAGGTGTTCGTGGGTGTGAAGTTGCATGAGACGCAGCAGGAATACTATTTTGTTGTTGAACAGACGACGCCCGTTATCTGATTTGAGGATTTGAAGCATGAGCTTGACTAGGAACCGTTACAGTTGGTCCTGCTCTTGTTTGTGCCATGAAATTGGATAGATTTCTGAGAAACTCTGGGTCTTGGAACAGAACAGAGTAATCTCTCGTCATAGATGGTATAGTTGAATTATCAGTTGTATGAGCGGGAGGACGACTAGTTCCAACGTCTGGAATTCGTTCTTGTCGCCCAGAACTTGACATGATGATGTTGCGTGTTTGAATGTGTTCTGTATACACGTATGTAACAGATCGGAGGTTCAAGCCGCCCTCCTTCTAGCGCCAAACTGTTGTTATATGAAATTAACAACTAAAAATTTCGAAACAGCAAGGTGTGTTTAAGCAAAGATAAATGTAAAATTGCATTTTATTGATAAGTTCACAAGAGTACAGGAAGTCGGTTTTGTGTTCTTGACCGAAATCATTTTAAGTCCATGTACAATGTGCGGAAAAAGATCCTCGTACAACCATAAATTCTGCTATTTATAGTACAGTTGTTTTTGTCTTCTTGTTTGAGATTGATAAGATCGCATTTAATGTTGAGCAGCTTCAATAGAGCGGTGAGTTGTAGAGCAAGGGAACATCAATGATTGCTTCCTATTTTGATGGTCCAATCGAATGTTTACAGCTCTTTTCGTTTGGATATTTGATTTTCTCGGATGTCGGTTGCATGGATAATTTGTGATATAGCGGATCATGATGTCGATGAAGTTGGTCATCGGATCCTCTAAACAGTTGGTTCTACCTTTGACTATCTGAAAGTCGGTAATTAATTCAGCTGATACCGACTTGAGCTAAGTTCAGTTATTTCTGGAGGACCATTAACTGAACAGGATAGTTAATCTTTAGCTTAATCTCTTTAAACCAAGTCGGTCATCAACAATATGGTTGGAATAAAAAAAATATGTACAAACTAATTAACTATTCCGATATACAATTAAAAAATAAGATTGATAAGCGTGAGCTTATTTGTTAAACTAATCCGATCTCTTATAAAATGATATTTTGAATATAAAAGTTATACCAAGATTTTAATACTTCTTAGACTCCACAATTTACAAAATATCTTTCGTTGCTAAAACAATATATCTACAATCCAAGCAACAAATCAAAAAATATATACTATATATTTGCAATAAATCAAAATGCACGTTCTAATCACACTCTTTTGGTTTGGTGAAAAAATGGGTATATTGGTATAAGAACTCGGTTTCATTTTTAGGAAAAAGTAATGATTCTTTTCATTTTTTCTTAATCAAAGTCTTGAATTTTATTTTTTTAAAAAATAAAATGGCATGAAAATTCCTATAAATCCTACTTTTTTCCTACTAATTTTTTTAAATAAATAAGATCCTTAACTTTTTTTAAAAAATGTAATTTGCTAACTAATAACTAATAATACGCAATTTTAGGTAAAATTCGAACACCCATGTAATATTTTACGTGCAATAAAATCAAACCAAAAATGTTGTACAGAAGGAAGTTCTCAATAATATATAAATTTGATTTTCATGATATTTTTAATTTTACGAGACAATTTAAATAAAAAAATATTTTTTAAAAAGCAAGTAGATAATAAATGTTCCTGTGCATCGCACGGACACTGTACTAGTAGATAGATATAAATATAGATATAAATTGGAAGCTTGGACTACTTTTGGGCTTTGCATCTCCACTTGATAGGGGAAGCCCATTATAATTCCAAAAGGACTAATTCTCAACAACTACTGAAGAAACCTACTTCGGCTTCGTTAGGGTTCTGCAGATATTTACGGGGCTCCCTTTCCTTCACAGCCTTGTGGTCGTCTTCAGCTAACGCAAAACACCCTTCGTATTGCCCTCTGTTCTCCACCTGCATCATCTATCATGGCAAACAGTTTGTACCTCTTCTCTTCTCTTACTCCAACTATTTATCAAATTCATATTGCGTTCGATGGTTGGTTGACATGTTTTTCTTGATTTCCGATAATCAGCTGCGACGCGATCGTTTTTGCAAGTGGCTGCGACGGAGGAAGCCACGCCCCCCCTCAGAGTCGTTCAAATCGAAGGATTGGTACGCTTTTACTGCACACGCTTATTGTTGAGTATTTGCTTGATTCCATTTTTTTATTATTACTATTTTGGGATTTAGTTTTGGTTTCAGGCGATATTGCAGTTTAAAGTAGAGTTTCAAAAGAAATAAATGCGCAGAATTAAGGGAAACAGGATGGTGGGGGTGGACAGTAGCAACTAATTTTACCTGCTTTCCAGATTCATATATTATTGGTACCACAAAAAAGAAAAGGAGAAATCTTTTGGGTATTTAGGGAGTTATTGCTTTGGTTAATTTTTAGTCTCTCTCTTTTTTTTTGTGATTTAATTACTTGCAAATTTTGTTATTGACAACACATATGTGACAATCTAGTTCAATTTTGTTAGTACCGTCTTATGCTGTTTAAACTCCAGTGACATGTATTCAAGTTGCCCATTACTGTCGTCTTATATTTCCGAACAACTATATACAGGTTATTATAAAAATAATAAAACATTGCAAGGAGTTTTCGCCAGCTTTAGTAACTGGACAGCTGCTTGGGTTAGATGTGGGCAGTGTTCTTGAAGTCACCAATTGTTTTCCGTTCCCGGTACGCAAATTGCTGCTGCTATTATTATTTAGCACCTTACTAATGAAGTGAAAATATATACTGTAGCACAATATATGATGGTCTGGGAATGTCTTACTTAATATGCTGCAGATTCGTGAGGAAGATGAAGAGATAGAAGCAGAAGGTGCTAATTATCAGCTTGAAATGATGAGATGCCTTAGGGAGGTCAATGTTGATAACAACACTGTTGGATGGTAAGTACACTCCCCCCACGAGCAAGCAGCACCTTGGTCCAATCCATTCCTCAACACTGGATACATTCTTCCCGAAATTTGTATGACGTATAATTAAATACATCCTACTTTTCCTTAAGATGTAGCCTGCGAGGCAATACATTTCTGATAAAGGGGACTGAATAATTTTATGTTTTGTTCCTCAGGGACTGATTTTCCTCGAAATGGAAATTTTGCCTTTTTGTGTTCAGTTGCAACTTTAAATCTATAATCTAGACCAACTAAGTACCCTTGACCCATGCATGAGCTGCCTGCATGCCTCCTTTTTTCATTGCTTTGCCCATAGTGTCAGCTTAAAGTTAAATTCAAATGAGGATTCATTGTAAATTTGCCTATTCCCTTTTGTTTTTTGGTTTATTTTTATTCTTTGGAGTCTCACCAAATTGATTAATTAAGATTCTTTAACTTATTGCTAAAGGGTGTCATCATTGAGTAACCACATCTTAGTGAGTTCTTGAATTTTTCGCAAAGAAGAACCATTTTAATAAATTCAGTTACCCTTTTTCTTTTTGATTTTTTGAATTCTTGTATCTCGTTAAAAATCATTATAAATGAGAAGTATTGTATTGTTGCTCATTTAAATATCCTGATTGGGTTTTTTCGGTTGGTCCATGTGTAAAATATTGGTTCATACTTTTCTTAGAAAGTTTGCTGGTTACCTTATTTAAAACATTGGTTCACACTTCTCTTCGAAAGTTTGTTGGTTACCATATTCAGTTGAATACATTTAATGAGTGGTTTTTCTGAAAGGTTAGTAATAGACCTTTTTATAACTATCTTGCAGGTATCAATCAACTTTGTTTGGCTCCTTCCAGACAGTGGAATTGATAGAGACTTTTATGAATTATCAGGTATTCTAGGTGGAGTAGTAATATCTTGGTCCATCTTCTGTTAGGAGAACACTGAAGTATAAGTTATCTTTATTAGTAGGTGTGATAACCAAGGAGCTATATATTGTTTAATTTTAATTTCGTAATATGTCATTATCATTTCCACATGGAAAAATAGCTTCTTTCGGNTTTTTTTTTTTTTTTTTTTCGAACTTCATTTTTTTGCCTTTTCCTTTTCATTTATATATTGCATGTTATTGAGAAGGCATATGAACTCTTTGATGAACTGAGTAATAAATATATGTGCTTATGCAAGATGACCCACTTAAAGTTTACCAAATGATTTGGTCCTTCCAAAAGTTGAACTTGGTCTGGAATTAAGATAAGTAGTACTACTTCACATTCATTCTCTAAAATCCCTGCATGATGCTATCGGAATGTTGTTATACATTTCTTGTTATGGCTATGGTCGATCCTTTTTGTTTTATTGACTTTCAAGGAAAAAAATTCTAGCTCTGCTGCACGAGCCTCATATGGAGACACACACGCTTCCTATCAGGGAGGTGGTCTTGTAGTTGCAAAGGGTTTCTGATGAATACTTTTGAGTATGTATGGCCATCCGTAAAATTACACTGTCTCATAGGGCCTAGGGGTGTTAAGCTATCCTTTGAAGTAAACTGCTAATCATAGCATGTGTGGGTCTTGGTTTGTACATGATTAGTGGTGATGCCATAGGTTATGCAAAGTGACTGAACTGCATGGTAATTGTTGGGTAACTTTCATGTGACTAACCTGTACGATCCTTGTGGTTGTAGGAAAATATTAGACGTTGTGTCTGCATAATTTATGATCCATCAAGATCTAACCAAGGTGTCCTGGCTCTAAAGGCATTGAAGCTTTCTGATTCATTCATGGAACTTTATCGAAGTAATAACTTCACAGGAGAGAAGTATGGGTTTGCACTGTTATTTCTCTGTATTATTTTGGTGAGTGAAATCTTTATCTATTCATTCATGAGTGTGGTAATGGCTTGCCTTTTCAGGTTAAGGGAGAAGAATCTTTCTTGGGTTGATATCTTTGAAGAGATCCCTGTAAGATCTTAATTATCTGTCTCTGATTAATTGATTCAATTATGAAGCATATGTCTTAATTCAATTATTAGCTACATTTTTCTTGATGAAATTTCCTTGAAGTGATTGTGTATTAAACTCTGAACTTGACTTTAATGGGTGTCATAAGTTACATGGAAACACACTCGGTTTGTTACTCAGATACTCAATTTGGTATTAACATCAATCTTCTATTTATTGAGATGTACGAACCCGTTTAACAATTCAAAGGGAGGAATTTATATACATTGATCCTATATAAACTTAAATTCATCATGCCGAAGTGGTATCAGGTTTATATTCTAAGGGTCTCCGGTCAATATCTTTTAATTGCACTAATTGTTGATGGATTGGCTATTGACTGAACTTGCTTGTTTTTTCCCTTTTTATTCTGTTTTTGTCTGTTGAGAATCAATATTTTCTAATTACAAGAACTAAACAGATGACTGAATGATAGTATTAAGCTAAAGTTCTTGTTTTTGTACAGATTAAGGTTTCAAATTCTGCTCTTGTCAGTGCTTTTATGACGGAGCTTGAGGCAGATACTCCTGTCACACAGGTAACTGGATTTCTGTTTAGTGGCCTTCCTTTTATATTTTTGATGTTTATAAATATAGTAATTTTGGCATGTTAATACGTGGCAGTGTGATTCTGAAAGGTTGCAATTGTCAACCAGCCCATTTTTGGAGAGAAATGTGGAGTTTCTGATTGAGTGCATGGATGACTTGTCAATGGAACAACAAAAGGTTAGCATTTCATTTTGCTTACACATACACTACCCTATTGGGCAAACAGCATAGTAAAACCTTCTGTTTTCCAGTTCCAATTCTACTACAGGAATCTTTCTCGTCATCAAGCCGCACAGCAGGCCTGGCTTCAGAAAAGAAGGTAACTGTTCACCACAAATTCACGGTTTTCTTGAAAATTATTAGTTAGGGTGTGCTGCTTTTCATGTTGTATTAGAGGTGCCCTTTTTTCTCTTTATTGAGGGGGTTTATGAAGCTTTGCATTTTTTTTAATAGTAGTAATATATCTCGGTTTCTGGAATAAGCCAAGTGTTCTTTAATAAATGATGATTCATACATGAATCATCATGCCAATGCAAGCTGCTTGTCCTAAACTTTCATTACTATTGATTCATACTTATGATTTGGCTGGTTATGTGTAGGGCTGACAACATGGCGAGGAAGAATGCTGGGGAAGAACCATTACCTGAGGAGGATCCTTCAAACCCAATCTTCAAACCTATTCCTGAACCATCAAGATTGGAGAGTTTTCTGATAACAAATCAGATTGCCAACTACTGCAACCAAATTAATGGGTACGTTTCCAAGTTATAAGAAAATAGGTTCTAAAAATTCTACAATTTCTTTCTGCCCAATGATTTGTGTGTAAGCACTATTTTGTTGTTAGTGGTCAATTACTTCTCCATACATGTTGTCTGCAAACTTCTTTTAGATAAACAACCTAC
>BKCP01004716.1:655589-710055 GCA_008636005.1 Striga asiatica | reverse complement strand
AAACAACCTACAAATCATAAGCTGCAGGAATGTTGCGCTTTCAGTCTAGTTTGGGTGGTAATATTTCCCAACATTCATTTGCATTCATTTCTTCAAAATATTTTACATCTTTTGGAATGTGTTCCAATTGTGTTTCAAGCAGACTTTAATTATTTACTTAGGGGATGGAAATAGTGCACAGATCTGTAGTAGAACCTATGTTTGATTTGTTTCCCAAATTTGCTTGTGGAATATATTGGTAAAACTTAAGATAAAGAGGACATTTGGCATCTCTGCTTGGGTCTGCAATGATATTTTCGTTGTAGTAAAAGTGATTTGTCATAAGCTGGGTAACATATGTTAATGATTACTCCCAATTTAGAATCGATACCTTGTATTATCTAATGCTTTGCTGTTGCTTATGTGATTTATATAATTTTCTCTTTCAGCAAGAATGAGATAATAATAATTAGGTGTCTGGTCAAAGTTTACAACATGTCTTATATATTTAAGTTGTCACTTCTTGGTCATTGTTAAAACTTTTGAAAACCAGAGTTTATAGACTCCTAATATTTAATTGTATGATTTTGTAAGATCAATTCGGAAAGTGAGCCAGGTGATGTTAGATTTGACTATGAATTTATTCAATACGGTTGACTTGTTCAGCAATCTATCTTTATCATAATGTACGAGCTTATTACTTGTCATACAAAGATAGTTATTAAAAGCATTTACCTCTCTGCTAAATTAGCTTACCTTTAAGTTTGTGGTAAACTGATTTTTGTTTTATGGCATATCTGCAGAGTTGCTGGACAAAGCTTTAGCAGACTGTACCTCATGAAAGCCCTTCACGAAAACTAAATAAAGGGGTTCTCCATAAGACGATTTGATATAATTCGCTAATGTCTTATTGTATGCATGAAACTTGGTGAATGTGACTTTTTGGGTGTCGTTGAGTCTGTTTTTTGTTCTATTTATCAGATTTTTTGTTCTGTAATGCAATAGGTTTTAAATGTTGATGTAAGAATCATGTTACTCTTAGTTATGATTGCAGGAATGATCGTTGTGACGCATTTCATTTCTGTCCGTATTTGATAATTTGCGGAATAGACATGAATTAGATTTTAGTGTTTCGTAGGATATGCCCCTATTTTTGTGTATATGTGTATTTATGGGGTTAATTGCCAAGGCAAAAATAGTATGCCACATTTAGTGAGTTTTTTAGTTAGTATCCGTCCACCTTATGCTGAAAATTATGAACGTCAACAAAAGTTAGGTTGAGAGCCCCTCGGTTGCAGTTCATGTGGGGCCATGGTTCTATAATGTTTCTGTACTTTTTGTGATTTTTTTGGATATCTATTTTTTTTTTTTTTCTGGAAATTGTAATGAAGAATTGAGGAGAATGGGGATAGGATTAGATAGAGAGAAATAGTTATTGAGAGACGAGAGAATATTATTTGGCATAAATGAAGCCTTTCTGTTGGCTAACCAGTAGTCAATGAGAGTGCGGCTGTGAAATTGTAGAGCCAGTAATCAATGAGTGTTGCTGTGAAATTGTAGAGGTTTGAGTAAATTTTTTTATAATTCCGCAGTTCAAGGAGTTCATTAGGATCCATTACATAGTGTTATTTTTCTATCAGAAATTAAAAAAGAATGAAGACTTTGCTAAGACTGTTTGCTTGAAGATGGGGTTTGAGGTTAGATGGAGAGTTGCTATCCCCCAAGGTTTAAGTGGGGGGATTGTTATTGTTGTGGAATAAGGATGTAGTCTCAAATCCTTTGTCATAATTTTTGTATGGAAGTAGAGTTTACTACTGGTCAGGGTCTTTGTCCTTTTTGGTTGACCATAGCGTATATGAGTTCTGTTAAAAGAATTAGCGAGTAATAGTAGGGTGTGCTGCAAGAACTGAAAAAGAATTAGGGAACCTCTTGAATTTGTGTAGGAGCTTTGGAATGATATGTGCAGCATGGAGGAAAAGAAAGGGGGCAGAGTCACGCAGGATAATAGCTTTGTGGACTTTAACTCTTTTATTACATAGATGAAGATACATGAAATTAGTTGGCATGGCTATCAGTATGCCTGGGGTAATAACAGGGAGCACAAAAGAATATTTTGAGAAGTTGAATAGAGCTTTTTTCTTCTGTGATGTGGTTATCTACTTACCTTACAATGAGAGTAGAAATATCTTGAGGAGATCATATATTGAGTATGTTCCTGAAAGTGTAAGAAGGAAGAGAAGATTTCAGTTTGATAAAAGATGACTGGCAAAGGAGGGAGTACAAGATGTTGTTCGAGAAGCTTGGTTAGAGCAAAAGGAAGGAACCCCTATTATCATAGTTAAAGAAAAGATTAAGAGAACAAGAATGGACCTAATACATGGAGTAAGTTGCATAATTAGAAAACTAAAGGAGAATTTAAAGTCTGACTTTAAGATTGAAAGAGATGAGGAGAGCATGAGGTGATAGACACTGGGAAGCTTGGGAATCCATCAAATCACAATTGAATGAAGCTCATAGATCTGAGGAACTTCTCTGGAAGCAGAAAGCCAGACTCATATGGCTGAAGGAAGGAGACAATAATTTAAAAAAAAAAAATTCATTCCTTTACAGTTGAGAGGAGGAAGTTGAATGCAATCACCAGACTAGTGGATGAAGAGGGTAGGGTTTGGGAGTCTTCTCAAGACTTAAAAACCTTCGTTTGCAATTTCTATGATAAGTTGTACTCTACTGAAGGCTCCACATGGGGAAATGATGTCCTCAAGAGGATTCCCAAAACAATTGTTGGTGTGTATATTGAAAGCTCGGCTTTTTGTTAACAATATTCCCGTTTGAATGAGAATTATATTTAATTAAAGAAGTTCTATGTTCGGTTGTTTTGCACTTCGATAAATGGTTCATCACGTATGGACAAAAGATCATTTATCAGTGACTTGTGAAACATAAAGAAATTGATTCGCAATTTAGATGGAAATTGAACAAGCCAACGGAATGGTTGTAGTGTGCACGGTACAGTCGGTCTTCAATAATTAGTTGCACAAGTACAATTGTGCACTGAACGGATCCCAGAGAGGAGCAATTCATTTTATACTGATCGCCGTAAATGAACTAGGCCTGGCTAATTACTGCGTTATCTTAACCCGTAAAATATACACAAGTACATGTATGTAGTAGTTACTTCATTGATTCATCATGGTGAGGTTCATTCTGTCTAGATCAATAATTGATTGAGTTGGGTAGTAATACTGCATGACATGGTGTGTTGTTAAAATATTTACAGTCACCATGTACATCTGATGGTTGAGGTTGATGATGTCTCCAAAATGAGCTCAGAAGGATTATTATGTTATACCATGTTGGTGGATTTAACTTAATAATAATGTTTGAGTGGTGCTAGCTTCGGCACAAGAGATCAATTGATTGGATTGTCAGTAATCGAATCGATTGTTGGACATTATATCTTAAACATAGAGAAATAATTTAAATAATTGGGAATTAAAATGGGAGTTACAATAATACTACTTTAGTGGAATGACTGTATTACTCATATATGAGCGGAGTGAGCTTGGCCCACAGTTACGCCCATATACAGGGAGCTCAATTTAATGCCTCCTTAAGGTTCCTGTTGTAGCTTATTAATACATCACATCTCTTGGATTTAAGATTAAGAGATGTCATACGGTTTTTACACCACATAGCCGTCGCCTCTAGTTCTCTCTTAGTGTAAGGAATCCAAATTGAGATATCTCCGATATAACGCCCCGATCAGTTATAATATAAGAACGATTTTACTTGCTTGACTTTAAAGTGAAATCGGTAATTTTCAGTTTTATGAGTTATTTGATTTAAGTGTTATTATTACATGACTATGTGAAATCACGTGTTTAAGTGTCTTATGATCATTTATGTATGTTAGATGATTCGGTTATTATGTTCGAAATATTGTCATTCGAACCGAACCATTGAACTCTAGCGCAGTGCCTTAGCCGCGCGTTTGCCGTGCTAATGCCCCGAGCCACGCATCTCTCGCGCTGAGTATTATCGAGCCCTAACCCTAGCCGAGCCTTAATAGTATGATACAAGTTTTCTAAGTGTATAAGTTCACCAAGAAATTCTCAAGCCCTAGCAAGGCCGCGAGTCCGGCCGTGCGCACCTAGCTTGCGCCAATCCTCATAACCGAGCCAAGGCACATGTAATCTACTCTAATGCATAGTCCTTAGTCATGCACCTATTAGAGAGGGAGATTAGATAATTTTCAGCCTAAGTATCATTACCAAGGTCAACTCATGATTAGCATTTTTTTTATGCCTAATTAAGCTAGCATGGATACTCCATTATTTTATTCTTGTGTAAGAGGTGGTTGTTCCCTCCACTACCTAGTGCTAAAACCAGACATTCTCAGCCCCTTTTCAGTCCCAAAAACTGAGCATGACAGCACCTTGGTGCACTCAAATGATTCCCCCACTAATGCACCTAGAAGTTAGTTTCCATTAGCACTTGTCTTCCTCCATGGTCCCCTAATTTCTAACGCCTTTGTAACGCCCCACTTTTATTTGCCGAAAATCAGAGTAAATTTTTCAAATTTATTTCAATACACTTTAGGCGCTACTCATTTTTCAAAACAAATTTCAATACTTTTCTAATTTTTCAATACCCAATCCATCATCAGTCATCAATAATGCAATATTCAATATTACCCAAATCGGGCTCCAAACAGTATTCATAAGTCTTAAGGAGCATCTCCTTATCATTTTTCAATCATAAAATCCGGAAATTCATAAATGCGGAAGCATAAACAATAATAGGGTCAGTCTTATATTATAGACCGACCACCACTCGCTTGACTCCGCCGTCGCACCCGCCTTGCTTAACCTGAAACATGAATTTCAGGTGGGGATGAGCACAATTGGAAAAAGTAGTGTTCACCACTATGCAGTAAACGTTAATCAAACAAATCAACAGTATGATCTCGGCATGAATAAGAATCAATTAAGTATCCCAAGTTTCAACATAAATTCACAGTGTTCAGACTCATATGCACATCTATACCAATAGACTACTGCCGGTAGACGCTTCGAATGCCCCACGGGCTTCTATCGAACGCCCCATGGGCTTTACGTCTATGCCCTCCGGTCTTACACATCGAATGCCCCATGGGCTTCTATCGATGCCCAGTCAGTAGGAGTAACCCCACGGGTTTTCATTTCATAAATACGGGACAACCGTTCGACGACCGATACAACTCACATCGAAGGCTACATAATTTGTAATCATACATTGATCATCACAAGCAAGGTAAACAATTTATTGCATAGACAATTTAGAATAACAACCCACCTGGATATAGCAAGAGGTATAGCCAAAAACAGAGTTGAAGGAATTATGGCACAAGTTCAGCTCGACGAACCTACAACAATTATAATAGTCTATCACTGGCTATCCAATATACAATACCACACAAGGTACATATACTTAGTCGAAATCATATCGACTAAGCGACTCGTGGATTCCTTGACCGAGTTAAGTACTTTGGAGTGACTACTAGACCTGGACACAACTCATATACCTCAAATATTTCACATAAAACATGCCAACATTAAATAAATCCTATCCGAACCTAACCAACCGATAACCGAACATTATACTTCAAAATAAACAAAATTCAGAAACGAAAGCTAGACTCATCCAATCAACCTGAAACTTTACCACATTATAAAGCACATAAAAACACATAAACTCACCAAGTTTTAGCCCTAAATTCATCCGGGAACATTTTTAAATAATTTTAAGGAAAACAACGTCAAAACCGACATATAATAGTTCGCATAGCTACACTTCGAGTTTCAGTCTGAAAGTTTTACACAACCTAAACCATCATAAAATAACAGGTTCCTGAAAGTTTCAACTCAAAACTCCAAGTGTACGATTTTTAAAAAATTTACAAGTTTCTGCTCAGAAACCGTTTTAAGCATTTGAACTCAAAAAACTCAAAAATAAATTCAGGGGCTTGGCACACATATTCCACATACTTAGAGGCACAACATATCAAAAATTCAGCTCAAACGGATAACAACTCGATTTATGGTGAATTTATTACGATTCAGCAGCATGCTCGGTTTAGAAAAATCATAACTCCCAAAATACAACTCGAAACGACTTCAAACCAAAACTAACAGATCAAGGACAACTCCAAGTACCTATAACTCCAGGATTTCCACGAAACGAACCACATATATTCAGTTCGACAATTTTTCAAAGTGACGGCAATCACTTTGATATCCAATTCGCAAATATATATCACAATTTTCACAATCCTCATTCAATAACAACACATCATCATATACTAGCACATATGATTCGAGATATCACGTCAAACGAACACATTCACATAATCGAGCACATAATATCACGCAAAAATAAACGAGACGGGTCAAGCCTTGTACCGTTCTCGAGAATCGAACGAAAACGGAACGAAAGGTTGATGGGCTCAATCACGCAACACGTCTCACGAGAGGACAGCGGCTCAATTGCGGCGGCCTGAATGTGTGACTGTGGCAGAGCAGCGGCGCTGGAGCTTCATTCGCTGGCCACGTGATGATGTTCGGCAGAAGATGAAGGCTGCGACGACGGAGGGCGGCTCGTCGCTGGGCCCTTGCGCGAAATAGGGGCTGGGTCGGGGCTGTCGAAAGCTGGAACACCGACGGGGAGGAGCCGTGATTTGCTCGCCGGAGAGAGGCTGGTCGCCGAGAGCCGGGGTCTGCTCGCTGGTCGTCCAAAACGAGCCTGCGAAGGTGAGTCGACGGGCTGAGGAAGATTGCCGGCGAGGGGTCTGCAGGTCGCGGCAGAGGCCTTCACAACTTGATGGGTTTCTCGCGGGGAGGTGTTGCAGATTCGCAGCAGGACTTCATGGTGAAAGACGGCTTCGCTGGCGGAGGAGGGTTTCACGGCGGCGACTGTTCGCGGATGGGGGAAACTCGCTGCTGCTCGCGACGAGGTTGCCGGATTTGCTTGGCGACGGGAAAAATTCAGAGGAAGGGTGAAAATGGTGATCGGATTGGTGATGGGAGAAATATTTCTCTCTTCTGCTCGGGCTAAGATTGAAAGCGAGAGAGAGATTCGATCAGATTGACAAAGCTGCGGGATGTTCTCTCTACTTGAACGAGCGAGATATAGTTCGACTTAGGGTTGAGAAATCTTATCATCCAAGAGAACTTATTCACGCGCAAGAGGGAAGAGGGTCGGGTCATCGGGCTCGCGGATCGGGGCTGATTCAATTAAACGATTCGGAATTCGGCTCTCGGGCCCGGCTAGACGTAGAAATAATACACAGTTTCCTCGGGCTCGATAAATTAAATCGCACAAATAAATAAACAAACCAATTGTATATAATATATATTGATAATACACACAAATTAAATTTTAGGAAAATAATAATAATATTAGTAAAAATACAAATACACATTTTTAATAATTATAATAATAGCATTTAGACAATTAGGCAATTAGACAATTAGATCACATTAGACATTGCAATAACTTTAGCATTCAACAAATAATAATAACAATAAATAAGACAAATAATAATAATAATAATAATAATAATAATAATAATAATAATTAATTCTCAAAATTCCATAATTCAAACGGGGCATTACAATCTATCCTCCTTAAAATATTTCCGTCCTCGAAAATACGAAAGAACGCACATCTCAGATAACGACAGACTCAACCGGGAATTTCCAATCACGAGGTCCGAGCATCACTCTCTGGAACTCGATTCCGTTCCCATGAGTCCTATCGCCTTATACTCGAAAGGCATGTACTCACATACAGGAATTAATCCGACTCGTCCTATGCTCATATGTTTACCTTCCTGCTTGGGAGGGTGATCAGTCCTGCCCGAGCTCAGGCGTACATCTTCTTGTAAGGGACCCAGTTCGGTTTAGCCTATACTCATGAGTATCAACAACTTGATTCGTACCTAACAACACACAAGACCTCAATAGGTCGTTCGGTGTATTGTTAGCGTACTCCGACTATCTCACCATCAAGGTGGACACGTGACGCCAAGTTTCAGTCTCGTATCCAAGTCACACTGATAACTTGCTCACGATTCCTTCACAGACCGTGCGTCTCAATTCGAGACCACAACACGGTACCACACGCCACTATCAAGCTCACATTCTCATGATATCGACTCCACGAGTCGATCGCAACCCTTATGCACAAACATAAGGCTTTACCTAACGCAACACGACATTCCCAATTTGCCGACTTGAGAACCTCTCAAGTGAAGTATAGGGACTCATCGACTACTATCCTTAATCCGAAATCATCGATTAAGGATTTACACACATTTGGTGGGGCTTGGAGCTCTCGGTTCAAATTTCAAACGAAAAGAGGTTCCAAAAAGGATAACCAAGTATTCCAGCATGAAACGGTTTCAACAGTTCAGTAAAACATCGATGGTTGGCCATAAATGCTGGCCTGGGGAGTTCGTGCGTACGGTGATGGCGGCTGCAATTCGCATGCGAGTCAACGGTCGGCCGCGCGCAAGCCTACCGTCTCTCAGCACGATCGTGCGTGCTCGGCCACCACTTTGCGTGTCTACACCCAGCCAGGGTCGGGGTTTGGTCCAGGTTTTCACAAGGAATTACAATTCAAGGCTACCAAAAAGGAATGGTCCTACCAAATTTCAAAATTTTGGGGTCAACAAAACATTACATAGTTCAGGCGTTTCTCAATTTCAAAAGTTTCAAAAAGGTCTCAAAAATAGCAAGGTGCAAGTTCAAGTTCCAAGTCCACCAACTTTCTAAATCAACAACAGCAATACGCCACAGATCTAATAATTTGCGAAATCTCAAAGGACTCTCATGACGATCCTCCCTAAGTCAACGGCTTCTGCCGAGACATTAGATAGATGGCACGCCTCGGCTCTTCCGTCTATCAGCGTCGGCCGATACGTCAGCTCTTCGTCGGGTAACTAATCGCGTCAGCAGTCCTAAATGAGCGCAACTCACTTCCCAATCTTCACACTTTGGAATTTGAACGCGAAGTTCCTCCCGGGGAAAGGAGGAAAAGAACAAAAATTTTACGATGAACAAGATTTAGAATAATGGCGATACTGCACTACACGATGTGCTTGCTTCTGAATCGACTATCCTCCTTAAAAGACTTCTGCATAATCTTTTAAGGTGGAAAAACACTCCATCTTCCTACCGAATCGATTTGTGCCGGCTTCAGCTCTTGTGCGTTTATCTCGATGCCGAGCGTGCTCTTGTGCGTTTATCTCGATGCCGAGCGTGAATAATTATTGTCCCCCCTCGAGGTTATTATTCACAAAAGTGGTGCCCTCGAGTCTTCGTGATATTTTAGCGATGGCATTCGAACGAAACTCTCATACTTCGCAAGAGAATAAAGATAAGCGGAAACAAAGATGTGCTTAACCTCACTTGAAATCAAGTTTTCCAAAACAAAGTCAGTTCCCAACTTAGGATAAACCAGAATTAGCTAAACTTCAAGAGAAGCGAGTTTTAAAGTTGGGATGTTTAAAATAGTTTACACAACGAATTAAAAGTAGGTTGAGATCAAGCGAAATCCTCAAATTACGAAATTTGGTTAACAAAAAGAAGCCTCAATCACACTTCAAAATTGTTTGCCATGTGAATGGGAAAAAATATTTGCAAGAGTATACAAGAAGACGAGAATTTGAGAAAGGCAGCACGACGGCTTCGTCTTCACGAGTCCACGATTCACTGTTTTCATCATCGGTTCAAGCTGCTCCCTTCGTTTAAGCCTTCTCCATTCGAGATGGCTCGCGAATGGTCCTCATCCGAAGACATCAAAAATACATCGAGAGGACTGTTATACATAGAACTCAGCTCGATAACATCATATCGAATTTCTAAACAAACAAAACCTCAAGTTAGAACTTAACTCTATATCGCTAGAGTTCAAGTTCATACAGCTAAGGTTCGACACTCGTTTAGGGTTCTAGAACGTTTTTAAAGCAGGAGGAAAAATTCCTAAGCCCCGATTTACATATCATAATATCCCAATATTTCACATAAGCAGTTCAAAATTTACTCAAGTATTCATACCTGAGTTGACGCGGCACGACGGAAGCGAGTGGTCATATACTACATCATTTTATACAAGTATTTCACAGTGTTCTAATAATTCACGTATACCAGTCTACAGAAACGCAGACTGACTCTGATACCAAACTGTAACGCCCCACTTTTATTTGCCGAAAATCAGAGTAAATTTTTCAAATTTATTTCAATACACTTTAGGCGCTACTCATTTTTCAAAACAAATTTCAATACTTATCTAATTTTTCAATACCCAATCCATTATCAGTCATCAATAATCCAATAATCAATAATGCAATATTCAATATTACCCAAATCGGGCTCCAAACAGTATTCATAAGTCTTAAGGAGCATCTCCTTATCATTTTTCAATCATAAAATCCGGAAATTCATAAATGCGGAAGCATAAACAATAATAGGGCCAGTCTTATAGACCGACCACCACTCGCTTGACTCCGCCGTCGCACCCGCCTTGCTTAACTTGAAACGTGATTTTCAGGTGGGAATGAGCACAATTGGAAAAAGTAGTGCTCACCACTATGCAGTAAACGTTAATCAAACAAATCAACAGTATGATCTCGGCATGAATAAGAATCAATTAAGTATCCCAAGTTTCAACATAAATTCACAGTGTTCAGACTCATATGCACATCTATACCAATAGAATACTGCCGGTAGACGCTTCGAATGCCCCACGTGCTTCTATCGAACGCCCCATGGAATTTACGTCTATGCCCTCCAGTCTTACACATCGAATGCCCCATGGGCTTCTATCGATACCCAGTCAGTAGGAGTAAGCCCTCGGGTTTTCATTTCATAAATACGGGACAACCGTTCGACGGTCGATACAACTCACATCGAAGGCTACATAATTCGTAATCATACATTGATCATCACAAGTAAGATAAACAATTTATTGCATAGACAATTTAGAATAACAACCCACCTGGATATAGCAAGAGGTATAGCCAAACACAGAGTTGAAGGAATTATGGCACAAGTTCAGCTCGACGAACCTACAACAATTACAATAGTCTATCACTGGCTATCCAATATACAATACCACACAAGGTACATATACTTAGTCGAAATCATATCGACTAAGCGACTCGTGGATTTCTTGACCGAGTTAAGTACTTTGGAGTGACTACTAGACCTGGACACAACTCATATACCTCAAATATTTCACATAAAACATGCCAACATTAAATAAATCCTATCTGAACCTAACCAACTGATAACCGAACATTATACTTCGAAATAAACAAAATTCAGAAACGAAAGCTAGACTCATCCAATCAACCTGAAACTTTACCACATTATAAAGCACATAAAAACACATAAACTTACCAAGTTTCAGCCCTAAATTCATCCGGGAACATTTTTAAATAATTTTAAGCAAAACAGCGTCAAAACCGGCATATAATAGTTCGCATAGCTACACTTCGAGTTTCAGTCTGAAATTTGTACACAACCTAAACCATCATAAAATAACAGGTTCCTGAAAGTTTCAGCTCAAAACTCCAAGTGTACGATTTTTAAAAATTTACAAGTTTCTGCTCAGAAACCGTTTTAAGCATTTGAACTCAAAAAACTCAAAAATAAATTCAGGGTCTTGGCACACATATTCCACATACTTAGAGGCACAACATATCAAAAATTCAGCTCAAACGGATAACAACTCGATTTATGGTGAATTTATTACGATTCAGCAGCATGCTCGGTTTAGAAAAATCATAACTCCCAAAATACAACTCGAAACGACTTTAAACCAAAACTAACAGATCAAGGACAACTCCAAGTACCTATAACTCCAGGATTTCCACGAAACGAACCACATATATTCAGTTCGACAATTTTTCAAAGTGACGGCAATCACTTTGATATCCAATTCGCAAATATATATCACAATTTTTACAATCCTCATTCAATAACAACACATCATCATATACTAGCACATATGATTCGAGATATCACGTCAAACGAACACATTCACATAATCGAGCACATAATATCACGCAAAAATAAACGAGACGGGTCAAGCCTTGTACCGTTCTCGGGAATCGAACGAAAACGGAACGAAAGGTTGATGGGCTCAATCACGCAACACGTCTCACGAGAGGATAGCGGCTCAATCGCGGCTCGGCCTGAATGTGTGACTGTGGCAGAGCAGCGGCGCGGGAGCTTCATTCGCTAGCCACGTGATGATGTTCGGCAGAAGATGAAGGCTGCAACGACGGAGGGCGGCTCGTCGCTGGGCCCTTGCGCGAAATAGGGGCTGGGCCGGGGCTGCCGAAAGCTGGAACACCGACAGGGAGGAGCCGTGATTTGCTCGCCGGAGAGAGGCTGGTCGCCGAGAGCCGGGGTCTGCTCGCTGGTCGTCGAAAACGAGCCTGCGAAGGTGAGTCGACGGGCTGAGGAAGATTGCCGGCGAGGGGTCTGCAGGTCGCGGCAGAGGCCTTCACAGCGTGATGGGTTTCTCGCGGGGAGGTGTTGCAGATTCGCAGCAGGACTTCATGGTGAAAGACGGCTTCGCTGGCGGAGGAGGGTTTCACGGCGGCGACTGTTCGCGGATGGGGGAAACTCGCTGCTGCTCGTGACGAGGTTGCCGGATTTGCTTGGCGATGGGAAAAATTCAGAGGAAGGGTGAAAATGGTGATCGGATTGGTGATGGGAGAAATATTTCTCTCTTCTGCTCGGGCTAAGATTGAAAGCGAGACAGAGATTCGATCAGATTGACAAAGCTGCGGGATGTTCTCTCTACTTGAACGAGCGAGATATAGTTCGACTTAGGGTTGAGAAATCTTTATCACCCAAGAGAACTTATTCACGCGCAAGAGGGAAGATGGCCGGGTCATCGGGCTCGCGGATCGGGGCTGATTCAATTAAATTCGGTATTCTGCTCTCGGGCCCGTCTAGACGTAGAAATAATACACAGTTTCCTCGGGATCGATAAACTAAATCGCACAAATAAATAAACAAACCAATTGTATATAATATATATTGATAATACACCCAAATTAAATTTTAGGAAAATAATAATAATATTAGTAAAAATACAAATACACATTTTTAATAATTATAATAATAGCATTTAAACAATTAGGCAATTAGACAATTAGATCACATTAGACATTGCAATAACTTTAGCATTCAACAAATAATAATAACAATAAATAAGACTAATAATAATAATAATAATAATAATAATAATAATAATAATAATAATAATTAATTCTCAAAATTCCATAATTCAAACGGGGCATTACAACCTTTGACTCCTTTTAAGCCATTCTATCAGCTGCATATCCTCCTCATTTGATGCTCTATCAGTACTAAGCATTTTCGTGAGGGAAGTCCCCATAATAGTCCCACAAAACAGCAAAAACCGAGAGCAAAATCAAGAGACCAAGAGCAAACTCAAAACTCCCAAGTGCATACTTGTACTCATTTTTGAGTTCTATGCATGAAACCTTCATACCCTCAGCATAATATCCTTCTTACCTCATCCTACACTCACCATAGAAAAGTTTTAAGGCTTTAAGTTCAAGAAAATTTCGAGAAAAAGCAAGCTAAAGTCGAGGATAAGGAGAGGAAAGCTGACAACAACATATTCACGTTCTCTCATGTTTTTCTTGAAATTAAAGAGGTTGGTGTGATAAAATATTTTAGATGAGATAAGTAGTTGATTGATATATAATTGAGCTATATATGTTCAGTTTTGAAGTAGTTTCAAGCATACTTAATGTTAAGTACTCCCAGTTTTTCTTGCATGTTCTATATGCTATGTTTTCGTACATTTTTCCTATGCTCTGAAAAATCTGGGAATGTGCTAATTTTAAGGCTATTTATTGTGGAAAATAGGAGTTCATAGGATCAAGATTGAAGTCAATTGGCCTAGTATAACTCGAGTTATTGATTTTTAAAGTTAGATGTGCAAATTGAACTTTCTATGCGCGAATTCAGTTGCGACTTCAAACCCGAATAACTCGAGTTATACTTAGGATAAAATTATGAAATTTATAGAAAATGTGTATATATAAGCTAAGAGCATGCAAACCAAATTTCATGATTTTATCATAAGAAATGAGTGAGTTTTATTTGTTAGACCGAATGCATGTCGACTTGAACTTTGATGCTTTAGAACTCCACCAATACTTGCGGGATTAATGTAAAATTTTAAGGGAAATTTCTTGTATGAGTTTTGAGTAATGTCACCAAGTTTGAGCTTCAGAGGGCAAGAGTACGAATTTATAAAATTATTTGAATGTATGCGTGTAAAGTACATTTCATATATTAAGTTTGAGATGCTAATTGGACAGGCTATTAATGTTCAAATGAGGTGAAATTTGTACAACATGTACATGGTTAAGTGAACTATTTCATTGTGAAGTTTGAGAATTTTCAGAGTTATATTCAATTTTATAAAAATCGAGAGAGTTTAGTCGATCATTCTATTCTAGTAAATGATTTAAATGAACATGCATGGACTTAAGTGACCGGCCATTCATTCATAAACATTCATTTAGTATGTGAGTTGGTCGGAAATAGTCGCCGGAGTTCGAAAAGAATGGTCGATTCGAGACAGTACAGAAAATACAGAAAAGTGGGTTTTCGAGCCTAAGAATTTTTCCTAGAAACCCTAAGACAGTCGGTTGAGCCGAGAGAATCCAGTCCAATTTTTAGTGTTCATATGCATCTATGTGTCTTATGTGATTTTCTTGCTATATCTGCTTTGTCTGCCTAACTGTCTAAGTTTTAGTATCAGTTTCTATAAGACGAGCAAATTTCTTAGATATTTGCTTATATATTTTGGTAGCTTAAGGAGAGTCGAGCCTCCGACAGCTACCTCAGTATTCCAGCACTTCCATAGATTTTCAGCGTAACAGGTGGGAGCCTTTACAGGGCGTTACATTGCACATTTCAGTTATCCTGTATAAGGTACGTGAGTAAGACAGCTACCTGAACGGTCGAATTATCCCGTTGGTCAAGTTAAGTTCTCCCAAGTGAGAGGCCGACCTAAGGGCCTTCCTAATCCACCTAGTATCCGGCTGGGGCTTCGGCCTCAGTGTCTGGATGGTGTGCACACGAGCGGCCGAGGGCCGAGGGTCGACGGACCAAAGTTTAAGAAATCCTGTGCACAGAATCGGCTAAGGCTGAATGGTCTTTGACCACAATTTCAGTCCCTGTGCACAGAAGCGGCCAAGGGCCGAGGGTCTTTAACCACAAGAAAAGAAAAGAAAAGAAAAGAAAGATTAAGTTCAACTCTTATATGTTGAAGTTCATGACAGGTTATTATAGATGTTGTCTAGTTCAGTGACGGCCAGAGTAAGGGTCATGTACTGGGTTTTACACCGTCTATAATTATTTACCATGACTGAGGTATGTTTGAGGGATTAAGTTTCTCCCAGGTGAGAGGCTGACCTAAGGGCCGTCCTAATCCACCTGGTATTCGGCTGGTGCTTCGGCCTCAGTGTCTGGATGGTGTGCACACGAGCGGCCGAAGGCCGAGGGTCGACAGACCAAAGATAAAGTTTAAGAAAAGTTTACAGTACAGTACAATTTATTTATTTTATGTGGCTTTTAAGTTTATGTTTACAGTAAGATTATTACAGTTCCAATTTTTCCCACGAGCATGCCGATGTGCTCACACTCCCACAGTCTTTCTTATTTCAGGTGTCGGAGTCCAGCGTGCTGGGTGAGCAGATGCAGCAAGCGTGGTCATGAGCAGTGGACATTTTTACACACATTTTATGCTTTAAAATTCATGAATTTGTATGTAATATGTATGTGTGTAATATGTATAATTCATTTTAAGCTTCCGCTAAGTTTTAGTGCGAGACAGACGGACTGCATGTATAACTCCATTATCGTCGTAGTGGCTCGTTTGGTTGCATGTTTTATTTGTGTCCGAGATAGTAAGTTAAGAAAGTTTTCGTAGCATCCCGCAATTAAGAAAGTATTTTCGAAAATAAACTCGCACGATATTTCAAAAATAAAAGCGAAAAATTTACTCTGATTTTCAAAAGGTGGGTGTTACATTCGATATCGTTGCCCACCAAGACAGACAAAGAAGATGTCAGGTCATACAATGAAAGATCCGAGGTAGATCGAGAGAATATATATATATATATATATATATATGTATATATTTGTTCATCCCCGTAAATACATATAACCCCGTAGCCACCGGCAATCATCCGATGATGACCAGTGAAGTTCCTGGAAGTCTGACAACCACTGGCGACCTTGGTGGCACCAGCCGCGCGCCTGGCCGCGCTCAGGCCCGTCCCAGGCTACACAGCACACGCAGACCTATCTTAGGCCTTTTCAACGAACGAAGACAAATTGCATGCGTTCCTAGCGCCCAGACGTGCGCAGCAAGGAGATACGCGAGTTCTTTACACGACCCGCATCCCGCCCGTGCGACCCGAGAATGAGTGGTATCCCAATGAATTATCCGCATAGATCCGCATCCTAGCGAGTTCCTAGAGTCTTCCAGGATGTTCCCAGCAATACGTTCGCACGACACTAGGCGAGACCCGAGCAGACCCAAGTACCAGCGTGCGAGACCGAGCACCAATAGGCACAACTAAGCTGCCTCGGGCACTTTCGCACCCCAGCCGCACCAGGTGACCCGCCAGCAACGCAGGTGACTCGTAGCGACCCGCTAGTGGCCCAGATGACTCGTAGCGACCCGCCAGCGGCCCAGGCAACTCGTAGTGCACCAGGTAACACATAGGCAATACAATTACGATCAAACCTATTTTATACAAGCCTAGATCGTTCAACTCTTCCCCTTTCGGTTCTAAGGGTTGATTAATTTAGACTACAAAGGTGGTTAATCGACTAGCTATTAGAATAAAAAATCATGACACGACAATGAATCATATCCAATTAAAAATCAGTTGCAAGTTTGAAGTGCCACTATTCAACAACATCCAACATTCAAGCATGATAATTAAAAAACCCTTTTAAAATTGACTTGCTTAAATTGAATGATCAACGAGCACGATAATCACAAACGAATCCAAAAAATTATCCCCTATCCCTAGCAAAAGGAATTAGCCACTCATATTGAATTCAACAAAAACCATCACAACCCAAGCATTCATATTCATAGATTAGATGACAAAAAAAGCTTACGATTGATAAAGAATCCGATGTGTTGAATTCGAGATACAAGCTTAATCTCCGAAAGTAGAGAAGAAATACAATATGAAAACAAAGATTAAAGTGTATGTATTTTGGGTGGAAAAACTAGAAAAAAAAAAAAATAGTTTGGAGACCCTCCCTTAAGGTTGGGAATGCATCCCAAATATACCATTCGAAAAACCAAGCAAAAACGCGAAAATAATTATTTTGGGCGGCGCCGCGCATTGCGGCGCGACTGGTTGACTTGGACAAGGTGCACTGTGTTTGCGACAAGGGCGCGAGATGTGGAACGCAGTGAGACCTCTCGTGCTTCGCGGCGCGACGGGGTGATGTTGCTAGGCAGTCTGTGGTCGCAACAGTGGCGTGAGCTGAGGCGCGTTGCGAGGCCTCTCGCGCATCGCGGCGCGAGGCCAGGGAGACCCATAGACTCTTTTCGGTCATGAGATAGGTCGCACACGGGATACTTGCGTTGGGTGCTGCCGCACGCGAGGCCTGGGCGCATGGGTGGCCTGTTTACACAACTATGCATCTCGGGTTCGTTCGAGCTCATCTGGACTCAAAATTGAATTTCGTTTCTTCCTGCTTGACCCTGACACTCTCTTCTACATAATTCAGCTCGCACAACCATTTCTCCTTTGAAATAATATCCGCTTGATGTTCCCGACCTGCACACCAAAAATGACATTAACACGAAGAAAACCGAGAAGCACAAACGAAAACAAAGAAAAACCCAAAATAAAGTGTTCTAGCAAATTTTGTTATTTTTACCGAGTACCGAATCGAAGGATTCGTTCTCCAGGTCCATCTCTTAAGAAAGGTTAGCCTGATTACTTTGCACGATTATTCAATCACAAAAAGAAGAAAATAAATCCTAAGCATTCTAATGATTTTAAACTATCAACTAAGAGAACTCAAACAAATCAAACTGGAATATCAAAGCAACGACGAAGATCAAACAAGGATAAAGCAGCTAGAGAGTCGGGGATATCCGTTCTGGTTCAAAATGCATTTTAAGGACAAGTGATCATTCGGTTAAAAGATTTGAATAATCTACTCAATCAGAGATTTATCCTTAATAACTATTCGTAGCAAGAGGATAAACGTGAACGGAAAATTAACGAGTCGTTTAACACATAGACAATACAATTACGAACAAGCCTATTTCATACGAGCCTAGATCCTCCCCTTTCGGTTCTACGAGTCGACTAAAATGGACTAGAAGGTGGTTAATTGACTAGTCTATTAGGATTGAAAACAACACACAAGAATAAATCATATTCAATTGTAAACAAATCATAAATTGAAGTGTCACTTTTCAATAATAATCAACATTCAAGCATGAAGATCACGAACCCTAGTTTCAAAATACTCGCATAAATTGAACAATTCAACAAGCACGATAATCATAATCGAAACCAAAACTTCATCCCCTATCCCTAGCAATTGGGTTTAGCCACTCATATTCAATCCAACACAAACAATCTCAACAATCAAAGACATCATATCCATGGATTAAATGAAAATAAAAAACTTACGAATGATGAAGATCCGAGTCTTGAATCCAAATACAAGCTTAATTCCAAAAATAATAAAGAAAAACTTAAAGATAAAATTAAAGATGGAAGATAGAGATTTTGAGAGAAAATTCTGAGAAGAACGACCAAGGACATCCCTAGGGATCTGGGAGCAATATGTAATTTATAGGGATCGAAAACCCAAGCCAAAATGAGAGAAAACGAAAAAACAAACAAAAAAAAAAATCTTCCCGCAGCAGGCCCTAGCGCCGCTAGGGGGCGGTCTAGCGCCGCTAGGGTCTGCCAAGGTCGACTCTCTGTTGCCCGCTAGGCCTGTCTAGCGCCCCTAGGGGCTGGGCTGCGCGACTTTGCGTTTCGGATCCGTTTGAGCTCGTCCGAACTCGGAATAGAGTGCCGTTTTTTCTTGTGCGTCGCCAACGAACCCTTATAGTAAATTATGCTTTCCCATCAAATATTTTCCTGAAATTCTATTCTCCCAAAGCTTATGACCTGCACACCAAAAATGTGATTCGCTCAACTTCGCGTTTTGGGCTCGTTTGAGCTCGTCCAAACTCGAAATTGAGTTTCTCTTTTTCCTACTTGTCGCCAACGAGCCCTTATAGCTAATGATGCTTGCACGAAAAACTTATTCTTGAAATCCTATCTACCCGAAGCTTCAAACGTGCACACCAGAAACGAAAACAAAAACAGAGAAAACCGAAAAACGAAAGAAAATAAGAAAAAACTCAAAAACAAGAAAAACACGCAATAAACTACAAAACAACTAAAAAACAAAGAAACGACCTAAAACGGGGGAAAAATAAAGGCAAAATAACAATGAAAAATGCAACAAAAATGGGACAAACGTAAAGGAAAATACACAATAAACCACAAAACGAACTACAAACCAAAGAAAATACCTAAAATGGGGGGAAAATAAAGGCAAAACAATAACAAAAAATACAACAAAAATAGAACAAACAGATGCCAGAATTGAATGATCAAGCCTGAAGTACACTGAGTGCTAGGTCCCTGTGGTTCAGTGGCATCTGCTTGCTTTTAGCTGATTTTTCTTGCATTTTCTTCTCTTTGCTTTATTGTTTGGTCTTAGTAGTTATATGTGTTTTTTGTGCTATTGTTAGTGTTTTCTTGTGCTTTATAAAGGGTTTAGTTGGTGAAATCTACCTCTAGAAATTGATTTGTATTGTACTGTTGTTATTGTAGGCCACAGTAGGAATTGGATTCGTAGGCGGGCTCTATTGACTCCAATGGCATTCCCGTGCTTGGATCGAGTCTAGCATTCATGTGAAATTCCCTTTCTCTCTTTGGCCCTGTGTGTGGACCTCCGTTGTAGTTATTGGTTGTTAGGAGCTATTTAGTTTCCCCACTTGTAAGACTTATTTTATCACTGGATGAAATGGGATAGATTAGCTCAACCAAAGTTAGAGGGGGGTTTGGGTTTCAAAATTTTTGAGGACTTTGATGAAGCCCTTATTACCAAGCAGCTTTGAAGAGTGATAACTAAGCCCAATATTTTGATGAGTAGGGTTACTAAAGGGAGATATTTTTAAAATAAAATCTTGATGGAGGTGAAAAAAAAATAGTGATTCATGGTTGTGGAAGGGGTGGCTAGAGGGTAGGGGGGCTTTGAAGTTAGGGGCTAGATTTCTAGTGGGGGATGGTGTGACGCCCCGTTTTATTTTTAAAGAACTTATCGAATTAATTAATAAGAATCAGAGTTTTTTTTTTTAAAAAAAAATCCAATTTAAAACACTTGTCGAGAAACGGGCGCTACTTACTAACAACAACAAACAACACACATCCAACATGTCAAGGAACCTACACAAGCTCGAGCTAACGATATAACAAATCCCATAAAACATAAGTCTCAAAAACCATTTCAAAAGGTCTAGCATTATTCAAGGTTCAACCAACTTAACAAAGTTCGAAAGGTGAAAGTAGTAAACAAATAATCCAAGTGCAATAGCAAATAAATAAATATTCAGTTTATACGGAAGCATAGGTTTTCAACACATAATGACCACCATCTCGCTCGTCCTACGCCACCGCCTCCAGCTCGTCTCAACCTAAAACAAAGGAAGAGAGAAAAACAACAAGAAAATAATGGGGGTGAGCATAACCAACAAACTCACCATTATCGCACAGTATATCTCGCATAACATTTTAAACCATCATAACCACAGTATTCAGTATGCATAGAATCCAACAGTCTAACTCCCTACTTGGCCCTATCGCAAACCTCCTATGTATATACAACAACCTTCCGATCACACACGGCAAGGAAGTAACTGGAAACCTTCCCATCACCGAATGGCTACGGGCCTGGGATCCTTTCCAGGAGACAGTAGAGATGTTTTTCCCATTCACGAATATCATACGGACCTGGGCGTCACCTCTCCGAATCTACGGGCCGATGACCTCTCACTGTTTATGCATTCCTCAAAGGCACTAACATACGGGACACTTAGACTAGGGTTCTCACGCATACATCATTTTTCAAAACAAAGCATTTATACGAAATATTAAGTGCGATAAATATGGAATACGTCATAAATGTACCCACCTGATAGCAGCACGGTTCACAGTCACAAATCTCGAAATAAGGCAAGGTCCACACCTCTAGACACCTACATGATGTCAAGATCCTACAATCAGAATCTATCTCGACTTAAATCGGAAATCACAAGACAGACCTAGTCGAACTCGTTTCGACTAAGTAGTTCGTGAAGTCCTGTGGATGTTGGAACACTAAGACTCGACTCTAAACTCGACCAAACCACATAAGGGAGATCACACAAATCCATCTAAGGATTGACCAAGTCAAACACACATAAAAACCAAAAAGCAAGTCGATCCAAATCTTCCATATAACAATTATGCTCGAAAATTGAAATCATTTAATCGCATGAAAATAGATAGTCGAGCTACCCAACGAATTAAGCTCTGAAAATTTACATAAAATTTCATCTCCCAGAAACATGTAAAACCACAAAGTTTCAGCTTTAAACTCAAAATACCCTATTTTATAAAATTCGAATAGTAATTCAGCAAAAAGGGCACATTAATTTATACTCAGACTTAATGAATGAATCTGATCTTGAAAATTTTACACAATAACATACAGTATGCCAAAGTCCATTTGTAAAAATCTCAGCCCTAAATGATAACTGCTGCTATTTTTAAAAATTCAAACGAGCAACAGCAGTTTATCGAATTTAAGCCCAAACTGAATCAACACGGACTCTAAAAATTTTCATATTTTACAAACATGATCAAACACCTAAAATATGACTCTCAGCAAAATTTCAGAATTTTCCATGCAGTAACCGATTTTTAAAAATTCAAACAACATTTCTGCTGAATCAATAAATAAAATAGTATCCATATCAAATCAACTCCAAAACTTCCAAAAATTTAACACAATACATATAAGTCACATAGGCACGACATATTCGAATTTCAGCTCATTTCAGTCAAGCATGAATTTATTATGCATTTAACAATATTCTGTACAGAATACAAATTAATTATTAAAAATAGCTACAGGTCTCCAAAAATTATGAAAATTTTACACAAGGCAGAATATGAACAGATAACACATCCCTCAAAATTTCACATCGTTTCGAGCAGCGAGCTATTTTTAAAAATTCGAACACCAAAACAGCGATTTACAAGCTCGACAACTTGGCAATTAAATCACAACATAAAATTTCTCGCCCGAGGCCTTTTCATAAGACCAAGGACTCGACATTGTTTCAATATCCACCGACTTACATGACTTTCGAGGTCTCGTTCGATTTTTAAGAAAATCAAAGAGATCCCGAACATACGAACACATAAAATCATAACGAACACACAAATTATATCGAACACAATCGCACAATATACACATCTCATACATCGAATCACAAAAGCACATCACGTTTATTTAAACACGATAAGCAATTAACATAAAAAAAACGATTTAAACGAGATGAGATCGACTAGGTACCGTTCTCGGGAAAAATCGAAAAACGGAACGAAAGAGAAGGCGAGCTCGTGGCAAGCTCGACGGCAAGCGTCGTCTCGCGAAGAAGGGTCGTCGCTGCTGCTGGTCTCGGTCGGAGATGGCGGTTCGATGAGGCGCTAAAACGGGCCTGCGAGGAGGAGCAGGGGTGGTTGCTCGCTGGAGTTGCTGGCTCGGAGAGAAGAGGTCGAACTCGCCTGAAAACTTACGAACAGGGGGGCCGCTGCTCGATCAAACGGAGGTGCTGCAATGGCGCCGCGGCGCGGCAGGGGTCCCGCGGTGGCGTCGCGGCGCGGCAGAAGTTGCTGGGAGGGCGTCGCGAAGGAGTTTCGCCGGAGGTTCGTCACGATGGGGTGTTGCAGCGGTTATGGAGCTTCCTGTGGGGGTCGGCTGCGCGTGGGCAGGGGCTCACCGGAATCGTGATGAGGGCTCGAGGAGGTGCTGCTCGCGGAGGGGAAAGAGGAGGTCAGCGGAGGGAGGTGCGCGGAATAGCAGTTGCAGACGGAGGTGCTTGCAGGCTCATCGTCGAGGCTTCACGATGGTAGGATTTTCGGCGAGAGGGAAGGATGGAGGCGACGGATTTGGTTTGGATCGCGAGGGGAAAGGAAGAGGTTGTGATCTGCGATGGCTGCGGCGTGATTTGTTTTGAACCAAAGAGAGAGAGATAGATACAACTTTATATACATATATACTTATTCTAGGTTGACTTGGTCCACAAGATTAAATCACTCACGCACACAACCGGGTAGGAAAAGGAAAAGGGAATAGAAAACCGGTTTAAGGAGGAGAATTCGGCCGGATTTGGGTTGGGCCGAACCGGGTTCGGTCCGAAAAAATATAAATCGGCTCACAGGCTCGATTTCGGTTCAAACGAATATTCTCGGGCCCAACTTCGATTCAAACGCACGATAAAATAAATCGAACAACAAAAATATCTTATATTTATTAATACACATAATACACATTTTATGGTTCAACACGAAATAAATTGGCTTCTCGGCTCGGGTTCTTCGTTTACTAATTGACAGCTCATCTCAATCGCACGATAAATAAACAAAACTCCGAACAATATAAATTAAATACGTACATTGCTTTTAAAATACTAATATTAATAATCAAAATATACAATTAGAAATTTAAAGACAATTAGACATATAATTTTTTTTTTTTTACATTTAGACAATTTATCATTTAATCACATTTAGGCAATTAATATTAGGCACTCAATATTAATATTAATAACATCACAATAATAATAATAATAATAATAATAATTACTTCAAATAAGTCACAAATAAATGGGGCATTACAGTCTACCCTCCTTAAACGATTTCCGTCCCCGGAAATCCAAGAAAAAATTATCCCAATAAGACAACTGACACAAGAGAGATGCTCACACCACTCAGCTCGGATACTCCGTCCGAATCTTCCCACTCTACCAAGTCACACCGCACTAGCCATGGTTACCCTGCCGGACTTTGATGAGTACCTCTTCCGGACTCTCCCTGCTGGATTCGTCAATCCAGTAGGTCACCGGTACCTCATCAAAGGTAAGGTTCTGCCCACATGCAACTCGTCAAAGATCACCTCCTGCCTAGAGTCGCGCACCTGTCCCCTCCCTATGAGGCACTGAACAGGTCGTGCACTCTTGCAAGCTCCGGTGATGGGGTCAACCGTCAGGCTAAGACGCCGACTCGGTCGAGAATCACGAAAGGACCAACAAATGTGCCTGATACTTCCTCTCTTCCCAGAACTCGAGGCGTACAGCGCCTCTTTCCGTACTCAAAACCTCGTACGGTACCATCAAGATCGTCGCTTATTAGCCATCGCTATAAGCGCCCTTTCTTATGGTAAGAAAATTTCACACGACACACCCATCGAGTACACTAGACTCTAACCAGTCTCTCAAGGTCTCGACAGTATGTCCTAAACACATAACTATCTGGATTTCTACGCGGTGCCAAGTTCAGTCTCGTGCCCGGGTCACGCTGACAACTTGCCCATGATCCCAAATGTGATCCGGGCGTCCGTATCAAACGGGCCGCCACGGGATCCCATACAACAGGCTAATAAAGCAACAACAACACCACAAACTCAACACTGATACCTACAGAAGCCACGGTTCTGCTCGATATCACTGACAAAGCCTCATTCCCTGCCGACACGAGTAACAGCTCGTATGCGGCTTAGGAAGTATCAACTAGATATTCGAAAACAATTTCTATCGCAGAAACTGACTCTCAAATAGGGATGCTCGACGATCCCATTATAACAATCTAAAAGGACATAGCCAGTCTGAGGTTTAATGCACTGTCACCCGAGAGATGTCATACACACTGGCGCTGCATAAGCGGGGCGCCGGGACGTGTGCGTTCATCTGTTCGGAGAACAACTGCAAGATCAAGGTTTCGGCCGCACACTGGCTTGGGGAGCTCCTGCGTTCGGTGATGGTGGCTGCAGCTCTCGTGCGAGTCAACGATCGGCCCTGCAGTGCCTCACGTCTCTCAGCACAGGCTCGCGTGCTCGACCATCACTTCGCGTGACTACACCCAGTCAGCGTCGGCGTTCGGTTCGAGGACAGAAAAGAATTACTCTAATTCAAGGCTCACACTATCTGAGGTAGCCAGGAAGGAGAGGTTTTCACAAAACCGCTCATCATTAGAATATAACAAAGACATCACATTCAAAGAAAGAGAATATCGGCATCCTCAACACAGCAGTCATTATCAAACAATGAAGATGATCAGCTCGCATGACTCTTCCGACTAACAGTGTCGGCCGTCACGTCAGCTCTATCTCCGATAGCTAATCGTGCCGGCAGTCCTAAACAAGCTCAAATTCTACGATGCTAAGATTTTCACGTTTCTGGATCTCATCACGAAGCCTCCTTGGTTAATTCGTCTCGATCGCGTCTCGAATATAGGTCATCAACGATAAAAGAAATAAACACGACTAATCGATCCGGGTATGAATGAAGTACCCAACTGAAATGGCATCGCCAAAATCGAAAGAAACTATATAAGACAAGTGGTAAAACGAAAGTACTTGTCTTAATTCGTATATAAGGTTGCAATTTCTCAAATGAAGACTCCAAACAAAATCAAATACTAGAGTTTTCAGAGGGTTGCCGAAAGTCAAAGAATTACAAGAGTCACTCTTGTAATTCCGAAGGGAGAAGAACGGGAGCTTCGAAGAATTCACGATGGACACAACACAAAAACGAAAACGGCTCAGCATTAAGCTCGACTACCCTCCTTAAAAGATTTCACGCACACCACTGCGGTTCAAAGCTAAAACAAAGCACGCAAGAAATTGATCGCCGTCTATGTCGAAGCTAAGGTATTCTCAAGTTAACCTATGCCTCGACTTGGCAAACATTATGACAGGTAGGGACTCAAAACATCGGGGAATGAAAATTTGAAAGAAAACTGCTCAAAGCAAATGGAAACAGGCACAATGGATATCGAAGACATTCCGGATATGGTACCTGCGTTGTTGGCTGCCTCGTCGTGGGTGATGGTGTAGACGCGGGCATGGCCTCCTGTCCCTTGCTGGTAAGACGGGTGCTGTCGGGGCTGCTGCTGCTGCTGATGCTGATCCGGCCTTCGTGGTTCTGGGCAGTGACGGGAGTAATGACCCTTCCTCTGGCAGTTGAAGCAAGTTATGTTGACAGCTCGACACATGTTGACCTCGTGGACTCGTCCACATGCTCCACATGGTGGTGTCCCAGCAGGAATTTGGCGGAGAGGCTGGACAAACTGTGCAGCAGGCTGCTGTTGAGGCTGGCGCGGGCCATGGTTAGGGCGCTTGGCCTTCTTGCGGTTCAGATGATCATTCTTCCTCTTGCCAGAGCTAGAGGACGGGGAAGCTGAAGCATACGGAACCGGGTACGGATAAGGCGCCTGAGCAAAGAGCGGCGGCTAATTAGACAACGGCAGGATGAGAGGAGGTACAGCTTGGGCAGGCTGAGCAGCGTGATAGATAGAAGGAACAGGGTCTGTCGGGATGAGTAAGCTCTCCACTCTTTGAGCCCGACTGACGGTGTCGGCATAAGACATCAGTCCGTGACTCCCAACTAGCTCACGGATTCTCGGATTCAGTCCTTTCAGAAATTTAATGGCTTTCTTCTCATCGGTGTTCACAGAATCACCAGCAAAGAGGCACATTCGGGTAAAAGTGCGGATGTAGTCGTCCACGCTAGTACTGCCCTGCTGAAGATGGTAGAACTCATGCTCCATGCGATCCCAAAAACTCTGGGGAAGGAACTTGCCACGAACCATTGCCTTCATCTGTTCCCAAGTGAGAGCATTGAGCTCAGCCTCTGGCCTCCGAGCCCAGTGGTCGACCCACCAGTCGGAAGCATCTGCCTTCATCTGGAAGGCGGCGAGGGCTACTCGCTGTCTATCGGGAAGAGGGAGCACAGCGAAGATCTTATCAAGCTCCTTCATCCACTCAAGCACAGCAGTGGGGGCCTCACTCCCCGAGAAAGTGGGCGCATGCATGCCCTGAAACTGGACAATGAGTCGGGGAAGATCCATGGTCGGAGGGGCCTGCTGGAGAGGTGGGGTTTGTTGACGGTTGCGAGCATTGCGATTACGAGTGGCCATGGTTCTACATTGAACAAGCCGAAAAAGTTTAACACCCAAAACAAAATTTAAAACTAAATAAGGAAGTCCAGAGTTCGCCATGAAACACTAGAGTTCGAAATCATTCAATGGTGGATAGACTCCCCTCCCGGTTCCCATTGACCGGGTTCAACACGCGAATAATAGTTCTATCCACAATAGTCACAGACTTCCGAATAATCCACACAACTGGGACTCCTTCGGTTGTCTGTTCCCTTTACTTAAGCCTTCTCTTTCGAGATGGCTTACGAATGGTTCTCATTCGATGGTACTAAACAGAAACTTATAACGAGTGCACTGCTATAGACCAAACTTAACTCGATAACACCCAACCAAAAACTCACAACAAAAACCAAAACTCACAACAAAAATCTCTAAAGTCGGCATTTAACTCTACACCACTAGAGTTCAAGTCCGAATAAACGGAGGGTAAATTCCTAAGCCCCAAATAAAAGAAGAAACCATAATCACAATATCGATAATAATCAAAACAATAGAACTCATACCTTGAGCTGGCGCGGCGTGACGAAGCGAGTGGTCGAATGATCATTAAACACTTAATCACATATGAACCAGTCTACAGAAAAGCAAGACTGGCTCTGATACCAAACTGTAACGCCCCGTTTTATTTTTAAAGAACTTATCGAATTAATTAATAAGAATCAGAGTTTTTTTTTTTTAAAAAAAAATCCAATTTAAAACACTTGTCGAGAAACGGGCGCTACTTACTAACAACAACAAACAACACACATCCAACATGTCAAGGAACCTACACAGGCTCGAGCTAACGATATAACAAATCCCATAAAACATAAGTCTCAAAAACCATTTCAAAAGGTCTAGCATTATTCAAGGTTCAACCAACTTAACAAAGTTCGAAAGGTGAAAGTAGTAAACAAATAATCCAAGTGCAATAGCAAATAAATAAATATTCAGTTTATACGGAAGCATAGGTTTTCAACACATAATGACCACCATCTCGCTCGTCCTACGCCACCGCCTCCAGCTCGTCTCAACCTAAAACAAAGGAAGAGAGAAAAACAACAAGAAAATAATGGGGGTGAGCATAACCAACAAGCTCACCATTCTCGCATAGTATATCTCGCATAACATTTTAAACCATCATAACCACAGTATTCAGTATGCATAGAATCCAACAGTCTAACTCCCTACTTGGCCCTATCGCAAACCTCCTATGTACATACAACAACCTTCCGATCACACACGGCAAGGAAGTAACTGGAAACCTTCCCATCACCGAATGGCTACGGGCCTGGGATCCTTTCCAGGAGACAGTAGAGATGTTTTTCCCATTCACGAATATCATACGGACCTGGGCGTCACCTCTCCGAATCTACGGGCCGATGACCTCTCACTGTTTATGCATTCCTCAAAGGCACTAACATACGGGACACTTAGACTAGGGTTCTCACGCATACATCATTTTTCAAAACAAAGCATTTATACGAAATATTAAGTGCGATAAATATGGAATACGTCATAAATGTACCCACCTGATAGCAGCACGGTTCACAGTCACAAATCTCGAAATAAGGCAAGGTCCACACCTCTAGACACCTACATGATGTCAAGATCCTACAATCAGAATCTATCTCGACTTAAATCGGAAATCACAAGACAGACCTAGTCGAACTCGTTTCGACTAAGTAGTTCGTGAAGTCCTGTGGATGTTGGAACACTAAGACTCGACTCTAAACTCGACTAAACCACATAAGGGAGTTCACACAAATCCATCTAAGGATTGACCAAGTCAAATACACATAAAAACCAAAAAGCAAGTCGATCCAAATCTTCCATATAACAATTATGCTCGAAAATTGAAATCATTTAATCGCATGAAAATAGATGGTCGAGCTACCCAACGAATTAAGCTCTGAAAATTTACATAAAATTTCATCTCCCAGAAACATGTAAAACCACAAAGTTTCAGCTTTAAACTCAAAATACCCTATTTTATAAAATTCGAATAGTAATTCAGCAAAAAGGGTACATTAATTCATACTCAGACTTAATGAATGAATCTGATCTTGAAAATTTTACACAATAACATACAGTATGCCAAAGTCCATTTGTAAAAATCTCAGCCCTAAATGATAACTGCTGCTATTTTTAAAAATTCAAACGAGCAACAGCAGTTTATCAAATTTAAACCCAAACTGAATCAACACGGACTCTAAAAATTCTCATATTTTACAAACATGATCAAACACCTAAAATATGACACTCAGCAAAATTTAAGAATTTTCCATGCAGTAACCGATTTTTAAAAATTCAAACAACATTTCTGCCGAATCAATAAATAAAATAGTATCCATATCAAATCAACTCCATAACTTCCAAAAATTTAACAAAACACATATAAGTCACATAGGCACGACATATTCGAATTTCAGCTCATTTCAGTCAAGCATGAATTTATTATGCATTTAACAATATTCTGGACAGAATACAAATTAATTATTAAAAATAGCTACAGGTCTCCAAAAATTATGAAAATTTTACACAAGGCAGAATATGAACAGATAACACATCCCTCAAAATTTCACATCGTTTCAAGCAGCGAGCTATTTTTAAAAATTCGAACATCAAAACAGCGATTTACAAGCTCGACAACTTGGCAATTAAATCACAACATAAAATTTCTCGCCCGAGGCCTTTTCATAAGACCAAGGACTCGACATTGTTCCAATATCCACCGACTTACACGACTTTCGAGGTCTCATTCGATTTTTAAGAAAATCGAAGAGATCCCGAACATACGAACACATAAAATCATAACGAACACACAAATTATATCGAACACAATCGCACAATATACACATCTCATACATCGAATCACAAAAGCACATCACGTTTATTTAAACACGATAAGCAATTAACATAAAAAAAACCATTTAAACGAGACGAGATCGACTAGGTACCGTTCTCGGGAAAAATCGAAAAACGGAACGAAAGAGAAGGCGAGCTCGTGGCAAGCTCGACGGCAAGCGTCGTCTCGCGAAGAAGGGTCGTCGCTGCTGCTGGTCTCGGTCGGAGATGGCGGCTCGATGAGGCGCTAAAACGGGCCTGCGAGGAGGAGCAGGGGTGGTTGCTCGCTGGAGTTGCTGGCTCGTAGAGAAGAGGTCGAACTCGCCTGAAAACTTACGAACAGGGGGGCCGCTGCTCGATCAAACGGAGGTGCTGCAATGGCGCCGCGGCGCGGCAGGGGTCCCGCGGTGGCGTCGCGGCGCGGCGGAAGTTGCTGGGAGGGCGTCGCGAAGGAGTTTCGCCGGAGGTTCATCACGATGGGGTGTTGCAGCGGTTATGGAGCTTCCTGTGGGGGTCGGCTGCGCGTGGGCAGGGGCTCACCGGAATCGTGACGAGGGCTCGAGGAGGTGCTGCTCGCGGAGGGGAAAGAGGAGGTCAGCGGAGGGAGGTGCGCGGAATAGCAGTTGCAGACGGAGGTGCTTGCAGGCATCGTCGAGGCTTCACGATGGTAGGATTTCCGGCGAGAGGGAAGGATGGAGGCGACGTATTTGGTTTGGATCGCGAGGGGAAAGAAAGAGGTTGTGATCTGCGATGGCTACGGCTCGATTTGTTTTGAACCAAAGAGAGAGAGATAGATACAACTATATATACATATATACTTATTCTAGGTTGACTTGGTCCACAAGATTAAATCACTCACGCACACAACCGGGTAGGAAAAGGAAAAGGGAATAGAAAACCGGTTTAAGGAGGAGAATTCGGCCTGATTTGGGTTGGGCCGAACAGGGTTCGGTCCGAAAAAATATAAATCGGCTCACAGGCTCGATTTCGGTTCAAACGAATATTCTCGGGCCCAACTTCGATTCAAACGCACGATAAAATAAATCGAACAACAAAAATATCTTATATTTATTAATACACATAATAAACATTTTATGGTTCAACACGAAATAAATTGGCTTCTCGGCTCGGGTTCTTCGTTTACTAATTGACAGCTCATCTCAATCGCACGATAAATAAACAAAACTCCGAACAGTATAAATTAAATACGTACATTGCTTTTAAAATACTAATATTAATAATCAAAATATACAATTAGAAATTTAAAGACAATTAGACATATAATTTTTTTTTTTTACATTTAGACAATTTATCATTTAATCACATTTAGGCAATTAATATTAGGCACTCAATATTAATATTAATAACATCACAATAATAATAATAATAATAATAATTACTTCAAATAAGTCACAAATAAATGGGGCATTACAGATGGGCAGTCTATTCATATATGGAAGTCACCATGGATTCCAAATGCAGTTAATTTCAAACCAGAATGTCCCTTTCCCACTGATCAAATAAGATTGGCCAAGGCTGGAGACATTATGAAAGAGGACAAGAAGGTGTGGGATGAAGAATTGGTGAGACAAACATTTACATCAGAGGATGCTGAGAAGATCTTGAGTATTACCATCAACAGAGGAGGAATCAAAGACAAATTGATGTGGCATTTCAATAAGACATGAGAATTTTTAGTCAAGAGTGCCTATAATGCAATTCAGAAAATAAGGAAGGAAAGTACAGGGCTAGTGAAAAGCAGTACAAGAGGAAAAATGCAAAGAAGGATGTGGAACAGAACATAGAAATGGCCATTAAACCTAAGTTAAAGCACCTTATCTGGAGATGTTATCATGGCTGCATTGGATCACTGAGTAACCTGGGCAGTAGAAGTGTGGTTGAAGATGAAAGATGTAGAGGTTGTGGGGATGAGGCAGAGACTCTAGAAAACATGTTATTCAGTTGTGAGAGGGCTAGGAGGGTGTGGGAAATAGCAGGGATATCCTGGGATAAACTACAACAGGAACATGTGGATTTTAAAGGGTGGTGGGAGGAGATATGCTGTTTAAAACTTAAAGAGAGTGGCAAAGGATAGGATATCACCGTCGACCTACATTGTGTGGTTGTTGTGGAAAACAAGGAATGGATGGATTTTTAATCAGGAATGGGTGTCAGAGAGGCAGGTGGTAGATAGAGCCTATCAGGAATGGCTGGAGTTTGACAATGTGAACAGCATAAAGGGAGCAGATTCTGTGCAGTTGCAAGGAGTAGGGGCTCAAGGCCTTGAGTTCAGTGCTAATGTAACTAAGACAGAGGTTGACTATGTGAAAGGGATGGCATGGCAGGAGAATAAGTTGGTTCACAGGTGGTTCATCCTACATTCCCAACAAAAGCAGCATGGAGTGGGGAAGCTCAGAGGTCTAAAAGAGTGGCTACTCTTAGGCAAAGAAGCAGGATGACAAACAGTGAAAATACAGATCAATGATGTTCCACTCAGAAATAGGCTTATGGAACAGCATTGTCAAAGCTTTGGGGATATTGAAAGTGTTCAAGAGCTTTTCTGTTTTCTATCTTGTTTTTCCTCTTGCTATTTTGTTGAGATTCTTGCTCGGGATTAAACTGGTTATTTGTGTTTGGTTTTTTCTTTTTTGAGTGGCCTAGTTGGTTGTGTAGGGGATACAATGTTTAGTCCTTCTGTTGATCCTTATCTGGTTTGGTAGAAAAGTGTGTAACTTGTAGCTGGTTGGCTATGCGCCTATGCGTATGTACATTTTGAGTTTTCGTTCTATGGAATTTGATGTTGTTTCGNAAAAAAAGTTCCTATTGTTTTGAAAAAAATAAAAAATAGTGCCGATTTTCAAATCCTTTTTTACCATTCTAGCCCCAAGATCCCTAAATTTGCACAAGTTCATAACAGGTTCTAGAATTATGGGTTCTCAATTCCTTATACCAGAATCTAGTATAATTTTAGTTTGGAGTCGGAACTAGTGGTTTGGGGGTTTGATTCTGGTTACCGTCCATGACTAGGTTCCAGTTGCAATAAGAAACCTAATTAAGTTGTATTTAATTTAATCAGTAAATATTTATGCTTCTCATTTTTGGTGTCACTCAAATTAACATAATAATGTTCAAATGTAAATATAACTAAAAATAATACTATGTTTTTAATTATAAATAAAAATATTCCGCAGTTATTTGTGAAATCAATTCTGTCATGCACAAGTTGTACGTAATCATGGATGGTCAACATCGGTTAGTGGCAGTGCACCTTTATTTGCAAGGCTTGAGTGCCGTGTCTGGGCATTACACGTAAACATTGACGAAGCATTATCCATTAGTTAGACAATGGAAGAGGTGAGGATTGGATTAATTCAAAACAGGAACATTAATTAAGTTGGATTAATCATAAAATACAACATCAAATCGCTGACACCCCAAATTAAAATTTAATGGTACCGTAGCTACCGTTTACCACACACGCACACATACAAACCAAGGAAAAAAAAGAAAATAAAAAAAAAGGAAAAAAGAAAAGTGGAAAGTTCAGTAAGGTTGTGTTGTGGGGGGCACAGGCGTTGTGATAACCTCTAGTATCTGCACCACCTCGGCCATGGATGGCCTGCTGGACGGCAGCTGAGACGTGCACACGAGTGCCAGCTTAAGCAGCGGCAGCACCTCCTCTTCCTCCTGGTAACAAAGTCCCATCCTCTTGTCCACACAGTCGAGCACATTCCCCCTCTCCACCATTCTCTTCACCTCCTCCGTCAGCACCACAACCCTCCCCTCCTCATAATACTCCACCGCTCTCCTACCCGTCACCACCTCCAACACCACCACCCCAAACCCGTACACGTCACACTTGTCATTCACCCTCAGGCTCCCGCACCCCACCTCGGGGGCCATGTACCCCTGGCCCCCCACTCCCCTGGGCCCACCCACCAGCCTCGCTAGCCCGAAGTCCGATAGCCTCGGCCTTTTATCCTCATCAAGGAGCACGTTCCCGGGCCTCACCCCGTGATGCACGATTGGAGGCCGGAACGCGTGGTGCAGGTGGGCCAGGCCCCTGGCCGTCCCCACCACGATCCCCAGCCGCTCGGCCCACGTCAGGGCCTCCGGGTGCTCGTGCAGCCTCCACTGCAGGCTTCCCCCGGCTGCACGGTCCGAGACCAGAAGCTGAAGCTGAGGTGTCCAGTAGTATCCTCTGAGTGGGTTCAGATTCGGGTGGCGCGCTTTCCCGAGGATGCGGACCTCTCGATCAAACTCCTCGTGGCACGTTTTAACTAGGAGTTTTTTTATCACCAGCCTTCCGGATGGGGCCTGATAGACGGTCCCCAATGCTCCTTCCCCGATCACAGCCGCTTTAGAGAGGATAGAGTCGAGACCGCTGCCGAACCAGTCAGCGGAGACGGACGACTTGGAGTCGAAGAGAATGAGTTTTCCGGCACCTGCGGCGGAGATGTTGGAGGACGAGGTCGAACACATGCTTTCCAGGGCGTTTTCTATGAATGCGATCCTTCTACGGGCCGAGGCGTTGAGCAAAGTTATGACCAAAACGCCGACGGCTATGACGGCGGCAGCTGACATGGCGACTATGGCGGAGACACTGAGGAACCTGCGGTTGCGGGACACGGCGTCGTTGGGGTTTATTCCTGACGAGGGGTTTCGGTTGCCGTGGGCGTAGGGGTCGAGAACGAGAGGCTTGGGAACGTCGAGCATGCAGGGTCCCTTGAGGATAGGGGAGCAGAGGCCTAAATTTCCCTCGATTGCGCTCGAGTCCAGGGTCGGGAAGATGCTACCGGGGGGAAGTCGGCCGACGAGCCTGTTGTGGGAGAGATTCGCGATTACGAGATTCTGGAGTTGGCCGAGTTCACGGGGCATCTCCCCTGTCAGTTGGTTCACCTCAAGCTTCAGAATCTTGAGATTTGTCAATGAAGACATGGATTCAGGAATGGGTCCGCTCAGGTTGTTGTGGGACAAGCTCCTGCACGTAGTAAATATCAATTAAACCTGTTATTTTAAAAACAGAATAATAATAAGAGGAGAAAAGGATTTCTGGCATTGGAAATGAGAAACACAACAGCATGAAACTCACAGCAAGTAGAGAGACGAACAGTTTCCTATTTCACGAGGGATGGGAGCCGTCAACAAGTTCCCATCCAGCTGAAGGATGGCCAAGCTGCCGGCAGACTCGCAAATGTCGCCCGGTATCGATCCTGTCAACTCATTGTTTCTCATATCTAAAACCGCGAGATTTCGAAAGCGACCGAGCTCGTGCGGCATACTCGTCGCCAGATGGTTCCACGACAGATTCAGGTACCTCACTCTCGATTCTGCCGGTAAGGGGAGTGGTCCCCGCAGATTGTTGCTCGACAGATCCAATATCTGGAGTGTCTCGAAAGCTTTACCATTGGAATCCGGGGGAAGAATCGCCCCAGTCAGGTTGTTTCTAGAGAGATCCATTTCGTCCAGCTTCATTTCGAACAAGCCGTCCGGTATGCTCCCGTTGAGGCTATTCCCGCTCAACCGAATCACAGATAAGCTATAGCACTCGCTCAACGACCCGGGAATGGTCCCGCTCAACATATTACCAGACAAGCTCAGAAATTCGAGGGACTTCAATTCCCCAATCGATTCAGGAATTGTTCCCGTAAGAGCATTCCTAGACATATCCAAGTATTTGAGGCTGCTGCTGCCTACTTTCCCAATCCACCGAGGGAAATCTCCGGCTAGAGAGTTTCCGGACAGGCTCAAATAAACGAGCCAACTCAGCCGCTGCAGGGTCTCGGGAATAGGTCCTACCAACAGGTTGTCGCTCAAGTCGAGGCGGGACAAGTGTGGGCAGAGGCCGATGTCAGCTGGCAAAGGCCCCGAGAACTGATTCCCACGTAGAACGAGCTCCTTGAGATTATGAACTGCCGAAGCACCAGGCGGTAAGGGTCCCGTGAACAGGTTCCCGGAGAGGTCCAACGTGCGGAGCCTCGTGAGGGACCAAACGGCTCCTGCAGGGACGCCCGAGAAGCGATTGCCTGAAAGGTTGAGGTGATTGAGGGAGCCGCATTTCCAGAGGGTGCTCGGGATGGCCCCCTCGAGATGGTTCCCGGCCAACGAGAGGTACCTTAGGGAGGATGAGGAGTTTCCGAAGATGTCGTCGGGGAGGGGGCCCGAGAGGGAGTTTCCGGAGAGGTCGAGAAAATGAAGGGCGGAGATTTTCGGGGGCAGATTGCCGGAGAGGGAGTTGCGGCTGAGATTGAGGCGGCGGAGGTTGGGGATGAGGGCAAGGTCGGGGGTGAGGGGCCCCGTGAGGGCGTTGTTGGAGAGGGAAAGGGAGTTGAGGGAGTGTAGCCTGTCGAGGCCGCGGCCGATTTTACCGGAGAGGGAGAGGTTGTCGAGGGAGAGGGAGGTGACGCGGCCGGTGGTAGGGTTGCAGAGGACATGAAGCCAGGCGCAAGGGGAGGGGTCGTCTTCGTTCCAGGAGGCGAGGGAGTTGGAGGGGTCTTGGAGGCCTGATTTGAAGACGATGAGGCCCAGGACGTCGTCGTTGAGCTGGCCTCCGGCTGAGGACACGAGGACGGTGAGGATTAGGAATGAAAGGATTAGGGAGGAGGCCATGGGAGCGAGCTTCCCTATTTTAGGTAGATAATGCTGAAAAAGATGATATCACGGGATGAAATGTTATGTGGTTGATAGATGCAAATTTTTCAGAAACAGGAATCTCAGCAGAATGTTTTTAACTTCTTTTCTGCTCACATCTCTAACAAAGTATCAATCACTGCAGGTCCAGGTCCAGTTGTGGGGACCCTTATTACTAGATTTAAAACTTTGGTCTTATGGCTTTGTAATTTTGGTAACCTCAAATGTGTCTAACCTGACTAGTAGTAAAGTGCAAGTGCGTTCATCTGCACGTGGTGATTAATTTTTTTCTCTTTAATTTTGTAATAAAGATAAATAATTAATTTGTTAATTATGCCGATGAGATAAAAAAATAATAAATAAAATGAATAAGATGAGTTCTTTTTGAAAATTTAAATATAATAACTATCATGAGTTGGTGAGATAACATATATTAGGATAACAATGTAAAATTGATGGAATACAATGACATTTCATTATTAGGATACCAATGTAAAATTGATGAAATACAATGACTTTCTAATGAAATGCGAGTATAATTTTTATCAATTGTATTAATTCCTTTTATTCAAATTTATAAGATAAGCTTGAGATGAATAATAATAATAATAATAAAAAAGATAATTAAATCATATACGTTGACGGTGGGTCGTCAACGGTTATGAAACAATTTTTAAGGCGCTTAAATAGGGTGTAACGAAATAATTATGGTATATTTTAGTGAGGTGGAATATAATGAGATTGCAATTAAATAAATATGATTAAAAATAAAACGAGACACCGATTTCGCCGATCGACTTTGGTGATCGCGTGGAAATTTATTAGATACTTTATATGATGATTACAGTGGAATGTTTTTGTATGAGTGATATTCAGGAAATCCATATATACAATAGCATGGAGTAGAATAATGAAGATCATAATGATCTTTGAAGGGTCTGGTCTGGTTTAGCTAAGACAGACCCCTGTTGGCTTTCTTTAGTTCAGCGTAAATTGACTTAGGTTAGCTTGGGTTGGCTTGCCATTTTTCTTCGGGCTAGATGATCGGTATTTATACACAACAAAAGTGTCGGTGCATTAATGAAGTGTCAACTAGGAGCGTATGGTGGCACTGCGTGTTTTCACGCATAAGTTGATGGGATATCTCTGGCGGTGTTATCAGCTTTATCAAGACGTGCTCAGACGGTCAGGGCGATTGTCGTTCTTCTCTGGAAAGCTTTCGCGGGTAATCGTCATGCCGAATAGGGCAATCGACAATCCTAAAAGTGCTCGCTTGAGCAGTCCGCGGGATGATTTCTACGTTCTGGGCCTTGTCCAACATTTTGGGCTGAGATTTGAATGGGGGTCATATTTTTTTTCGTGATCGAATATTTTTTAGGTACAACATAGAGGCCTCCAGGTTTTGAGGCAGGGAGAGATCACTTGAGCCGCCTGTAAAGCTAAGTTCAAAATTGGTGCCAATACAAAAGTGCATTGAGAATCCCGTGACGGTTACATTGAATGGACGCGAGACATCATTTAGAAGCATTAAATAGGGAGACATATCTTGTCGGAATTAAGGCATGTCAGTTCAAGTGCAGACACTTCTCTTGGAGTTAGAGCCTTAAAGTGACAGAATGCAATGGTTGGAGGCAAACCCTTCGTATAAAAGGGAGGTACCATGTTGCCTATTTTTAGAAATTCCCAAGGATTTGAATTTTTGAAAAACTCTAACATAACCCTTTGTTTTCTTCTTTTCTTTTTTGATAATCATGTCTTCCTCGAGCGATCATGAAATGAGAGTGATCGAGAGCTAGATTCTTATGCACGAGGGTTTTTGGCGTCGTTTGTCGGTACACAAACCTACGGAGGAGGGTGACATGGAGATATGTACTCATGCGAGTAGCTTGAAAGATCCCGAACTGCTGAGGCTACGCAAGAAGTACGAGATCCTCGGGTTCATCAAGATGCTTGCCTTGTATGAAGGCGTGCAGGCCCACTGTCCTGCAGAGGAGAATGTCACAGTGCATAAGGAGACGATATTGTTGGGATTGAGGTTCTCGCTGCCTTCTATGATTGCCAAATATTTGAAGGAATAGGGGATCACCGTTATCCACCTACACCCAAACATCATATATCGCTTGTGCTCTTCGATGGTGATGTTCGACTCGAAATGATGGTCGACTCTGACGAGGGAAGAGTTAGAAGTCTATGTGTGGAGAACCGCCAAAGAGGGATCGGGATATTTCTACCTTTATCCTCGGGAAGCCAAGTACGCTAATTTGGTGAAGGATGTTCCCGAATCACAACATGGATAGAGTCTGGAATGGTTTTGGGTTGCCGAAGAGTGGCAAGGACGTGGGCCATCAGGTCGACAATATTCATTGTTGATCTATCTTGTGGAGAAGATGCTTGAGTACTTTTTACTTTTTTGTTTGAGATCGCTGATCTTGTGGGTTTTATCTTATATTTGTGATCACCTTATTTTTGTGATTGTTGTGCTTATACTATTTTGATGTAGCGGGTGGCAAGAATGCTCCGTCTATGACTACGAATATTTTCAAAAAAGCTTGAGAAAATCTTGGGTTTGACGATCCAGGAGAGAAGATGTCATACCTTTTGCGAAAAAGATGAGGCTGGCCAATGCAGTCCTTCATCTAGGCTTTGATGACACCCTAGTCAAGCCAAGTAAATAATTTCGATGTACATCAATAATTTATTTATTTATTTAATTTTTTGCCGATGTGTAGTGTTTTAAACAAGAATGGGTGAAGTGGGTGAGGACTTCATGTTAAAGATGNAAAAAGGAATTAAGAAGTTGAAAAACATGTTGTTGAGGAGCAAAGCAGAGGGTCCTCGAGCAAGGGTAACTCGCCGATGGCAGAAGAACCGCCAATCTCCATGGAGATTGAGGTGGGATCTCCGTCGACGACGATATTGAGAAAGAGGGGTATGAAGCTTCGGTCGATCGGATCGCCGAAGGGATCGATGAATAAATCAAAGCGGCCAAAGTGAAGGCCCTCCAGCAGAGATCTGCTTGACACTCCTCGCGTCATAGTTGAGATCGAATGGATGACTAGCCAGTATGGGAAGAGCTGAAGCTGGTGCAAAAAGCGATCGCTGGGGATCTCCAAGTCGCGTCTCGGATCGCCTAGGCCTCGCTGAACCATTGTTGGTTGCACCACGTCGCATGGGGGCTGTCGAACCATGGTCAGACTTCGTTGGGTCACTGTAGGTCACTTGAGTCGCTAACAGGTAACCAAGTGCAGTTGGGGTGCGATGGTTCGTGGGATTGCGCTGCTGTGCCCGCTGGTGAACGGGTATGCCAGGTCTCGCCGGGTCTGCCTTGCTGCTTTGCAGATTGCACGAGGTCTGTCAGGTCTCCTCGCACACGACCTAGGTCTACTCGCGGACGGATGCACTAGGACATTGTCGGTTCGCTGGGAGCGTCGCTAAGGTTGTGCGCACGCTGGCAAGCACCTTGCGCTAGGAGCGCTGCGCAAGACTGCGTGCGTCGGGGAGCGCCTGCACGAGGCTACGCACACTTGTGCACCTGAGAGCGCCTGAACAAGTCTGGGCGCGGCTGTGCTGGGCTGGGCCCGCTGTGGTGCCACCGTTGTCACCAGTTGATCATTGGACGTGTGAGGCTCGTCGCTGGTGGCCGGGGTTGATCGCAAGCAGGTTCTACATAATTACAGGATTTAATATATATATATATATATATATAAGGGCTGGTTCAAATAAATACTAGGTCTGGTGTGAGAACCGTGAGAACCATATTTGATGCTACTTTTAATTGTGTATGATGCTATTTTTAATATTGCATGGTGCTATCATTTTCATAAATACTAGTAAAAATTTTGTTGCTATTTTTAATCAAATACATCATAGTTAAAAATAACATAAACACAATCAATCATAGCACTACATACAAATAAAAATTACGATTCTCAGGCTTGGTTCTCATTTGAACCACATCCTATATATATATATATATATATATATATATATATATATATATAGGGGTTGGTTCAAATAAAAACTTGTCCTGGTGTGAGAACCGTGAGAACGATTTTTGATGCTATTTTTAGTTGTGTATGATGTTATTTTTCATATAAGATGATGCTATCATTTTTACAAGTGCTACCAGAAATTGTGTTACTATTTTTAAAAAAATTCATTCAAGTTAAAAATAGCATCAAACACAATCAATCATAGCATTACGCCCGAATAAAAATAGCGGTTCTCACAGTTCTCACACTAAGACTTGGTTCTCATTTGAACCACATCCTATATATATATATATATATATATACATCTACTTCCCTTGGTTTACCTCGAATCTTCTGTTGTATGACCCTACATCTTATTCGTTCGTCTCAGTGGGCGAGATCTCGGAGATATCTCGATTGGAATTTCCTAGAGAGGGGCGACTATACCTTGGGCGTTAGGTTTTTGCATAAGTCATCACATAAATCCCAAGAGATGTGATGTATTTATAGACTACAATAGGAACCCCAAGGAGGTGCTAAATAGGGGCTTCTAAAATTTAGGCATCACTGTGGGCCAAGCTCACTCTGCTCAAACTTGAATAATATATCAGTCCACTAAGAAAATATTATTGCACTTCTCGTTTAGCGCTAAAATTACATTTGAGGCTCCAATAATAATTACTCGATTTATCTCCCCATGTTTTAGATATAATATCCCTCAATTAATTTATTTACTGATAACAGAGTTAATTGACTTCTTGAACTGAGACTAGTACCACTCAAATCTTTATTATTATGTCGGAATAAATCCCACCAACTGGGTTTAACATAATAATCCTTCATGTGCTCATCTCAGGGATATCATCAGACTATCGTACATAGTGCCGTAAATATTCAAACAGCAGACCATACATATAGCATTACTACCCAAAATACGTCAGACTATTGACCCGTAGAATGGATCTCGCTTTTAGGTGAATCAAAGCAGTAGCTACTGAGTGCAGGTGCTTGTTCATATATTACGGGTTACGAGTATGTAGTAATTAATCGAGGTCTAGTTTGTTTACTTGATCAATACAAACAAACTTATCCTCCCTGGGATCCGTTCAATACACATAGTGTACTAGTGAAACGAATCAGTCAAGACAGACTATGTAATATCACATTCAGTAATTAATAAAAGTAATTATTCTAAGTATGAACTAATAACTTTTATTAATGCTCGTTCCTAGTTCCGAGCCATTTATTAAGTTATTCAGTTAAAAATTCGACTTTAAGTCGAAAGTATTATCGGTTCAATATTATTCAGTAATCGAGCCAGTTCAATAATTAATTAATTCTGGTCTGTTTATTTTTATAAATGGATTTATAAGACGGGATTAATTAATATAAGATGACGAATAATCGAAATTGAGTATATTTTAATTAATCGTTTAAGATAAGTAGTGAACTGAACCAAAGTATGTTCGGTCATGAGTTGAACTTAATTAAGAAATAGCTGAGGCTTAGTACTAAATACTTAGAATTTTTCTAAGTGTTTAAGTCATCAAGATAAGATCATAATATTGAGCCTTAGCATAAGTTGATACAAGTTAAGTCTCGAAGTGCGGATAAGTATCCATGAACATTTAAGTGATAAATGTTTAAAGAAGTGAGAAAATTTATTTAGACATTATAGTCTATTTAAATTATTTTAAGAGAAACCGAAATTTGTAGAATTTTCGGTTTTACGGTAATCATTCGGTTTAAGTCCGAATGTGGTTATGTAAATGTAGAATATTTAAAGATAATTATATTAGATCATAAGAAGCAATATGTTCATTAGATTGAAGAAAAACTGTGAGTAAAGAATTTAAATTTTAGAATTTTCAGTTTTACGGTAAACGTTCGTTTTAAGTCCGAATTGAGTTCCGTAAATTGTATTATTATCGGTTTATTAGCATGATCTAAGACCATATATGAGCATTACTTTTCAGTAAAAGAGTTTTAAAAATCAGCCATTTTGAAAGAAAATGCAGAAGTAATAAAAAAAAGATGATTTTTATTATTTTTATTATTTTGTTCCAAAGATTTTTATATGATGAATGGTGACATTTTTTCAATAATATATGGAATCAGTTACATCACATTAAGCACGAAATTTTGGTCATCAATTGGTGAGATTGAGATGAGAAAATCACAACAAAGTTTTGCTAAGTCTTTAAGTTAGCATTTTTTTCAACAATTGGTGAGAATTTTATTAAACTTGGTGGAATAAGTTTTATCTACCAAAAAGCTCATTTATGGCTGTAGATAGAGGCCATTTTTTATGATTAATTATGTTTGGATAAGAATACAAGTTAATCATAAAATAGTTTATGATTAATTAAGTTTATAAGTTTAAATTGTTTATTTTGTTCATTTCTTCACTCCATTATGATGTCTTGCCAAATTGTGCCTATAAATAGAGTCCTAAAAATCAGAGTTCTCACACCAAAGAAAAGTACCAAAAGATATATAAGAGTGTAAGAGAGATAAGTAGTAGAAATTGTGAAGAAGTGAAGAATCAAGTTACGATTCTAGCAAGAGGAGGTAATTTACTTATCTTAAAGTTTTATGAATAAGTTCATACTTCGATAATGAGTTTAGATGTTTATAAGTATGTATATGATGATTGAGAAGTTAAATTTATAATTGATTATATGAATACAAAGAGTTAAAGTTGTTCAAGATCAATTATATGATATATGTATTTGATTTGATAAGATGTTGGTGAAGATATGAATAATCTGAAAAAAGTATGATTTAAATGAGTAATTCTTGTGTAAAAGAAGAGTACATGAGAACAGGAATTAAGTTATTTGGCATAGTATAACTTAAGTTATAGAGATTTGAAGATGAACATGTATGCTGAATTTTATGTTCAATGTTTTTAGTTGTAACTTCAAATTCTAATAACTTGATGTATATGCATGCTAAAATTATGAAATTTTTATGACATGTCTAATTATGAGTTGAGATTATGACTGTTAAATTTCATGATTTGAAGATGAGAATTGAATAAGTTGAGAGAATTAGATGGCATATATGTAAAGATGAGTTTATATGCAAGAATATTCATGATATGTTCAAGTTGTTTAAATGAGATTATTATGAACAATTCTCATTTAAGTGATGAACAATTTGATAAAGTTTTAGTTTAATGTTGAGTATACAATTTTATAAAGATTGTTTTAAATCTGACATATTAATATCATGATTAAAAGTTGAGTATGATTTGAGTTTATTTTCACTTTCAAGTTAATTAAGTGAAAAATGAGTATAAGCCAATATATGAGATTTGGGAAATATGATATATGATGAGTTAAGTATTTGATTGAGTAAAAGATCAAGAAAAGTTAAGTTTGAGCAATAGCATGAATATTGAAATTTTATAAGATTTGGATAAGTTATCCGAAAGAGTTGAGAATCCGAGCATTTTATTGAGTATACGAGCATAGTACTTAGTATATTTGTATATATTTTTATGTAGCTTGAGGAGTTAGCTACTCGAGATCAACACTTACGATTTTTCAAAGAAGAAAGGTGGGGACCCAGACTAGGTATTACATTGAATATAATATTGATATCATGTCCGAGGTATATATACAGTTTAAGTTTATACGCCTGGGATGAGGAGGCATTCAGTTGTCTCAGAGTATATCCTAAGTTCTGATGGAGGTCGTTTGAGTTGCCTTGAGAAATATCCATCAGATTGTGCACAAGTATCCGATCAGATATCGGCCAGATTCAGTTTAAGTTACTGGAACAGATTTCAAGTTCAGATATATACCAAAGATCATGATATTGTATTATTATTGTTGTTTGCTTTAGTATGGGTGATTTCGGGGTACAAGAGGATCAGTACTCACCCCCATTGTGTTTTTCAGGTAACAGGGTCGGGCCGGGAGGTGTGAGCTCGAGATGTGATGGTGGTGGTCGTGCACTTATTTCAAGTGGACATTTATTAAGTATTTGATATGTCTGTATAATAAACCACGTTTTTAAGTATTTCCGCTATGCACATTAAGTATTGAACTTGCATTTTTAATAAATTTCAGATTTCAAGTTTATACCATTTCGAGAAGTATGAATATGGTACAGTGAAATGCAAGTTTAAAGGAAATCTGTTTTCTTTATGTCTAGAGAAGTATTAGACAGAAAGTTTAAAGATAAACGGATTTTCAAAAGATGAGTTTGAGTAGCATCTCGAGTTAATCGCAAAATATTTCGAAAGAGTTATAAGTATTTTCGAAGTAAAAGTTGCGAAAAATTTACTCTGATAAGCGGGGTGTTACAGGTGGTATCAGAGCTAGAGTAAGTGCTCTGTATACTAAAAGTTTATGTTTCAGAAAACAGTTTCAGGAAAACCGACCACACCACACTCACACCTCTCCGACTACCAGGTAACTGTTGTTAAAAGTTTTTATGAAAGTTTTTTTTTATATAAGCAAATTGCTAAGTCTGTGCTCAATAGGATTCGGATATCAAAATTTTAGAAATCAGAAAAGATACTCAATCAAAGATTTTAAGAAATATCATATTACTCCCTATTAGATTTGAGAAATTCAGAGTTATCGAGTTAATAAGTAACTCGTATAGAAATAATGGCTTATCTTGAAATTATTGTTTAATTTCTAATTGTGCTAAAGTTTATTATGGGATTAATAATCCAGATGGCACGAAGAGTGAATCAATGTCAAAGAGAGATGACATCAGCAGAAGTAGTTGCCCAGTTTTGTGGCTACAATGCTGAGAAGTTTTCTGGAAAAGGAGATCCTCGTCTGGTGGAAGAATGAATCCAAGGTCTGGAGACAATCTTTGAAATTACTGAGTGCTCGGAGAAAAATTGCATTCTCTGTGCTCAGTTGCAAATGACTGAAGATGCTCGTCTCTGGTGGAATTCTTACTGGGGCATGCGTCCTGGTGAGAAAGAGAATCTCACTTGGGCCCAGTTCAAAGAGATGATGAATGATAAGTACTACCCTGACTACTATAAGGCTGAGATGGAATGCCAATTCCTGGCGCTAGTCCAGGGAAATCGTTCAATAGATGAGTATGAACGAGAATTTACTAGATTGGGATCCTTTGCTCCCAATTTAATGGAGACGGAGGCAAAGAAGGCGAGACGTTTCCGAGATGGCCTGCTACCCTCGATCCGTCATCATGTCGCCGGACACAATATTCTGACTTATGCTGATATTGTGGCCAAGGCTCATGAGATCGAGGCTAGTTTCAAGAGGGGAGATAATCAAGTTATGATACAGCCATTATCACAATTTCCAGCAGTACCACCAGCTCAGTTGGTACCTGTTCAGCAAGAAAAGAATGGGAAGAACAAGAGAAAGTGGAAAGGTCACAAGCATGACCGCAAAAATAAGCAGAAGCAGCAAGGTGAACGGGTTCCAGCCTGTGCCAACTGTGGAAAGCATCACAGAGGAGAATGTCTAGCTGGACAAAATGTATGCTACCATTGCCGAAAGCCTGGGCATGGCATGAAGTTTTGTCCAGATAGGCAGCAGTAGCAGCTTCAGGGGCAACCTCAGCAACAGAGGGGAGGAGGACAACAAGCCCAGGTCTATGCTATTAATCAAGCTGAAGCTGAGCAGAACCCAGGTACCATGTCTGGGATGATTATTTTAAATGAAATGCCTATTTTTGCATTATTCGATACTGGAGCAACACATTCATTTGTGTCAAAGAGATGTATAGACGCAATTGGAGTTAAGATTATTAACACTATTGACCCTCTTGAGGTAAGTTTAGCCTCAGGAAGGAAAATAGAGATAAGCTCTAAGGTAGAAAACCTTAGTGTTAATATTGGAGGAAAAATCTTGAGAATAGAGGCGTATGTTATCGAAATGAGGGATTTTGATCTCATACTTGGAATGGATTGGTTAACGAATTATCGAGCTGATATTCGTTGCCATGAGAGAGAGGTAATTCTTTATCTTTCAGAAGGTAATCAAATTACTTTCTATGGTGCAAAGACAAGAACCCTACCACGTGTAATCTCTATGGCGAAGGCGAGAAAGATTCTGCAAAGGGAGGATTGCCAAGGATATTTGGTGAGCATTGTCGAAAATGATTCAAAAGCACAAACACCTCATGATATTCCAATTGTTCGTGAGTTTGTGGATGTGTTTCCGAATCAATTACCCAGAGGACCACCCAACAGACAAGTGGAGTTCACAATTGACCTTGTTCCAGGAGCAGCACCAGTGTCGAAGGAACCATATCGAATGGCACCAAAGGAGTTACAAGAGTTGAAGACTCAAATCCAGGAGTTGTTGGAGCTTGGTTTCATCAGACCAAGTGTTTCCCCTTGGGGAGCACCTGTTTTATTTGTCAAAACGAAGGACGGATCAATAAGGATGTGTACCGATTATCGGGATTTGAACCGGTTAACGATAAAGAACAAGTATCCACTCCCAAGAATAGATGATTTGTTCGATCAGTTGAGAGGAGCTTGCGTATTTTCTAAGATAGATTTACGTTCAGGCTATCATAAACTGAAGATTAAAGTATCTGGCGTAGCAAAGACTGCGTTTCGAACAAGATATGGTCATTACGAGTTTGTGGTTATGCCATTTGGAGTAAGTAATGCACCAGCAGTGTTCATGGATTTAATGAACCGTGTATTCCATCAGTATTTAGATCAATTTGTTATCATCTTTATTGATGATATTTTGGCCTATTCCGAGAGTATGGAAGAACATGAGCAACATCTAAGGGTTGTTCTTGGTACCCTTAGACGAGAGATGTTATGTGCCAAGTTCTCTAAGTGTGAGTTTTGGCTAAAGAAAGTGGCGTTTTTAGGCCATATTACCACGGAAAGAGGCATAGAAGTTGATCCTACAAAGATTGCAGCAGTTCAGAACTGGTCAATACCTAAGAATTCGTCTGAGGTTCGTAGTTTCCTTGGATTGGCAGGTTATTATCATAAATTTATCGAGGGGTTTTCGAAGATTGCTCTCCCTTTGACAAATCTAACGAGAAAATCAGTGAAGTTTGAATGGACAAATCGTTGTGAAGAGAGTTTCCAAAAGCTTAAGAAGAAGCTTACAACGACTCCAGTACTGATTATTCCAGATCCTACTAGAAGTTTCACCGTCTATAGTGATGCTTCAAAGCAGGGTCTTGGATGTGTACTTATGCAAGATGGTCAAGTTGTTGCATATGCTTCGCGAAAATTGAAGCCTCATGAACAGAATTATCCAACTCATGATCTAGAATTGGCAGCAGTAGTTCATGCACTCAAGATTTAGAGGCATTATCTCTATGGTGGCCGGTGTGAAATATTCACTGATCACAAGAGTTTGCAATATATCTTCACACAGAAAGAGCTCAACATGCGCCAAAGAAGATGGCTAGAACTTGTGAAAGATTATGATTGCACTATTCAATATCATCCGGGAAAAGCGAACGTTGTAGCTGATGCCCTAAGCCGTAAGGTAAAGGGTGAGTTGTCTTGTTGTATATCTCAACAGAAACAACTCATTAAAGAGTTCACCCAGATGCAAATTGAAGTAGTTGAGTCACTTCCTAAGGAGATTACAGGAAGTGTTAACTCAATGAAAATTCAACCAATGTTGAGAGATACAATCCGGAGAGAGCAAACTTTCGATCAATTTATTCGAAAGATAGAATATCATACCGGAGGAGTAGAAGGCTTTTACCGAGGAAAGGATGCAGCCTTAGAGTTCAGAGGCAGGATTGTTGTGCCGAAAGTCGAGTCCTTGCGAAAGGAGATCTTGACAGAAGCACACAATGCGCCTTATTTAGCTCACCCTGGAAGCACCAAAATGTATCACGACTTGAAAAAGTCGTTTTGGTGGAAAGGGATGAAGAGAGATGTAGCAGACTTTGTAAAGAAGTGTTTGGTCTGTCAGCAAGTTAAGGTCGAGCACAAGAGTCCACTAGGTCTGTAACAACCACTTGAAATTCCAAAGTGGAAATGGGAAGAAGTTACCATGGATTTTGTTACAGGGCTACCTAAGTCATCTGAGCAGCATGATGCGATTTAGGTAGTAGTGGACAGATTGACGAAAGTCGCCCACTTTATGCCTGTGACAATGACCATGTCAATGGACAAGTTAGCCGAGATTTATACTCATGGAATCATTCGACTCCATGGAGTGCCTGTTACGATCATATCAGATCGAGATCCCAGATTCACTAGCAGATTCTGGGAGAGTTTGCATGAGGCACTGGGCACACAATTGAAGTTTAGTTTGGCTTATCACCCAGAGACAGATGGTCAGTCCGAAAGGACTATCCAGACGCTCGAGGATATGCTCAGAGCTTGTATTCTGGATAGAGGTGCCAAGTGGGAGAAGTGGTTACCATTAGTAGAGTTTGCCTACAATAATAGTTACCACGCATCGATTCAGATGGCTCCTTACGAAGCACTTTATGTCCGTAAGTGTCGTTCGCCCCTTTATTGGGATGATGTTGGAGAGAGAAGAGTCCTTGGTCCAAAGATGATCGAGGAGACAGTTGAGCAAGTAGCCTGAATTCGAGAAAGGCTAAAGACTGCTCAGAGTCGACAAAAGTCTTCAGCCGATAAGCATAGAAGAGAGATCCAGTTCAAGGTAGGAGATAAAGTATTCTTGAAAGTTCGACCAATGAGAAGTGTCGTTCGTTTCGGGAAGAGAGGCAAGTTGCATCCTCGTTATAAAGGTCCATTTGAAGTTCTGGAAAGAGTTGGAGAAGTATCTTATCGTTTAGCTTTACCTCCTGAGTTGTCAAGTGTGCATAATGTTTTTCATATATCGATGTTACGTGCATATGTGAGCGATACAGAGCATGTGCTTCAGCACAATGAGATTCAGATTCAGCCTGATCTAACTTACGAGGAACAGCTGGTAGCAGTTTTGGACCGAAAGGTTCATCTGCTTAGGAAGCGAGATATTCCCCTTGTTCGTATTAGATGGAATCGCCAAGGAGAGTCAAATGCCACTTGGGAACGGGAAGCTGATATTAGAGCTCGTTTTCCAGACTTTGAGTTTTGATATGTACTCTGAAGGTATGTATCTCAGTTTCAGTATTTCCGAGGGCGGAAATAGTTTTAAGGGGGGTAGATTGTAATATCCCATTCAGTAATTAATAAAAGTAATTATTCTAAGTATGAACTAATTACTTTTATTAATGCTCGTTCCTAGTTCCGAGCCATTTATTAAGTTATTCAGTTAAAAATTTGACTTTAAGTCGAAATTATTATCGGTTCAATATTATTCAGTAATCGAGCCAGTTCAATAATTAATTAATTCGGGTCTATTTATGTTTATAAATGGATTTATAAGACGGGATTAATTAATATAAGATGACGAATAATCTAAATTGAGTATATTTTGATTAATCGTTTAAGATAAGTAGTGAATTGAACCCAAGTATGTTCGGTCATGAGTTGAACTTAATTAAGAAATAGCCGAGCCTTAGTACTAAATACTTAGAATTTTTCTAAGTGTTTAAGTCATCAAGATAAGATCATAATATTGAGCCTTAGCATAAGTTGATACAAGTTAAGTCTCGAAGTGCGGTTAAGTATCCATGAACATTTAAGTGATAAATGTTTAAAGAAGTGAGAAAATTTATTTAGACATTATAGTCTATTTAAATTATTTTAAGAGATACCGAAATTTGTAGAATTTTCGGTTTTACGGTAATCGTTCGGTTTAAGTCCGAATGTGGTTATGTAAATGTAGAATATTTCAAGATAATTATATTAGATCATAAGAAGCAATATGTTCATTAAATTGAAGAAAAACTGTGAGTAAAGAATTTAAATTTTAGAATTTTCAGTTTTACGGTAAACGTTTGTTTTAAGTCCGAATTGAGTTCCGTAAATTGTATTATTCTCGGTTTATTAGCATGATCCAAGACCATATATGAGCATTACTTTTCAGTAAAAGAGTTTTAAAAATCATCCATTTTGAAAGAAAATGCATAAGTAATAAAAAAAAGGATGATTTTTATTATTTTTATTATTTTGTTCCAAAGATTTTTATATGATGAATGGTGACATTTTTTCAATAATATATGGAATCAGTTACATCACATTAAGCACGAAATTTTGGTCATCAATTGGTGAGAATGAAATGAGAAAATCACAACAAAGTTTTGCTAAGTCTTTAAGTTAGCATTTTTTTCCAACAATTGGTGAGAATTTTATTAAACTTGGTGGAATAAGTTTTATCTACCAAAAAGCTCATTTATGGCTATAGATAGAGGCCATTTTTTATGATTAATTATGTTTGGATAAGAATACAAGTTAATCATAAAATAGTTTATGATTAATTAAGTTTATAAGTTTAAATTGTTAATTTTGTTCATTTCTTCACTCCATTATGATGTCTTGCCAAATTGTGCCTATAAATAGAGGTCTAAAAATCAAAGTTCTCACACCAAAGAAAAGTATCAAAAGATATATAAGAGTGTAAGAGAGATAAGTAGTAGAAATTGTGAAGAAGTGAAGAATCAAGTTACGATTCTAGCAAGAAGGAGGTAATTTACTTATCTTAAAGTTTATGCTTAAGTTCATACTTCGATAATGAGTTTAGATGTTTAAAAGTATGTATATGATGATTGAGAAGTTAAATTTATAATTGATTATATGAATACAAAGAGTTAAAGTTGTTCAAGATCAATTATATGATATATGTATTTGATTTGATGAGATGTTGGTGAAGATATGAATAATCTGGAAAAAGTATGATTTAAATGAATAATTCTTGTGTAAAAGAAGAGTACATGAGAACAAGAATTAAGTTATTGGGCATAGTATAACTTAAGTTATAGAGATTTGAAGATGAACATGTATGCTGAATTTTATGTTCAATGTTTTTAGTTGTAACTTCAAATTCTAATAACTTGATGTATATGCATGCTAAAATTATGAAATTTTTATGACATGTCTAATTATGAGTTGAGATTATGACTGTTAAATTTCATGATTTGAAGATGAGAATTGAATAAGTTGAGATAATTAGATGGCATATATGTAAAGATGAGTTTATATGCAAGAATATTCATGATATGTTCAAGTTGTTTAAATGAGATTATTATGAACAATTCTCATATAAGTGATGAACAATTTGACAAAGTTTTAGTTTAATATGTTGAGTATACAATTTTATAAAGATTGATTTAAATCTGACATATTAATATCATGATTAAAAGTTGGATATGATTTGAGTTTATTTTCACTTTCAAGTTAATTAAGTGAAAAATGAGTATAAGCCAATATATGAGATTTGGGAAATATGATATATGATGAGTTAAGTATTTGATTGAGTAAAAGATCAAGAAAAGTTAAGTTTGAGCAATAGCATGAATATTGAAATTTTATAAGATTTAAATAAGTTATCCGAAAGAGTTGAGAATCCGAGCATTTTATTGAGTATACGAGCATAGTACTTAGTATATTTGTTTATATATTTTTATGTAGCTTGAGGAGTTAGCTACTCGAGATCAACACTTACGATTTTTCAAAGGAGAAAGGTGGGGACCCAGACTAGGTATTACATTGAGTATAATATTGATATCATGTCCGAGGTATGTATACAGTTTAAGTTTATACGCTTGGGATGAGGAGGCATTCAGTTGTCTCAGAGTATATCCTAAGTTCTGATGGAGGTCGTTTGAGTTGCCTTGAGAAATATCCATCAGATTGTGCACAAGTATCCGATCAGATATCGGCCAGATTCAGTTTAAGTTACTGGAACATATTTCCAGTCCAGATATATACCAAAGATCATGATATTGTATTATTATTGTTGTTTACTTTAGTATGGGCGATTTCGGGGTACAAGAGGATCAGTACTCACCCCCATTGTGTTTTTCAGGTAACAGGGTCGGGCCGGAGGTGTGAGCTCGAGATGTGGTGGTGGTGGTCGTGCACTTATTTCAAGTGGACATTTATTAAGTATTTGATATGTCTGTATAATAAACCACGTTTTTAAGTATTTCCGCTATGCACATTAAGTATTGAACTTGCATTTTTAATAAATTTCAGATTTCAAGTTTATACCATTTCGAGAAGTATGAATATGGTACAGTGAAATGCAAGTTTAAAGGAAATCTGTTTTCTTTATGTCTAGAGAAGTATTAAACAGAAAGTTTAAAGATAAACGGATTTTCAAGAAGATGAGTTTGAGTAGCATCTCGAGTTAGTCGCAAAATATTTCGAAAGAGTTATAAGTATTTTCGAAGTAAAAGTTGCGAAAAATTTACTCTGATAAGCGGGGTGTTACAGACTGTACCATTGACACTACAACCATTCACGATGGGTTGTTCATTTTCATCTAGGTTGTGAACTAATTATTTATGTTTTACAAGTAACTGATACGTGATCTTCTGCCTTCTCTGTGATAGACCACAATATCCAAATGTAAGAGACTATTTAATTCATGATTCTCATTCAAACGGGAATCGTGTTAACAAAAAGCTGAGTTTTCATTATACACACCAACAATCTCCCACTTATACTTAAAGCTTTCGTTTACTAGTATACCACTTTCAATCTTTATTCTCAACGAACTATTGTCCTAATTGTCATACATCTGACTCCCTGATCCCTTATCATGGCCATCAACAGCTTTCGCCCGAAAGCTAATTTCGAAATGGATTACTTGGTCGTATACCAATGGAACTAGGTGACAAAACTCTACCCCTTTGCGATTTCTCGCACTGGAGCGTACTTGCTCTATGCACTCACTTGCTTCATGAACACGTGATTCCTTCACGATCTTTAGCTGGCGACGGAACAATTTTCCATGGTGGAATGTGTCAACGAGTTATCATTTGACAATCCTCTATACAATTGGTTCCACCTCACAAGTAAACACAAACACCTTAGGTAGATTTTACTTATTGTTCACGATTGATTAGAAACTAAAATATTTTGTAATCCATAGGCAGCATTTGGTTCGTATGGTAAACCAACATATTATCCTTAGTCCAGTTACGGTATACTTTAGGATATGTTTTTACCATAAACCAATGTTCCCATCTAGGATTACTTTGATATCTATTAGCTGTGTCCAAGGCAATAATAGATATTAGGCCTCATTTACTACATTGCATACACTAGGCTTCCTATTGCTGACCATATAGAACTGCCTTTATGTCATGCATACTACAAATGAGCCCTATGACAATACATAGATACGAAGCTCGAGGTAATTGCAAAAATTCTTTCTTGTGACCCTTGATATGAAGAATATGTGTCTATTCTCCTGAATACGTCTTATCTAACTACTTGGATAACAATACCCTTGCGTCTCATAGCACCCTCACACTATTCTTAGTGATCGGAGTGTCGTCTACGCATAATAAAAAAATACCGTCACGCTTCTTATATATACAATGCTTATTTTGTCACTGATCAAATCCTCATACTTGTTTCATCAACCAAATATAACTCAATCAGTCAAACGTAACTCAACCGGTCAAAATCAATTAAAACCAGCTTTGTCTCATATCCAAACGCGCCCTTAAAATTTCAAAAGGTCCTTAAAGTTTTCAAATGAACACACCCTTAATTTTTTTATGGTGATGCTATTTTTGTTTCTGTGTAGATGTTTTTTTGTGAGTTTCAAATTAAGTTACAAGAAATGATAATATT
>BKCP01004716.1:638199-650856 GCA_008636005.1 Striga asiatica | reverse complement strand
AAAGGCTGATTATCAAATACAAAAGCATTTTCCAAATAACAGATCAGAGCATAATTTATATGTTTGTTCTATGTATTCCGTACATGGAAATGGAGGCTTAACGATTAGTCAGTTCCATACAACAGATGATGTCAAGACCAATAGCAGGCAATAAAATCTGAGCTGCAAAGTTACAACTCCTGAACCAGAGCTCATTTGACCAGATATCCCTTTTAAGCACATCACATATTTTATATCCAAATAAGTAGTGTATGAGTTCTCCTACAACTAACCCAAAAATGTGTATAGTTATGCCTGAACTTGTTTCCTAAGTCGTACTAGTTATGCAGAAGACTGAATGCTAAGATATCCCCAGAAGCTGAATAAACAAATTTGTTCCTTCTTTATGTACTTGGGGAATAAAAATAATCCTGAAGAATATCTGATTTGGTTCACTAACACCCACATGCTGAATGTATTTTGGAAATGTAATCATCCTCATGAAGACATTAGAAACCTCAAGATTTATGCTTCACCAGTCTCAAAATCAGAAATATGTACTTAAGAGAACAAATAGGAAGGTTTAACCATCTGTCAGCCAGAACTCAGCATGAGGATCCCTCCCTATATATAAATCCAAACTTTCCCGAGCCTAGGTATCATCTTTTGGTGTTTCATAATCCTATGTGTCGAATTCTGGTGCTTTGGAGTAGTCCATGTAGAGCTGGATTTTTTTACATGTCCATTAAGACTTACAAATATAAAACACATGACTAAAGTGTATAAAATATATTTTAAAAAGTTTATAACTTTCATAAGTGTTATCGATTTTTCATATATGATATATCAGATTAATAAAAAGAATAAAAGAATTATTATAATATAGGATGATAAGTGGTACAAGTGACGTCTGTCATTTTAATTACAAATAATAATGTAGTTTTAAAAAAAAAATTATAAATTTAAAAGTTAACCAACTTTATTTTTTTATTTTCAAATTTATACATACATATTTTAATTACCGCCCCTACGGGTGGTGTGGCTCTACTGGTATAAATAAGATCAACACTTACATTTAGGCATGTGCTTAACTTGAAAAACCTTCTAGAACATTTACAAGTTCAATCAACCATAAAGCAATTATTTATATGCATATTGGTACTTACAGTTATATTCAGTCCATCCAATCGCTTGCTTTTCAAGATCATACAAGACCAGTTTGTTTGATAGGACCAGATCTGCCAATATCGGACCAAGCAAACTTCAGACTTGAAACACACACGCGCACACACACACACACATGCACACACACACGCACACACATATATATCATGTACACACCTTTGCAGAGTGCAAGTAGCTTAAACAAATGAGTTATATCATCTTTAATCAATAGGTTCACATTTCCTAAGATTGTACCGAAACTATATTTGATGATTGGCATCTGGAAATTCTGATGATTTTTCAGAGAGCAACATCATAGTGAGAACAAGAAGTTAAACATCATGTCCCAGAAAGTATATGATCCTGCTGCTTAGTCCTTCATAAAGCCAAAGGGAAAGAATAAGATGATGGGTGAATTCAGGTAGGAATAGGAAACTCCAGGTCTTATCCTCCTCATCACTCATCGATAACATAGCTGAAAACAGGAAAACAAACTCAAGCGATCTAGGAGTAACCGAGTAAGTGAAGGTGCAGTTCTGAAATTTGAGATATAATGTGTACTGCCTTTGCTTCAATTATATTAACCATCTCATGATCAGTTCTGTGATCAATAACGATAAATGGGACTAACCAGTAAACTTTTAATTAAGGGTATGCATGATTCACATAAATAATTCAAATCGAGAGCAGGTTATTTGGCAGACAACTCTTTGAATTTTAACAGCTAATCACAACGAAAGCAAACAATATAAATATATGCTCCGCTACACTAAAAGTATCATTAAGAAAACAAGGAAGAAAAGAAATAAAAATGGCACAGCAAGCATATGGGTCTTACCTCCTAAAACTGTCATATTCATTTTTTCTTGGGGCTCCATGCCACTGTTTTGCCAACCGATGCACATCTTGTCTTCCTGCCAAATAGAAAAAGAAAAGACAATACTAGAATCATTTCTAGACCTATTAAAAGTGATCAAGATACACGAAATAACATTTTGTGACAAAGGAACTGACAGACTGGGATAGACAACCGCCAGCGATATAAACCAATAACAAAACTGATCATAGTTATTATACTCAAATCAGAAGAGAAGAATGAAATGCAGTAATCTAAATACTTAACTTGAGGGGTGAAACTAGGGATGAAAACCATATTCACTAAAGAAGATGAAAAAAACTGAGAATACGATGTTACCGTGTTTCATACGTCTAAACAACGGGAAAATTAAACTTACCTACAATCATAGTTAACCACCAATGAGACTCAAGATTATGATTTAGATGAAGAAAGGTACAGTAGTTTTAGCTCAAGAATTCCTTTAAAGGTACATTGTTATTCATCAGTCATCTGTTCACTGATTTCAAGATCTAGTAAATAAAGTCTAGTAGGACATTCACAAACAATCTCTACTACCTACCATTTTTCCAAATGTTCAATAGAAAGGAGAAATATTCATATATTGTCTGGGGATTTCAAAACAAATAAAGATGAACTGATTACTAAAGAGTACTTGAGGAGAACTGTTTTCTCCATTCTGGAATTTACACACACAATGAAACAAAATAATCAGCGGCTCGGACGATAGTAAAGACAAAAATAACAATTGTTACAACAAAGTAGTCAAAAAAGAACTATGATATGTTGCCGATAGAGGTAAATAGTTTGTGAACGAAACAAACAAATATTACTGAAAAATAGGCAGACAAGCAAGAATAAAAAGGGGATGAGAAATCATCCTCAAACTAACACTACAAAACACAGCTTAAAAACCTTTATGAATTAAAACACAAAGAAAGCCTTAAACTCCGTTTGATCCCTACCGCGTGGTCCAATAACTTCAATCTATCGCACACCTCCTCAAAGAAATGCTCTCCACATTAAAATATTCAATCACTTTTCTCGAACTAAAGGAGCCAACACATTGCATGAACAATCAGACTCCATAACACCCGACAAATAAACAAGATTGCAAAACTTGCTAGGCATTAGGCAGGTGTCAGAGAGCCGTCTAAGCAAGGGCCAATATCATTAATTACACGGGTGTCGTTCAGGTTTAAAATATTTTTCTTTAGGGAAAAACTGTGTCGGGCAGGACTGGCTAGGCCGCCAAGGCCGAGTAGTCGCCAACTAATGAAGATGGCGAGTTTTTCTGCCAATTTTAGGTTTCTTGAGTCGACCTGGGGCTGTTAGGGCCAAGGCCGAGTTCTGCAGCACTACCAATAAATCAATAAGATCGGCAACATCACACAGAATGTTGTACATGTTTAGGAAAATTAAGGAAGATAGTCAGCTGAATTTTCTCTTCGATTAGATATTAGTAACCTAATGGAATGGCCAACCATTCAAAGAAAATATTTCTTCTCAGTAAGAATTTTCCCTAAGCATTTGTGTTGTACAACACAATTCGAAACACATATAAGTTAATCGCGGAAAGAATGCCAAAGCGTTCCACTTTTCCAAAATTCTAACTCAACCTTCAAATTTTTGCAAATAAATGCTCATAACTCTTGATATTCCATAAAAGAGGCTTTTAGTCAGTTTTGACATTTTAGAAGTAGCTGAAACCGTTTTTTCATAAAGATTAAAAGTTCAATTGCATACCAAAAACTTGTCAGCAACTATTCTTGGAAGAATAATGAAAGTTATAAATTTTTGTAATTGCCAAAAAAAATGAAATAACATAAAAATAAGTGTCATGGGGGGACACATTTGAGGAAGGTTACTTTACCTTCTAACTGTAAGGTTTTCCATATGGACAGGTGGTATGGAAAAGAAAAGATCAACAAATTTGTCGGAACTTTTAACAGTATGCAAACTATATTACTACATACAACAATTTAAGCATGCAAAAGACAAGCAGATACGGAACAGCAAAATATACTAAGTCAGTAACAAAGCAGGCAAAAGATCGTGCTATTTAATGATCAAATTAACAGAGGACACTTACAAAAAGGAATAGATAGTCATGAGGATGAACTTCCAATGAAAGGGAATTTCCAAAATGAAGGATTACAGATGGAAATACATCATCAACACTGCAGTAGATGTAAACAAAGTTACTCAGCATAAATAACAATGAGAAAAAAGAAGCAAAACAGCACCTTCTACTACTGAAAAAATGAATTTCAATGAATCTATATAAACATATAACCATGCATCACGGAATATAGTACCAAAGCTCTAGAAAAATAAAAATAAATTTTCAAGTTGCAAACTAACTATGTCCCAGCGTTGGGAGGGTACAACATTGATAGTTGTCCATGACTGCTTTTGGTTAGTATTCAATCAAGATAAGAGATAATACTTTATATCAAATTTATCTGATCTGTGATGAATTATGTGACAGAAGTATAGACATCATGACACAGAAAGAAACATGGATATTATTTTTTACATTACTGTACAATAGAATATCTGTATATTTAGGCTGACCTCCGAGGGACTAAATGAACTTCTCCTCCAGCTATGTGAAGTAGATAAATCATAAACAAGTAAATTAAGTTGGAGTGTATATGTGCTTAACTTGTTACAAAATATAGTTGACTAAGCCATGTTGAGAAAATGCTAAATATTAACAACAGATGATGTGCTATATAATTTCTCATTTCACTGTACGACAATCCTATATATATATGGCTCAATTCATGTGTTTCTCCTATAAATATAACTAAAACAGCCACACTAGTATATAAGGGTTCCAAGAACTCACAAGGGAAGGTACAGGTTAATATGCTCTGAAAAATATAGTTTACTATAATGTCAGATTTTATTGATTCCAAATTTTGCAGTCACTTATCAAGAACTCAGGAAAAAGCAGGAGTCAAACATGTCTGATCTAATGAGCCAATAATATAAAAAAAAAAAAAAAAAAAATGAAATAGTATTGATACGATACTGGTGACAGAGACAGAATTTATTTGATTGATGAAATTTTCCTTCGACTACTTTCTGAAGTAATCATTGTATCGACAGCATATGCCACAGTTACAATCAACTGAGATTCAACTCTTTCAGAGTGTCGAATGCACAATACCTTCTGGAATAATCAAAGCAAGTGTATTTATCTTCAAGAATTTTCAATTTCATATTCCTCTGCCCAGAGAATATCTAAAAAGGATAAACCACACAAATGGTAAGCTCCCTCCTTCAAGTTATGACTATGACAAAACATTTCATGGGAACTGCTCCATTGGCATACCTGTTTCACAAGTGGGTTATAAATCGCCTCAGGCAGATACGCCAGTGTGGTGCCACTATCAATTATTACCCCTTTCTTGTTTATAATATTATATATATCTGTTGTCAGATTGAGAAAAGCATGACCAACTTGAATTGCAGTCATATTCACAGTGTAATGGAGCCTACAAAGTCACAGAAGCATTGTTCAATGTAGAAGTCCGACCAATATAAACATACTCAGATAGCACAATTACAAAGAGAATTAAGTCAACAAAAAAGACATATGAACAAAACAAACACTAGTTTCGATAAAACTGAACGCCGACCATGAGTGATGAATCAGTCATACAGTTGTCAGTTTAATCAATAGTGGAAGTTCAAAGTAGCGCAATCTAATATATGGAATCAAAAGACTCCATGACTAAAGTTCCTTAAATTTGCTTAATCATTATTTTATTGCATAAAGTACCCTCTTCTCAATAGCAAATATTTGATTGCCATACTTCTATCTATTTCATGTGATCCAAATATGTTTCCATAAAGTAAGTCCTTTTGCACTTGAACGAGAATAGATGTCCATCTCATGTTGTAAACATCATATATGATACCATGGGCCCACCTTTCAACTTTTGTTCAAATGAACATACAAATAAATTTCTTCAGCAAACTACATTGGCCGCAAGTTCTCTATCTGGAAGGTCACACGAATAGGTTTATAAGATATTCCAAGAAAAGAACTAATCTAATGTAGCATTCTTAGATTTACTACCACCCACAAGATATTCCATGGTTGAAAAATCAAAAGCATAAAAACATAATTAGAACCAAATATAAGGATCTGACGTACTGGTCCTGCACCAGAGGTGTCATGTTTACTTGTGGTTGAACAACATGCCCAATAGCAAAGATACCTCCACCATTCACACCATCCAAGCAATGGGCAAACATCTTTTTAACTCTTCCAGATGAGGCTAGCTGTGACAGCATTGATGAATTTGATTTTCCAAAGCCCAATATCCCATCAAGTGCATCATCTGAAGATCCTAGATCCCCAGATTGTCTCGCACCACATCTACACAAAAGATTTATTCGAATCATGTTATCAGACTCGAGAAAACTTTAATTCGACAACAACTTCAAATTCTTATGATATATCAGTTTCATGTATGTACAGGAGTGTATTGTTTCTACACACCTCATCCAAAGACAGACTAGGATACAAAATGATATTGAATTAATGCCATATATGTTGCACGAATCCACCATAAAAGAAAGCAATTTGCAGAACCATGAACACTATCCTGTTCAATTATGAGTTCTTTTTCGAAGTTATGAAAATGTAATGTAGCAACATATATCATAGAGTTATTATCTGGAAGAAACAAACAACCAGTTATTTATGCAGGTAATCAAGCTGACCCAAAGCTTTCATGCAGCATGTTTTTCCACCTCTAATTGTCTGAATGAAGTTTGGGAGACACCTTTGAGTTGCTACTGGTAAGGTGAAAATTCCATCTTTGACCAATGAGATCATCTTGATAAGGTTTCTAATGCCTACATCAAAAACTAAGACACAGCAAAGATCAACTTTGCGTTTTACTTGAAGTATAATTTGATGTATTTACTTGAAATAGAGCATGTCCTCAGGGTTAATATTTCTGATGCATTTTCATTTGTAGAAACTTGTACAGCTTGCCTTAATCTATAGGAAGGCATTAGGTCATTCAGGAATCTACCTTAGAAGATGGCACAAACACTTGCACCCAATTTATGTAATTTCTTCATTTGTTTTTAAGACTTCTCTTATTTGAGAATTCACATACTGCAGAATCGTGACACACACATGCATATACACAACAGAGTTCTAAAGCTGTGCGTTCACACTTCTCCAATCATCATCTGGCTAGATTGGGTATATTACAGCCACAGGTTTCTTACACTGGTCAACTGCAACAAATCCAATTAAACTGACTAACTTAGGATGATATACAGTAGACCGTTATTGTTTGCCACTAGTAAGTTAAATATTCAACTTCTCTGTAGCACTCTAGAAGGCATGTAACATTATGAATAATGCAGTACATGGAACATTAACCAATATAGCACTACTATAGATAAGAACACGTGCATACAATCACATCCAAGTAAGAACTGTATTAAGTGGACCCATGTTCTCTAAAATCCATGATTTCCTGACATGCCTTATCTGACAGGTGGCACCATACTTAAACTTCTTTTGAAGATCAGCCTATATTGAATCCAACAAGATATTGATGCACCAACTTGTAAATGACACGGGCATTCTTGCAATTTTAAGACATCAAAGATGGTTGGATGTTAAATCATTTAGATATACTAATATCCACACATATTAGCATAGGATAGTAGGATACATACTCCAGATAGATAAGTTTTAAAGTTTGTTTCAGAAAATAACTACAGTACATAGAAAACAACAGTCACAGAACTTGACATAAAAAAAAAATATAAGAAAAATCGATTGTGCATACCCAAATATAACACTTCCATTTGCAGATGTAGTTTGCAGATCACCAGACACTCGATCATACTGGACAATATCCTCAACAAAGTAGCCCATGGTATAACTCCCATCTCCATAGACCTCAGTGTACAAACATGATGTATTTGCACGGCAACCCGTCAAGCCTCCACCAATCTCTTTACAGAACTGTTGATCACATGAGACTAGTTTCCCAGTAAGAGATTCTCTGGGATTGTAAAGCGTAAGTTCTATCTGCAAAAATAAAAAAACATCACAAGTCAAGTGCAGACAAGAACAACAAGCATGTTACTCCTATGAATGAAGAAAAACCTCATCTCTAAATTCAAATTTTGAAGCAAAACAAAGATAAGTGTCATACTCCTCGGTAACCTCTTCGGGGGCATTGGCTGCACTGAATGCAGTTAACCCATGTTATATCACTTCCAGTATCAACTTGTACATAGTAATCCTTTGAAGGCGTGCCAATAGCTATTTTAGCATAGTACAGCCTGCACCATCATAAACATTACATGAGATAAACTACGCTTCTGTATTAAGTACATAGAAACTTAAACCAGACAATCTTTGCAATATCTATCTTTGAGAGAACAAATCAATACATGTACTTAACTTGCTTTGAAATAGCAGTAGAATTTTTTTTGAGTCATTTTACATACGCAACTAAGAACTTCCAGAATAACTTTGATAGCCACATAGGGTTTGCAGATAATTCATTGGAAACATCAAATGCCAGTCAGAAATGAAGAAGTGTGTATACCAAGCATTAATTTTCTCATTAGCACTGGACTTTTCCATGTTAGTACAGGCGTACGCTGATAGCCACATATTACATGAAGTGTGCATGGGCATTCACAATCACGTGTAAGATTGCCCGCTATTATAAAAAGATGAAATCATGTCCATGAGCTTATTTTCTACACATGTATGTCATTATTCCAGTCACTATATGCAAGGCATGACTACTACGTAAAGAGAAGAAACCGCTACAAAATTAAGCATGGTGTGAATCCAACAGAGCGCATGACTTTTGTAGTATAAATAACAAACTGGACGGAGCTACATAATGAACATATGCACAGGAAAATGAAGCAACTTACTACAGATCAGCAACAGATATAGTAATTAGTAATTCCACATTCACAAACGACCAATGCCTTGATGTACACACTAATCGCTTCATCAAGACCACATTAGAAACTCAATTCTTTGGTTCAGGCAAGCAGGAAGAATAAATGCAGCTTTGCTATTTGCTAGTCTCTGGTTCTTCAGCACACTACACAATCATTGATTTGGATAGAGAAAAGAAAAAAACTAACCACTGCGTTTCTTTTCTTCTCAAGACATCACCAAAACATTTAAGCTCGTCTTAATTTCAAAACATTATCACTGTTTACAAACAGTGACTAAAACCAAATATTAACAAAAGGGAAATATATAACAACCAACGACAATTTTAACAACCCCATGACTGTTGGAACATCACAGTTCCATGACTACACTATATCCATGCAGAAATTCATGTAGAGGTTCATGGAAAGCACAAAAAATGGAAGTCATGCCACATTCAAGTTCACACAACTTTCACCACTACCACTTACAAATTCTAATATAATTCGAAACCAAATATTTAAATACTGCTATCTGAAGTCGAAGGTCAGGGGTAACACCGGAATATTCAGAAATTTGCCTAAGAAACACGTCAGGCAAGATATAAGAAAGTTAACATTTATCGTTCTTAGAGAAGGGGGAAAAAACACGATCACCTCCAAATTTATGGATGCAAGGAAAACAAATGAAAACGAAAAATTGAAGAATAAGTAAAAATCAAATTTCGCGGACCCGACGGCTTCAGGGCGGCCAGTGCCTCCAAGGGGAAGGTCGACTCCGGTGAAAATTGCAAGGTGGCGGACGTCGTCGTGCGCCCTTAGGGCGCTGAGAGTGGGGTCCGACCCGGAGAATTTGTAATTGACTTTGATCACTCCGACGCCGCCATAATCGTCGGCCCGATTGAGAATAGGAGAATTGAGCAGTGATAGTAGGAGGAGGAGGAGAAGGAGCAGAGAGTGGAAGCGCGACTCCATTTTTTGGGATTTCTGTGTGGTTAATTGTGGAATGATGATGATTGGCAGTAACATTATTTAATTATACGGTTAAAGGGTGTTTCGTCTTCAAGCCTCGTAAATAATGTTGCTAGCTACTTTTGAATGCTCTTTGCAAATTGGTTTTGTTTACCCATCAATTACCATTGATTAAAAATAAACAAAAATGATCACAACACCAAAATATGGGTTTTTTTTTCACCAAATCCTACTGTATTATATAAAATCTGCGCGTTTTCCCTTTCTATTTCAAAAATTGCGTACCCTCTTGTATTTAACTAATGTATATCCCGTGGGATGCACGGAAGAGTTCATATTTTAAATATTTTTTAGACTTTATTTTAAATATAATTATTTATATTTTTCACATCTCGTCTATTATGAAAATAAAATAAATACAATCAATGAAAAATATATATTATTAAATACTTTTTTTTATACAATATTTTTTATTTAAGGAATATTATTAAACCTTACGGTTTTGATTTGTTTTTTTAAATCAATAATCCAAAATATATGATTGTTAACGTACAAAAAATAGTGGAAAATAATCCAAACTTTAAAGTAAAGCTATTTTTTATTATTTTACAAATAAAAATCTTCCAAATTTTTTTTAATTTCAAAAAAAAATTGGCAAGTTTGATAATGAGTTAAATCAAGTTATACAAATGATTAGATAGTTAAAATGTTATATTAATTATATTTTAAGAAATTCGAGTATATAAAAATAGGTAAAAAAATATTATACTAATTAGTTTGTTAGGATTGTGATTATATGAAAGTGAAAATAAAATGAAATGTAACCAAAAAATTTGTTCGTGGTCTTTTCCTTTAAATGTTTGAATTTAAAAATCTAGTAACCAAATTTACATTATATCACGTAAGGAAAAAAAGAAATAATAAATATTTATTAAAGAGATAAATGAATAATATTTATCAGTTAGATAATAAATAATAAATATTTACATGTAAAAAAATAAATAATAATATATTTAAAAATATAAGTCAGAATTTCAAATAAAGTAAAAGGAGGGATAACTCATTTTTACAAAAAGTTTCTAAATATTTAATATATTGATAAGTATCTCCATAAGAATAATCATACCATTTTAATTTTAAAAAACTTGGCAAGTTTGTTAGAGAGATAAATCCGGTTAGACAAATGATTAATTTGTTAAGATATTATTGTATCATAAAAAATCGGTTAGATAATGTAGATAAAAAAATATAACACTAATTAGTTTGTTAGAAATGTGATAATGAAAACCAAGATAGATGAAATTTACCCAAAAAAATTGTTTGGAATCTTTTTCTTTAAATGTTTGAATTTACAAATTTAATACCGAAATTCTATTATATCACATAAGGAAAAAAATAAATAATAAACGTTTATTAATATATTAAAATATGTAATTTTGAATTTCATATAAAGTAAAAGTTGTGCTTATTCAAATTTATTTTTAAAATAAAAGTTATGATAAACATTTATTGATTCTCTTTCAAATATATTAATAAAATAAAAATATAAACCTAACAAATTTTGAAACAACCAAAAAAATCGGATTGATTGGCATAAAAAAAAAAGGAAGTGAAATCGGATTTGAATGCTAAAATCGGAACACCTTACCAAATTGAATGCTAAAAGATTAGATTTGATTGGTTACCTAATTGCATGGGCTGAAAAAATTCAAAAAAAAAATTTACAAATTGAAAAAGCGGGAAAATCACTATATTGAAGCGGGAAAATGAAATGATTTTTTTCGAATTGTTCAAATAGTTTTTCTTCTCCGTATTATATAGTAATAGATGTTTCAATGCACACTCGCCATTTTAAGTTAACGGCGTGACTTTAATGCTGACGCCTACTTTTCGCTGAAATTACCATTATACCTTTACTTTACTCTTGAATTTACCATTATGCCCTTATTGTCATATATGGTATAATCTGCGCGTTTTCCCTTGGTATTTCAAAAATTACGTACCCTCCTGTATTTAATGTTTCAATGCACACTCGCCATTTTAAGTTAACGGCGTGACTTTAATGCTGACGGCGTTACTATTCGCTGAAATTACCATTATACCTTTACTTTAACCTTTAATTTACCATTATGCACTTATTGTCATATATGATGACTTAAAAACAAAATTCCAGAGGTGAGGATTGAACCCACTACCTTTGGATTATAAAAAGTCACATTCACCAACTGAGCTACTTGGCATTTACTTATTAATGTGACTTTGTTTATTTATATCATAACATATAGCGGAACTAATATAATAATTAAGTATATGGATTCTAATTTATAAATAATATAATAATTAAGAATATAGATTCTAAATTAGTATATAGATTATAAATTATAAATAATATAATAATTAAAAATTTAGATTATAAATAATATTATAATTAAATATGCTTTAGTCATAAATAATATAATAATTGAGTAAAAGATTTTAAATTACAAATAATATAATAACTAAATACCGAGATTAAAACTTATAAATAGTATAATAATTCGGTATATAGATTCTGTATAAAAATAATATAATAATTCGTATATAGATTCTGTATATAAATAAAATAATGGTTAAATAAACATATTCTAAATTATAAATAATATAGTGAATGAATAAATAGATTCTATATTCTAAACTATAAATGATAAAATAATTAAGAAAATAAATTATAAATTATAAATAATATAATAATT
>BKCP01004716.1:615130-637871 GCA_008636005.1 Striga asiatica | reverse complement strand
TGAGTGAATAGAAAAGAGTCGAACATTGTGTTCAAAGTTCTCGTGTGTTTTCTCCTGTGAGTTTACATAGAGTTCGTGAATGGAATAGGACCAACATTCGAGTTTCTTCACAGTGATAGAAATAGGACCAACATCCGAGTTTCGTCACACCTATCGCGAAGTACGAAGGCGTCGGCGCGCGTATTAGCAACTTATTGCGAAGGGACCAAGGCGTCGGCGCGGGTTTCGAGCAAGTCGAGCTAGACGTAACACACGATCCTTCATCAGCGCGTCCGACGGCCTTAACTATCATTAATTTTTATATTAAATAGTAATATATTCATTTATTATTTTCAAACTTCACATTTAATATAATTTTTTATTATTTTATTTCAATTAAATTTTATTATAATGATTTAGTTTGTGATTATATTATTTTTTATTTTTGTTTGATTAAGGTTTCTTCTTGTTCCTGTTCCTTTAAATAAATGTGTGTTAGTTTTGTACAATATAATGATAGTGGCACAGTGGTTTAAAGTCTTGGCTAGTGATGTTTTGACCCAAGTTCGAATCCTATGAGGAGCAGCCAAACATCAATTTTTGCCCAACAAGCAAGGGGCAAAATAGTAAATTTTAATTTTAAAATAAAAAATATTTGAAAAAATTGAATAATTGCAGCATTACATGAATGTGTGCTGTACGCGCTGTGAAGTTGGACGGACAGGGGGGATTCGTGCAAAAGTTAGTTAATACGAGGGGGTCTGACGTAATTTTTGAAATACCAGGGGAAAACGCGCAGATTTCATATAATACAGGGGGATTTGGTGCAATAAACCCTATTTAATGGTACCATTATATACGTTTGTTGGGTTTAATGCACCAAACCCCCTTGTATTATACAAAATCTGCGCGTTTTCCCCCTGTATTTCAAAAATTGCGTCAGACCCCCTTCTATTAAGGTTTTGTATGCGCGAAACACCCAAAATCGTCTAAATTTTGGGTGTTTCGCGCATACAAAATCTTAATAGAAGGGGGTCTGACGCAATTTTTAAAATACAGGGGAAAAACGCGCAGATTTCGTATAATACAAGGGGGTCTTATATATTTTACCCTACGTTTGTTGGAACTTGGAAGTCAAGTGGGTAGAGTATCATTGCATTTGCTAATAAATCAGTCTAAAACATTGTTTTGAAACCCAGCCCGACTCGGCCTTTTTTTTCAACTTATAGAACATGCTCATAACCAACTGAAAAATCAAAGTTTAATACAAATCACATAGCCGAAAAATGGGCGCACCACACTCACGTCGGCTAGAACCAAACAAAGACAAGAAAACAGAAATTACAACAAGCCAAAGGGATAAAGCAGTTACACTCAACTGAACCTTTATCCCTTAACCAACTCAAAGAAACCAACCTGACCAAAAACAGAACTCAAAGGAAATCAAATAAAGGACCTAACACCTATTGCTCTGCAAATAAGCCTTCCACTCCTGGATTGCTACTCTGATGACAATCTGTGCAGGTCTTCTAATCTGCTCAAATACCCCAAGATTGTGAGACTTCTAACGCCACCAAAGTATATAAATCAAAAATTGTATCCTTGACTCAGAAATCTCACTCATGTCCAATTGCAAATCTGCCACCACCAAGATTTAAAAGTCTCTGCTCCCTGAGGCCCAACCCAACTGAGAGGAGCCAATTTCAAACTGATTGAGCAAAACTGCATTGAAACAGAACATGTTCTATGGACACCTCCACCTCACCACAAAGTGTGCAGATAGGATCCACCCCCAACGCCTTTGGCTCTCAAATTCAGATTCACAGGCAGAGATCCATTACAGCACCTCCAGATAAAATGTTTAATTTTACCAAATACCTTAAGTTTCCAGCTTCTTGATCTGACCTTGATATATGTTTTTAAGTCCATGCTACCTTGAAACATCTCTATCTACATACATAATAATTTATATCAATGTAATTATGGCTGATTGTACATTATTAGTATGAATCCAACGGGTACGACATATTTATTAATATTTATAAATTAAAAGCGCTCATTGTATCAACGCAGCCAACCCGTATTAGGATATTGTCCGCTTTGGGCACTCTCACCCGCACGGTTTTGCTTTTGGGAGCTGGCTCACCAAAACGCGTCTTACTAGTGAAGGTATCCATAGCCACTTATAAGGCATGCTTCGTTCTCCTTCACAACTGATGTGGGATATCTAGATCTACCCATCTAGGGGACGTAGTGTCCTTGCTGACACACCAGTCCGGGTACTGGCTCTGATACCACTGTAACAGCCCAGCCAACCCGTAGTAGGATATTGTCTGCTTTGGGCACTCTCACCCGCATGATTTTGCTTTTGGGAGCTGGCTCACCAAAACGCATCTTACTAGTGAAGGTATCCACAACCACTTATAAGGCATGCTTCGTTCTCCTTCACAACCGATGTGGGATATCTGGATAAAACGCGTCCCCTTAGTTAAGGCTTGCCTTAACTCTGTGCACAGCGGTGCGTGGTAGGATATTGTCTCTGCTGGTCTAGACCGCAGGGTTTTGTTCTTGGACCTCTGGCTCAGACGCGTCCTCCTGGTTAAGGCTTGCCTTAACCGTATGCACAGCGGTGCGTTGTAGGATATTGTCCCTACTGGTCTAGACCGCGGGGTTTTGTTCTGGGACCTCTGGCCCAGACGCATCCACCATATCCCACATCAGTTGTGAAGGAGAACGAAGCATGCCTTATAAGTGGCTGTGGATACCTTCACTAGTAAGAACGTTTTGGTGAGCCAGCTTCCAAAAGCAAAACTATGCGGGTGGGAGTGCCCAAAAGCGGACAATATCCTACTACGGGTTGGCTGGGTTGTTACAGTGGTATCAGAGCCAGTACCCGTACTAGTGTGCCAACGAGGACGCTGGCCCCCTAGGTGGGTGGATCTAGATATCCCACATCGGTTGTGGAGGAGAACGAAGCATGCCTTATAAGCGGTTGTGGATACCTTCACTAGTAAGATGCGTTTTGGTGAGCCAGCTCCCAAAAGCAAAACCGTGCGAGTGAGAGTGCCCAAAGCGGACAATATGCTACTACGGGTTGGCTGGGCTGTTACACTCATCAAATAAATATGAAATCAGTATGTAATACAATATACCTATAGTAATTTATTAAAAATATTATATACAATTAAATTGTGCAAAATTACATTAAACGTGTTTATTTAAAATTAGTACACAACCCTACGGTGCACGTAACTGATAATTAATTCATTATATTCATTTTCAAATAAGTGTCATTTTAAAAATTCTATTAAAAAATTTAATTTGACTACAATGTGATTCCATAAAATAATTATTTTAGTAAAATTTTATCATATATTTAAAAATTTATGTGAATAATAAGTATAATTATAATACTTATATTGTTTTATTCATTAAAATTAATTTATTTTTGTATAAGCTATCTAAATAAAAAATTTTAACTAATTGAGTAATTTATTAAACAATAAATGATTGACTATTCCATTTATGTCCAAGTTAATATTAACATGTAAGTTATGGATAATTACTTATTTGACTTTTTAAATTTGGAACTCAAATTTGGACTACTCATTAAATTCTCTTATATACTTCACTCACTCACACACACACACATATTATCTCGCTATTTTCTAGATTTTTTTTTTGTTACTTTATCATTCAAATTTATCAACCAATTCTTCAGAATTAGATTACAAATTTGAAACTTTGTTAACCAATATTTGTTCAAAGATCTTTCTGATTTTCAAGAGAATACATACTAATTTACCGAACTATCATCAATATTTTATGACAAGTTACTATGGGAATATGCTAAAATTTGAAAATTATACAACCTTGATTTATAAATCAACCTTGTTGATCCAAATTTCTCCGAACCGCTTGTCCTCTCCTAGACCAGGATGAATCTTCTCGATCGACGTTACCTGCAACACGCTGGGGGTGGTCCCGGCGCGAACACTCCGACGCTCAAGTTAGTAGGGTTTCTGAGAGGAGAGAAAGATGTATTTTTTATTACGCGTATCTTTGAGACTAAGAAAAACCTGTCTTATATAGACTTAAGAGTCCTCCGACAAGCAGGACTTTGGGTGCTAATAGAGTTCTTCTGTTGGCTGTCTCTCTGCCCCACTTATCACCATAGACTTCTAACCGCGCCCAACTTCTTCAGATTGGTTAAGAGCCCTGTATCTGCCGAGACTCATTTTTGCAGTTCCGTAATAGCCCGACCCCCGATATCTGAGGTTCCTTCCAATAGTGCCGAGCTAATATACTAGCATACCGTAGGAAACCTGCATCGAGTGCCGAGCTAGCCGCCAACACTCTAGATTAGTTAGACGAGCTCTTCCTTAATACCCACGAGCCATATTTTAGATGCCGTATCATCTAGCCCTCCTAGTTTTTGATGACGAGCTATGGTGACTCGGTCAAACAAAAAATAAATCTACTCTGGCGAGTGTGCTCCACGCTCTCGCTTGAGCGTGGCACCGCCTCTGCAAATTCCCGCTCCTCGAATTTGTAACGATGCGTTAGGATCTCTGACGAGCATCATCATTAACCCTAAGCGTAATGATGCACTATAACGCTCCACTTTTATTTGCCGAAAAACCAGAATAAATTTTTTAAAATTTAATTCAAACACATTTAAGGCGTTACTCATTTATTTCAAAATCATTTCAATATTTATCAATCATCAAACAGGGTTTCAACCATCATCATAGTACTTAAGGAGCATTCTCCTTAATATTTTTCCAATCATCAATAATATCCAAAATTCCTAAAATCCATAAATCATAAATTCCATAATATCCAAAGCTCATAAATCATGATAATAGTCATAAAGTTCATAAGTGGTACAAATAGCGGAAGCATAACAATAATTAACCGGTCTTATGGACCGACCACCACTCGCTCTACTCCGCTGTTGTACCTGCCTTGCTTAACCTGAAACGTTAATTTCAAGTGGGGATGAGCACAGTTGGATAAAGTAGTGCTCACCACTATGCAATAAACATTTACATAACAAAACAGTAATAGAGATAGCATGATCACAGCATATACAAGAATCAATTAAGTATCCCAAGTTTTCAACATAAATTCACAGTGTTCAGACTCATGTGCACATCTATACCAATAGACTACTGCTGGTCCACGTATCGTATGCCTGCTTAGGCCTTATGTATCGTATGCCTGCTTAGGCCTTACGAATCATATGCCTGCTTAGGCCTTATGACACTACGTCTATGCCCCTCGGGCTTATACACCGAATGCCCCTCGGGCTTCTACCGGTGCCCAGTCAGTAGGAGTAACCCCTCGGGTTTTCATTTCATAAATATGGGACAACCGTTCGATGGCCGGTACAGCTCACATCGAAGGCTACATGATTCGTAAGCACACATTGATCATATACGAGTAAGGTAAACAATTTATTGCATAGACGATTTTAGAATAACAACCCACCTGGTAATTCGGTAGAAAAGGCACACAAAAAAGTCGGTAGGGCGAGGGCTCGACTCCTCAAACACCTACATTAAGTCCAGATGCTACAATCAACATCTATATTGACTTAAACGGAAATCACAATTATTCTTAGCCGAACTTGATTCGACTAAGTCGTTCGTGAAGTCCTGTGGACATTGGAACACTTAGACTCGGAACTAAGACTCAACCAAATACACATGGGAGTTCACATAATCCAAAATAAATATTGACTAAGTCAAACACTCAAAGAAACGGAAAGCGAGTTGGTTCTCAGTTTTTATTGCAAAAGCCAATTTGAAAATACCAGATTTTAATCACAAAAATAAGTTGGTCAGGTTATCAAATGAGTTTAACTCTGAAATTTTAACCAAAATTTCACCTCCCAGAACTTAGCAATACCACCAATTTTTAGCCCCAAACTCTAAGTGTGCTAATTTATAAAATTCGAGCAAGTTTATGGCAAAAATAAGCATAAATTAGCAACCAGATCAAATGAATGAATTAACCTATGAAATTTTTATCTAAGGAACCTCAACTTGTAATAGCAGTGTGTAAAAATCTCAGCCCTAAACTCCTAACATGCGATTTATTAAAATTGCTACAACATTCAGCTCTTTTCGAATTTTCAACATAACCGAACCTAAATGAACTCCAAAAATTCTAATATTTTAACAACATGAAATATACCACAAAACATGCAAATTAACCAAAAATCATAATTTTCCAGCAATAGATCAATATTTCACAATTAAAACAATTTCTGGCAGAAACACAAAATAATTTATTTACCTAAGCTATCAGAGTCCAAAAATTATGAAAATTTAACACGACCTCTAAAACAGAAAGTAGAACAACATATTCGAATTTCAGTAAATTTCGAGCACTACACAATTGATTATGCAATTTACATGAAACTGACCAAAAATCATTCTATTTATTTAAAATAGCTATAGGCCTTGAAAAATTACGAAATTGTTACACAAGCGAGATGTTCAACAGAAGACACGATCCTCAAAATTTCAAGGCAAACGGAATAGTACATAATTTTTAATAATTCCAACACTAAAACAATGGTTATTTAAGTTCAACAATTTATCTACGACTTGTTTTACGACAAATTCGTCCGAAGTCTTCGCCATAAGACTAAGGACGATACAATGTTCCAATCCACAGCGACTAATTCACGAGTTGACGAAGTCTCGTTCGATTTCTCAAAATCGAAGTGATCGTCAACACATAATTAATATAACGAGGCAATGAAGAACACATAAAATAAGCATCATAGGCATTTATAAATTCGAGAAGCACGTTCAACACCTCACATAATCGCACACATAAATAATACAAAAATTTAAACAAGACGGGTCGAGCCTTGTACCGTTCTCGGGAATCGATCGAAAGACAGAACGGAAAGAAGCGGCGGCTCGTGGAGGAGCAGCGGCGGTCGACGACTTGTGGAGGTGTTGCGCAGCGTCAATGTTCGCTGCTGGGATGCTCGCGGCTTGCTGATCGCGATCGAAGAAGGGTTCACGGTGGGGGCGGCTCGCTCGAAAGTTGCAGCGGGTCGGAACTCGCCGGATATTGAGTGGTCGCGGGGTCGCTGAACTCGCCGGAAGGGACGGTCCCCGCGAGAACTATGATGGGAGGGGATCGCGGCCTACAAAACTCGCCGGAATAGGACTTGCGGGTCTGGTTCTCGCCGGCGGGAGGAGATCGCGGCGATGGGGCTCGACGAAGAAGATGGTGGTGGTCGGGTTGCAGGGTTTCGCGATCAGATGGTGAAGATGATGGCGTGATGATGGTGATCGGGTGGTGATGGCGACAGGAGAGGGAGGTGAAGATGAAGGACAGATTTCAGAGGGGCGATGATGGTGAAGGATGAAGGCGATAGATTTTTACAAGAGAAAACTTTCTCTACTTAAGCCGCGATCGAAAGAAAAGAGAAAGGCTGCGGTGTGTATCTGTTCTCTGAGGAAAAACGAACGAGAAAATATAAGGGCTAGGGCAAGAGTCTTGATGCACAACAAAACCCACAGCTTTGGGCGGACCGGGTCGGACCCGACTAGACGTAGCATTAATTCAGTTTTCTCGGGCTTGATAAATTTAATCGGATCATATACATATATTTATAATACACACAATTTAATTTAAAAATAATAATATTAATAAAAATACAAATATACATTTAATTAAGATAATAATAACATTTAATCATTTAATTACAGTTTGACAACAAAATAACATTTAGACAATTAGACATTCATCGCAATTTAAAAGATAGATCATATAGACATTTAATAATATTTAACATTCAATCAATAACAATAACGACAACAAATAAAGACAAATAATAATAATAAAAATAAATAATAAATTATTCCCAAATATTCAATAATCAAACGGGGCATTACATGCACATACGTCGAACTTCGCATCTGACGCCACCTTCACTATTCACGAAGTCGAGGTGGACAATCGTGATTGGCCGCCCTTCCCTCTACCAATTCCTTCGCCCACACGCTTTCATCTAAGCCACAGATTACTATTTGAAATCAACAGCCACGATTAGCTGTCCCTTCCCACTCGCTGGCCTTATTCCAATATAAATACCAGAGGTTCTAACCCCTTTCGCTTTACTTTTCTCCTCCTGCTGCAAACCAGAGCTCACTATCGGCAATCTTCTTCTCCGACGATCTTTTTGAGCAAAGCGTCAACTTCCTCTTCTGCAATCATGTCTTTTTTCGATAAGTGAATTCTTCAGCTTATAGTTGTTCGCAAAATATTTTCACTATCTGCAAGTGTACGGTATAGCTGTAGTGAGTGGCGAGCAAGGTCGTATTCCACAGAGATTGTTGTCAAGATTAACTAAGTATCAAAATGTAAACGATTAAATATTATTTAGTCTAATGCAAATTTGACTGGTGATTTTATTCTAAACTAATGAATGATTGCAAAATAAATTCTAACACTAATGAAGGCTTGTTCTAAGATAAATCAAGAATGAGAAAATAGATTCTAGGCTATGCTTTCCTCGGGATTATTCTAACAAAGATTAATTATTCATTCAAACCTTATTTAATTCTACCATTCGTAGGGATAATCACTAAAGTAATTTACACCTTTCTCTCGAACAAGTTAAATCGTAGATATTAATTGTTATCTATCTCCTCTCGGTCTCAAGATGAACAATCAACTCCCATAAGCTCCTAAGATTCTAGTTCCCTCGCAAGATTCTATCAACCTCTCGGTCTGTTTAGTCTCTTACGTTATGAATTTCCCAATTCTAGCAATCAACTATCTCCTCTCGGTCTCAAGTCAATCACAAATATGCATAAATATGGGCCCTTATATTCACACAATAAACAAAAGCACAAGAAATTGATAAACGAATGATAAACCGGAATGAATAAACAAAATCACTTCATAAAATAATCCGAGTACTTGCAAATCCTAGAATCCCTAAAGAGTTTAGCTACTAAACATATTCTCAAAACTCAAAATAAATATATTCATGAGTTCAATGAAGAAGAAAAAAAGAAAAGAAAGAAGAACTATTGTCGCCGTTAGTTCTCGGATCTTCAATCTTGACTTCCTCGAATCCCTCGTGTGTTTCGTGCTTTCTCTAGGCCTCCAATGGTGTCAAAAGTCCCAAAAACGAGTTCCTAAGGCCTCTTTTATACTGTAGGGTCATTCAGGGTCGAAAAAGGGAAGAAAACGCATAAGAATCCTATTCCCCGCAGGTTTGGTCTGCCGTCACACGAGTCGTGTGACATGCCGCACGAGTCGTGTGACTTTTCTCCAATTTTCGGCAAACTCCCAGACTCACACGATCACTCACACGACCGGGTCACACGAGTCGTGTGAGGCCACACGACTCGTGTCCCAACCCACACGACTCGTGTGGAAATGCCATAGCTGCATCTCTTGTTTCTTCAACCCACACGACCCGTGTCATTATCCACACGAGTCGTGTGACCTCTTCTGCACCCGTATTCGCCGTTTTTCGTCCCGATTCCATCTCCAACGCATTTCCGGGCATATTTCCTGCAAAAACAACGACAAAAACGCCTCTATCATAGTTTAATAAATCAAACGATATGGTGCACAATCACACGATAATCATGGCCAAATATCACTATATATCACTCATAATGCATGAAAATATGATGAATATCAACTCCCCCAAACTGAAACCCTTGTTCGTCCCCGAACAAGAATAAGAAAATCAGAACTCAAGCATAATGAGTGATATCAAACTAGAACAGCTTCAAGTTATTCAATGCAACCAAGAAAAATTCAAACGATCATAGTCATCATGCTTTGACTATTAACTTGTATCCACCTTGAATCAACGAACTCTCAAATAGAAATATATAAGTGCCCCACTCACATGTCATCAATATATAAAAGAGAAGGACACGCTCAAGTCACATTGAACACCTAGTTAACTATATGTTTGCCAATCATCTAAAACTGTACTTCAAACACAATCAATAATCATGAGCTTTAAATCAAAAGGTCTTTCCAGGTTGTAATGTAGGCTATTTGGTCAAGGATAAGATATATATGGGTTAAGTGGCTCAAATAAACAATCATACCATTCGAGCAAATAGACTACTCGACATATCCCACTCTTCCTCTCTAATCAACATGAAGTCTCTCAATCCCAAACCAAAACAATCCATACACAACTCATGAATGCTCAAATCAAATTACAAAGGAAGTACTTGACCATTTTTTTTCTTTTTCTTTCTTCTTCTTCTTTTTTTTTTTCTTTTTCGAGAGTTCCACTTTTTTTTCAAACAAAATCAAACTGCAAGAACAATATTCTCTAGGTATAAACATTGGAGGTCATCCAAGTGTCCTAGAGTGGTTTCCCATTACTCATTACATGTCAAAATAAATCAACTAGTAAGAGGAGTAGAATCCCAACAGTTCGACTTGCGAGCTCTCTTCATTTCTTTTTTATTATTTTTTTTTATTTTTTTTTCATCATTTCATTTTTTTTTTCCGGTCAAATACAGTAAATGCAACTCAATCACACCTCATTCCACACCCAATCATCCAATAAATAACTCCGTTATCCCCATACATCCCAAATATCAGTCAACTCTCAAAATAAATAAGATAAACCGGTTGACAAGAAAAAGGCTTAAGGCTCAAACGGGCTGCTAGTGGAAAATATTTTTAAGGACAAAGAACAAGGCCAAACGAGCTAAATTCAAAAACCGCCTAAATCATTTTCAAAGCTCATAATCACCAATGCATTTTTTTCAAGTGTAGAATCAAGGCAAATTCTAATAACTTAGGTATTCAATTGACACACACAGACAAGGAATAAAGGCTCAAATCTCACTAGGCTCAAAATATCGCTAATTCAAGGCTTCACAAGCATTTTCATCTAGGCATGACTTTTACAATCCCAATCACAATTTCTCAGTCACATCAAATCACAATTCACCATTCAAGTTATACATACCATCATCAAATCGAAAGCCCAAAATACACAAGAGACTGACTCATAATAAATTCTACTCCTAAAAAAAAAAAGCAAGTAAACGTGCTCAATAAAAACATAAAAATAAAATAAACTAATGCAACCTACATGAAATGCAAGATAGATGGGATAAGAACCTAAGATATGCCGCACCCCTCCCCCAAACTTATTCTGTCGAGACAGAACAAATTTGAAGAAAAAGTGGTATATCTTAGGGGACTAACTTCCTGAAAATCACGGTGGAGGAGGGGGAAAATTCCCCTCGTGTCTCTGCATCCAATCGAACAGCTGCTGGAAACCGCTGTTCATCCTCTCCTCCAGCCGGGTCGCAGACGCACGGTTCTCATCCCGCATGCCCTGCACGTCTGTCCTAAGCTCTCGCATCTCGCGCTCGAGCATCTCCATCCTCTCGTCCATGCTCGGCTCTCTACGCCGACGCCTCTGCCTCTGCTGCTGCTGCTGCTCAGCTGCCCGTGAGGACTCCGGTCTGTCCTCTCCTATCGGCTGCTCGGGCACTGCGCCGTCACCCTCGTACATCACAAGGGTCCCCTCGTCTTCGCCGTCAAAAGCGGCCATCTCATCCTCCTCCTCAGTCTGGGCTGCTCGGTCATAGATAGTCGGTCGCGGGGCGAGCTTCCGGAGGGACCCCACAGGTCGCCTCTCTGCCACAACCCGCCGATGCTCGGCGGTGTCCATCTGCCAATTCTCCGGGCGGTGGACTCCAGTCAACTGTGGGAAAGGTAGTGGGAAATTGTCGCCCTCCTTCTGTAAGAAGAACATGTTGTCGCTCATGTCCGTCTTCAAATAGCCCATATTCACTAGGGCCGACAAGTTCAGCACGTCCGGTCCCGGGACCTGCTCCCAATCAGTGTGGTCAATCCGAAGGTGGTCGGCAATCATCGTCACAAGGCCACCACACCGGATGACATCCGTATCCGCCCGGCTCAGGCGGAGCAGATGCTCGCCTACCAAACGTCCGATCCCAGGCTTCTTCCCCGTCATCAAACACCAAAATATAAATACCTCGGCCTTTGTGATATTGCCGCTCTCCCGACGTGCGAACACCGTACTCGCCAATACCCGGTGCATGTAGCGGAGCACCGGGTTGCGTATGTCTGCGGCCTTCACCGCCCCGCGCGCGAAATCGAGAGCACCAAGTCCGGAAGTCTTAGTAATGGACCGCCAAAGATCAGTCACGTCGTAGTACTCGGAATCCACGTACGCAGTCCCTCCACTAAAGCATCTCGCGAGACCCTCCTCGTAGATGCTCCACTGCCGGTTGTCCAACTGAAAGGTGAGCTTGTCGAACTGAACCAACATGGGCTTCTTCATCTTGTTCAAGGTGCTGAAAAATTCGAGCACCATTCTCTTGTACGTCGCCGGACGAGTCTCGAAGGCCCTCGCTAGCCCGAGTCGATCCATGAGAGGCACCACCGCCTCACGTATCCCGAGCACTCGCTCAGTAGCCGCGTTCGGGTATCTAGTAGGCTTGATAGCCATCTTCGCGAGTTGGGTCCATCTAGCCTTCTGCCAGTCGTGCTGCAGTACAACTCCCAACTCGCTCCCGGGAGTTGCTTCGACCTCGACATCCTCACGCGGTGGTGGATTCGATGGGCGGTTCGCACGAGGTGTTGCACCCGAACCACCACTTCCACGGCCAACTCCACGTCGACTATGGGTGTTCATTCCCGCACCTACATTTGCAAAATTCAATATATCAACTTCAATATCATCAATAATCAACACAATCACCGTTCATCAAAATACTTCATCAACTCAATAATATCCCGCAATGAAAAATTCCAACTCACACAAGTTCCAAAAAGAGAGCTACTATCATCAACTACAACAAGTCCAACTCCAATCAATAAAACATCAAAATAGCTCGACCTACTCACCGAAACTTCATCACATATCATCAACTCTCAAATATCATAAACAATTCACAGATAACCTCTCTCAAATATCATATCAACATCCAACAAGAGTCACATTTCGTCTCCAAAATCAAAATATACTCAATTTCTTTCAACTCTAAAATCCCCAACAATTCATGTAAACTCTTCACACCACAAACACTACCGCACATAAATCATGAAAAACTCACTAACCACATCATTCGTCACCTTAATATCTCCTCACAACATCACAAAGTCACAAACCCTTCATTAAGATTAAGAACATCATCAATAAAGCGCTAAAATTACTTCACCGTGACAAAATATCATCCTCCTCCCCAAACCAATCAATTATAACATCATATCATATGAAAAAGAGAACAAATTCATCAAAAACGACTCGCACACAAGGTGTTCGATCAAAATCCCCAATTAGTTCTTAACCCTAACTTCAAAATAATGCTCAAAGTTCATCAACCATACCTCAATTCATCATCCTAAACGCGAAATTACAAGATAATCGAAGAATATACGTACCTTCCTCGATGAATTCGACCGCAAATCCGAAAGAAGAAAACCCTAGCTCAAGAACACTGAATTTCCCAACTTTTAATTGCTCAAATCCGTCAAAAATAGGTTAGGTTGTGTTTGATTCGTGAATTCGTAATGATTTTCGAACAAATCAAGCAAGAAAAACCGAAAAAAAATGGAGAGACGAGAGAGAACGAGGCGCGGTCGTGTACACCGAGAGAGAGATCGTGTGGAAAAAGTGAAGGAGAAGAGGGTTTATAACGTACCTGATATAGTCCACACGACTCGTGTCCTAGAACCACACGGGTCGTGTGGCGTAAATAAAAAACGACGAAATTTCCGCCCAGGTCCACACGGGTCGTGTCTCATGTACACACGACTCGTGTGCGGAAGCACGACTCGTGTCGTGTGCTCACACGGGTCGTGTCAAAAAGCCGAACCTACAACAAAAACGCCAGTTTTTTTCCCAGGCCCACACGAGTCGTGTCCAATCACCACACGGCTCGTGTGAGCTCACACGACTCGTGTCACTGTCCACACGAGTCGTGTCAAAAAGCCGAGAGCAACATGAAAAATCCGTCCCATTTTTCCCAGGCCCACACGAGTCGTGTGATAGGCCACACGGGTCGTGTGGACCTGGAATTATATGAAGGAAAACGAAAATAAGCCTAGTCTAAAAGAAAAAATTATACACTAAACATTGGGTTGCCTCCCAAAAAGCGCTTAATTTAACGTCTTTAGCTAGACGACGTACCTGATTAGCATTAGTCGTTCAAATAGACGATGAAGATCGTCTTGACTTGTTCTGGGCTGAAATATGGCTTGATCCTCTGTGCATTCACCACGAATGTAGTGCCGTTACTTACGGCTAATTCCACCGCTCCATTGCTCATCATCTTCGTGATCACGAACGGACCTGACCACCTCGACTTGAACTTACCGGGAAAGAGCTTGAGTCGCGAATTGAAGAGTAGAACCCGATCACCTTCAGTAAATTCTCGCTTCCGAATCAACTTGTCATGATATCTCTTCGTCTTCTCCTTATAAATGCGAGAGCTCTCATAAGCTTCCATTCGAAACTCGTCCAATTCGTTAAGCTGCAACCTCCTTTCGACCCCAGCCTTTTCAAAGTCGAGATTGATCTTCCTCATAGCCCAATACGCCTTGTGCTCCAACTCAACGGGTAAATGACATGATTTTCCAAATACCAATTGATATGGAGACATACCTAAGGGAGTCTTGTATGCCGTTCGATACGCCCATAACGCCTCATGGAGGTGATTTGCCCAATCCTTACGACTCCCAATAACCTTCTCGAGCACTTGCTTGATCTCCCGATTAGCCAACTCAGCTTGCCCATTGGCTTGTGGATGATATGCCGTCGTCACCTTATGCTTCACTCCATACTTGGCAAGGAGACTTCCTAGCCACTTATTACAAAAGTGCGACCCACCATCACTAATCAATGCTCTCGGAGTCCCAAAACGTGTAAGGACATTCACTCTCAAAAATTTCAGCACCTCCTTAGCGTCATTTGTCTTGGTCGGCACCGCCTCTACCCATCTCGAAACATAGTCCACCGCCAAAAGAATGTACTTGAACTCATAAGACATGGGAAAAGGCCCCATAAAATCGATCCCCCACACGTCAAAAAGTTCCACCTCAATGATGTTGGTGAGGGGCATCTCATCTCGCCTAGAAATTCCTCCCGTCCGTTGGCACCGATCACATGATAGCACAAACCGGTGACAATCCTTATAAATGGAAGGCCAATAAAAGCCACTCTGCAACACCTTGATGGCGGTTCGGTTTCCCGCGAAGTGACCTCCACCCGGTGATGAATGGCATTGCATCATAATTTCTCCCCATTCCTCTTCGGAAACACACCTTCTAATAACCATGTCCGCACACCTCCGAAATAAATAAGGCTCGTCCCAATAGTAGAACTTCACGTCATGAAAGAACTTCTTCCTCGCGTAATAGGACAAATCCGGAGGTGGTACACCCGACACCAAATAATTCACAAAGTCGGCGTACCAAGGTAGGTGGGCTCGAATATGCATCATATGCTCATCCGGAAAATCCTCATTAATGGGGACCAATCGATCATCCCCTTCAACCGGGCCCTCCAACCGAGATAAATGATCCGCCACCACGTTCTCGCATCCCTTTCGGTCCCGGATTTCTAGATCAAACTCTTGAAGTAAGAGCACCCATCGAATCAATCTTGGCTTGGCATCCTTCTTCACCATGAGGTGTCGAATTGCCGCATGATCAGTGAACACGATTGTCTTCGTCCCAACAAGGTAGGGTCGGAACTTGTCAAACGCATACACCACTGCTAGCATCTCCTTCTCTGTGGTCGTGTAATTCACTTGAGCTGGATCCAACGTCTTGCTCGCATAGTAAATCACTCGAAAGAGCTTATCTCGCTTTTGGCCCAAAGCGACCCCCACGGCTACATCACTTGCGTCACACATCAACTCGAACGGTTGCTCCCAATCTGGCACAATCAAAACAGGAGCACTAACAAGGGCTTTCTTCAAAGTCTCAAAAGCCTGCAAACACTTCTCACTAAAATCAAATGTAACATCCTTTTCTAACAAGACACTAAGAGGTTTAGCAATTTTAGCAAAATCACGAATGAACCTCCTATAAAATCCCGCATGGCCCAAGAAACTTCTTACCGACTTCACGTTTGTAGGAGGTAGAAGTTTTTCAATGGCAACAATTTTTGCCCGATCTACCTCAAGCCCTGCAGAAGATACCCGATGTCCAAGAACTATACCTTCCTTCACCATAAAGTGACATTTCTCCCAATTTAAAACAAGGTTAGTTTCTTCACATCGCTGCAACACTCGAGATAAATTAGCCAAGCAATTATCAAATGAAGTACCAAACACCGAAAAATCATCCATGAACACCTCCATAATATTCTCAATCAAATCATGAAAAATAGCCATCATACATCTTTGAAAAGTAGCAGGAGCATTACATAAACCAAAAGGCATTCTACGATAAGCAAAAATACCATAAGGACATGTAAAAGCCGTCTTCTCTTGGTCTTCCGGAGCTATCAAAATTTGATTGTATCCGGAATAACCATCAAGAAAACAATAGAAATCATACCCCGCTAACCTATCAAGCATTTGATCCACAAAAGGCAAAGGAAAGTGATCCTTACGAGTAGCGGCATTTAACTTACGATAATCAATACAAACACGCCAACCCGTCAAAAGCCTAGTAGCTATCACACCATCATGCTCATCTTTCACAATAGTCATCCCCCCTTTTTTAGCCACAACTTGTGTAGGACTAACCCATTCACTATCAGAAATAGCAAAAATCATCCCAGCATCTAACAATTTAAGGACCTCTTTTCTTACTACTTCTTGCATAATTGGATTTAGCCTACGTTGATTTTGAACACATGGCTTATAATTATCCTCAAGCAAAATTCTATGCATGCAAATAGAGGGACTAATACCTTTTAAATCACCAATCGACCACCCAATCGCCGACTTATGCCCTCTCAAGACTCTCAACAATCTCTCAAGTTCCGAACTAGAAAGGTAAGAAGAAACGATTACCGGAAAAGTGTCATTCTCTCCAAGATATGCGTACTTCAAGTGCTCCGGTAAAGGCTTCAACTCTAACTTCGGGACTCCATCCTTCTTCTCTCCTTGGCTTGTAGTTCCTCCCGATTCATCACGTCTCAACTCCAAAAATGCAGTTTGTCTCTTCGGAATTTCCCTACAACAATCCAACACATTAACACATTTAAATAATTTTTCTTGAAAAGGATCAAACGAAGAAGAAGAAAATAATGATTTTCGAACACATAGATCAAAAGGGTCTCTAGACGAGGAAGTAATCATGTCCTTGTCGAAGGAAGCCTCGACAACTTCAATCACTTTACATTCCTCGATCTCACCATTCTCATCACTACTCTTCATCGCTTGATATATGGAAAATGTGATGCTCTCGTCGTCAACTCGGAGAGTAAGCTCGCCATTCTTCACATCAATCAATGCTCCCCCGGTCGCAAGAAATGGACGACCCAAAATTAGCGGCACCTCCTTGTCTTCCTCCATGTCAAGAACCACAAAATCAGCCAGGAAGATAAACCCCTCGACTTTCACCAGTACGTCTTCCACAATCCCCTTTGGATAAGACAAGGACCTATCCGCCATTTGCAATGCAATTGTCGTGGGCCTAATCGTCCCAATCTCCAACCTCTTAAAAATGGATAATGGCATCAGATTAATACTTGCCCCCAAGTCACACAACACCTTCCCGAATCGCTTTCCTCCTATGATGCATGCTATTGTGAAGCTCCCAGGATCCTTGCGTTTGAAGGGCATCTTCTTCTGGATCATAGCACTACACTCCTCTGTCAAATTCACCTTCTCATACGCCTTGAGCTTCTTCTTCCTAGATACCATGTCCTTCAAGAACTTGGCATATTTCGGCATCTCCTGCAATGCATCAACAAGTGGAATATTTATTTGAACTTTAGTAAATATCTCACGAAATTTGGCATATTGTTCGTCAATTTTTTTCTTTGCAAAACGTTGAGGAAAAGGTAAAGGAATATTAGGAGTAGAAGTGTTAGAAGTAGATATTGGCTTCTCAGCCCCTGTAATTGACGATTTTGGGGGCTCCACTACTACTTCCTCAACTTCTTCCTCTTCCTTGCTTTCCTCATGCACGACTCTTTCCGGCTCATCAGACGGCATCCTCGGGCCCTCATACTCCATGCCACTCCTCAGACGAATGGCTTTGCACTGCTCCTTCGGATTCACCTCTGTGTTGCTCGGAAATTGTCCCTTCTGATGTTGACTCCCAACTGCCGTGGCCACTTGCCCAATCTGCTACTGCACCGACTTCAGTTGATTCTCTATTGACACAAAACGTGCGTCATTCGTGCTCAGCATTTGTTTTGTCTGGTCGATAAATGACTGTGTGCTAGTCATGAATGAGGCTAGCACATCTTCGATCGGTGGCTTCTTTGGCTCATTGATGACCCCATTAGTCACTGAAAATCCCGGAGGTGGCTGTAGAGCATTATTCGGATTCGCATACGAGAGATTGGGGTGATTCCGGTTGCCTTGGTAATAAGTGTTGCTCGCTTGAGGCCCTCGAAAATTCCCAAAATTCCGATTATTCACATAATTCACATCCTCGACCGGTTCTCCAACTCCTACGCTCTCAGTCTTTACTCCTTGCAAGTTATTCATCAACAATGCCACCACATTAGCCGCAATAGATGACGCTGAGTCCGTCTCATTAGTCGCCGCGACCCTCTTAAGCATAGTTCTCTCAACCGGCCATTGGTAACTATTCGAAGCCATCTCCTCAAGAATCCTCTTTGCGTCATTTGGTCGCCTTCCCAAGAGAGCACCTCCAGCTGAGGCATCCACCATGGCCTTCATCGGGCCACTCAATCCATTGTAGAAGTAGCAAATCTGGTGCTCCTCCGAAAAACCATGCTGTGGGCACGTCCGAAGGAGTTGCGTGTAGCGCTCCCAAGCCTCATATAAAGGCTCGTTATCTTGTTGCTTGAATTGAGTGATCTCCGTCTGAAGTCTCAACATCTTACTCGGTGGGAAGAACTTCAAGAGAAATTTCTGACGCATCTCCTCCCATGATGTCACTGTCCCGGTTTCCAAAGAATTGTACCAAACCTTCGCCTTATCTCTAAGAGAGAAAGAGAAAAGGCGGAGGCGAATAACATCCTCCGGGACTCCATTGTACTTCACAGTACTGCATATCTCCAGAAATTGCGCCAGGTGCGCATTCGGGTCCTCGATAGCACCTCCCCCAAACTGCTCTTGCTGAACCATACGAATCAAGGATGGGCTCAACTCAAAAGTGTTAGCTGCAATTCTCGGCCCGTGACCTCCTCCATATACTTGGTCAGCTTGAGGTTGGAAGATGCTCCGGACCGGTGGTCCTGTCTCCTGTTGAGCCTGCTGCTCGGCTAGCTGGCGTTGTAGCTCTGCCAGTTGCTCTTGGAGCTGTCTGTACCTCTCTTCACCTTGTTCCTCCATTGCACCTCTCAGTCGTTGTTGTAGTCTCCGATTTGCGTTGTTCCTTCGGCAACTAGCTTCAATCTCGGGGTTAAATTTTGCGGGTGAACTCCCACTAGACCTCGTGATCATGCAAGTACCTGTTAAAACACACAAACCAAAAAGGATGCAATTAAGAACCAACGTATAAAACAAAAACAAAAATGACTAAAGTAATATCTACCCGTCTTCTTCTAATATTAATTAATTCAACAAACAATCCCCGGCAACGGCGCCAAAAACTTGTTCGCAAAATATTTTCACTATCCGCAAGTGTACGGTATAGCTGTAGTGAGTGGCGAGCAAGGTCGTATTCCACAGAGATTGTTGTCAAAATTAACTAAGTATCAAAATGTAAACGATTAAATATTATTTAGTCTAATGCAAATTTGAATGGTGATTTTATTCTAAACTAATGAATGATTGCAAAATAAATTCTAACACTAATGAAGGCTTGTTCTAAGATAAATCAAGAATGAGAAAATAGATTCTAGGCTATGCTTTCCTCGGGATTATTCTAACAAAGATTAATTATTCATTCAAACCTTATTTAATTCTACCATTCGTAGGGATAATCACTAAAGTAATTTACACCTTTCTCTCGAACAAGTTAAATCGTAGATATTAATTGTTATCTATCTCCTCTCGGTCTCAAGATGAACAATCAACTCCCATAAGCTCCTAAGATTCTAGTTCCCTCGCAAGATTCTATCAACCTCTCGGTCTGTTTAGTCTCTTACGTTATGAATTTCCCAATTCTAGCAATCAACTATCTCCTCTCGGTCTCAAGTCAATCACAAATATGCATAAATATGGGCCCTTATATTCACACAATAAACAAAAGCACAAGAAATTGATAAACGAATGATAAACCGGAATGAATAAACAAAATCACTTCATAAAATAATCCGAGTACTCGCAAATCCTAGAATCCCTAAAGAGTTTAGCTACTAAACATATTCTCAAAACTCAAAATAAATATATTCATGAGTTCAATGAAGAAGAAAAAGAGAAAAGAAAGAAGAACTATTGTCGCCGTTAGTTCTCGGATCTTCAATCTTGACTTCCTCGAATCCCTCGTGTGTTTCGTGCTTTCTCAAGGCCTCCAATGGTGTCAAAAGTCCCAAAAACGAGTTCCTAAGGCCTCTTTTATACTGTAGGGTCATTCAGGGTCGAAAAAGGGAAGAAAACGCATAAGAATCCTATTCCCCGCAGGTTTGGTCTGCCGTCACACGAGTCGTGTGACATGCCACACGAGTCGTGTGACTTTTCTCTAATTTTCGGCAAACTCCCAGACTCACACGATCACTCACACGACCGGGTCACACGAGTCGTGTGAGGCCACACGACTCGTGTCCCAACCCACACGACTCGTGTGGAAATGCCGTAGCTGCATCTCTTGTTTCTTCAACCCACACGACCCGTGTCACTATCCACACGAGTCGTGTGACCTCTTCTGCACCCGTATTCGCCGTTTTTCGTCCCGATTCCATCTCCAACGCATTTCCGGGCATATTTCCTGCAAAAACAACGACAAAAACGCCTCTATCATAGTTTAATAAATCAAACGATATGGTGCACAATCACACGATAATCATGGCCAAATATCACTATATATCACTCATAATGCATGAAAATATGATGAATATCAATAGTTCTTTGCATCCCATAAGCATCGTCGATTTTTTCTTATTTTGTTTTGCAGTTTTTGTTGTTTTTATTTTGCTAACATCATACGTGCCCTACCATCATTAGAACACCAACCTTCGCTTAATTCGAACTCTTGCTCCCCTTCCAACTCAGAACCTCAAGGGGAATCCTCCATGGCCACTGCTGGAGTAACCCAATCTTCAACTTCCGCCAATAACAAAGGCAAAGCCATAGCCCCCAATGCTCGTATCAGTAGATCGGCACCCCGAAATCCGCTTTCCTCATACTCTACTGACAGAATAACCAAGATTTTTGAGGAAATCGAGCTTCCACGGGGATGGACCCTCAAGGTTCCCCGTCACGGAAACACCTACACCAACCCCCCACCCGACTATTATTCCTTCTTCCTTGATCAGGCTGCTGCCGGGATGAAGTTTCCCCTTCGTGACGACCTGGTGGAGCTCAGCAAGCTATACCGCCTCCCCCTTAACCACTTTTCACCCAACGCCGTTAGGCTACTCGTAGGCTTCATAATGGTGTGCCGAGCCCGTCTATGTAACACCCCGCCTACTATAACTTTGACTCACGAAAAACTAAGTAAAATTTTCGCAGTTATTTTCGAAATATACTGCAACTGTTTTCGAAAAACGTTTAAACTTACTAACTTGCGGGATGCTACTTACTTACTGACTTACTTCTCTTTTTCTGATACTTATGCACGTGCCCAAATCAACATATAAAATCCGACTGGGGAAAATACGGATGAGGGAAAATTAAACGTGCATACATACTAGGTCTGGGTTGGCAGTGCGGAAGCGTAAAATAAAGTACACTACAGTCTGAAATTATTTATACATGCCAACATAACATAAACATAAACAAAAGTCCAGCTGACGCGGACACCACCACACCACCATGCTCGACTCACGCTCCAGGCTGCACTCCATCACCTGAAAAGATAATAAATGGGGCGTGAGTACTCATCCACTGTACTCCGCAAGAACCAACACTGAATAAACAGCACGTATAATCGAATATCATAAACTCAGTATATACATAAATAAAACTGTACTGTACTGGTGCGGACTACTGGTAACTGGCCAGTTCTCAGGTGATCACGTTATGGGGGTCGCCTCCCCAGAAACCCAGGATGACTCTACTGGGAGTCAAACTGTACTGGGCGAGTGACTCTACTGGGAGTCAACATAAACTGGACCACGAACGGTTAAACTGGAACGTTCGGGTAAAACTTATCTACATACATACCTCATAAATGGTACAAGTTTATAGGCAATGTAATACCCAGTGCAGGGCCCCCACCTGATAACTGACCTGATGCAAGTGCAAAAAACGGGAGTAGCGGTCGGAGGCTCGACTCTCCTTAGGCTACATAAATATTTAAGCAAAATAATGCTAAGTATAATGTTCGGAATATTTAATTATATGCTAAAATGCTCGGACTTATCTACGCGATTAAACTGGAATAGACTGGCTCGGAAAACTCGAAAAAATACTAAAATTCTGAAAGAAGACTCGGACCGGAAGTCACGAATCAAAACAGACTCGAACCGGCCGGTTCACTGACTGGCCGAACCGCCGAC
>BKCP01004716.1:601181-611896 GCA_008636005.1 Striga asiatica | reverse complement strand
ANNNTNAAAAGGAGTGGTCGTTACATGTGACCACCCAGCCCGGAGGCCTTAGTCATGGTGGATTTTCGTCTTCAGGCACATGTCCACCCTCAAAGGAGTGGTCGTTACATGTGACCACCCAGCCCGGAGGCCTTAGTCATGGTGGATTTTTGTCTTCAGGCACTTGCCCACCCAATCCGAGGAATGTTCCAGAAACAGGAGGCCACCCAACGCGACGGCGAGGGCTTTTTCGACCAACTTGCTAATCCCAAGGGGTGTACAAAACAAGCGACCACCCAGCCCGGAGGCCTTAGTCATGGTGGATTTTTTCTTCGAACTGCTCAAACACTTCGACCTGCCACGGAGGTCGACAAGGAAACACACCAAAGACCACGAGACAGAATAGTAATTGATCATTTTCGTTAGTCTCATCAAATGCGTAGTTATATCGAGCAAAAAATAGAAAGAATCAAGCATCTTTTCGACCTCCCTTTCATGTCTATACACGACGACCCGAGTTTTTGTTTGCACCATGCTTCCCACTCCTCACCATAGATAATATTCAGGTCACCTGCTCATGCATTTTCCTCGACAATAATTCAACAGATTCCATTAGTTGCATTTTATCCACATCATCCAATTTGCAATTCCGATAGCAATAATAACAAAAGACGAATGAATCAAAACAATCATATTGGTCCATATGCTTTTATAGCACACCACAATCTACATGCAAGACTCTTTACCAGGATATGAAATCGTATAAACACCCATTCAAATGTATAGTCGACCAGAATTTCGCAAAACCATGAATTCGAAAAGTAATTACAACAAACCACACTCTGCAGCTACAATCAATCATTAAACGAATGCACCAAGCAAAAACTCGAATGAATTACTTCCCATACCGAGCTCCCTAGCCATGACGACTCGAGACTGGCCAGCCCGAAGGCCTTAGTCGTGCCAGATTTTTGTTCGAGGCCCCACATACACCTTATTTTCTGCATTTTGTTAAGCACCCAAATAATAATCCAAACATATCTATATACACCACAATTTCAACAATATTTCGCCCAGGATATTCAAACAATGAACATTACTCCAAAAAAGAATGCTAAGAGACTCCACATGCCACAAAATAGTGTCAGTCGATCTTGACCATTGACAAGAGTTGAGATTAATTTTATACCTGAAGGTCGAGAATGTGGCTCCCCATCAACATACCTCTCCAGAAAAGAATGATTTCTGCCTTTGCAATTGCCACCACCGATCGACACCATCCAGACTCGTCCCTCATTATCACCATGCTTTGGTGGGTCCATGCTCGCTCATTGTGTCCTCGAAACTCCACAACTCGTCCACCACAGCTTGTCGAGACTCGGGTTGTTTCGATTTTTCCTCGACAAGAATTAAAAGAGAAATCGTTATCCATATCATATTCACGTCATCTATTTTGCAATTCTCCACGCAAGGAAAATAAGAGATCAAACACAATCATCACCATCTCCTCGATTTAAGACATGCTCGAGCAATGTCATGCTTAAAAAATTATGAATAGTTAATTCAAACAAAATCCCCTACTTTCACATGAAAATTCAAATGAGAGGCTCCGAATATATCAAATATCAAGTTGTATAATTTTAATCCATTCCTCGAGCTCATTTGATAAATGCACCAAACACATGGTAAGCACCACCACAAAATGTCCTTAATTCGAAATCACGACTCGCAGTTATTTTTAATTAAATAATATCTCCACAAATAAATCAAATACTTCCGCGAATAAATCGAATAATACCTCCAGAAACAAACCAAATATCTCAACGCAAAAGTCAAATATTATCTCCACGAACAAATCAAACATCTCCACGGATAAATCCAATAATGCTCCATCAAATAATCCTCACGAATATATCAAATAGCCTTCATGAATATATCAAATAGTCTCCACGAATAAGTCAAACAATATCTCCACGAGCAAAACAAATAATTCCACGATCAAATCGAACATCACCCCGAACAATTAAATAATTCAATGATCGAATCCAATGTCACCACAAACAAATCAAATATCTCCAGGAGTAAATCACATAATACTCCTCAATAAATCCGACAATGCCCCACAATCAAATAATGCTCCACAAATAAGTTCAATAGTACTCCTCAAATAAATTAAATAGACTCCACAGATAAATCAAATAATTTTGCCCAAGTAAATCGAATATATTCTCCACAAATATATCAAACAATTCTACTCGAATAAATCATATAAGCCCGCAAACGAATCGAATAATTCCTCGAATATATCAAATATGCTCCATGCATAAGTCAAATAATGTTCCACAAATTAATCGAATAGTCTTCACGAGCATATCGCATATTTTTCACGAATCAATCAAATATTTTCACCAATTTAAAAGATTCTCAAGTCTCCAATTTCAATTTAAATCAAATAACTTACTCCATTTTCACCAATGTAAAAATCCCTCGAGTGCATAATTAAATTAGCCACATACCTTGACCATGAGAATATTATCTCAAATTACCCCGCCATCCATTTCGTATAGTCCCGAATTCACATTAGGCACAAAATAGAGCTGTTTTTGTTCACTGGGCCAACTTGGATAGGCTTTCACGCGTATTGGGCCACATTTAGGGCGCTAATGGGCTGCATTAGTGGGCTGGGCGGAGGGGTGAAACCACTGGGCCGCTCGCGGGCCTAAATTGGGCTCTCGCGGGCTGAAATAGCGAGGGACGCGGGCTGGAGCTGGAAGCGGGCTGGAGGCGGGCTGGAAGCGGGCTTGCTTCGGGCCTGACACTGTGAGAAGGGCGGGCTCAGACGCGGGCCGCGCGGGCTGGAGGCGGGCCGCTCCTTTCCTTACTCCTCTGCTGGGCCGCAACACGTGGGCCTTGCGCGACATGGGCTGCTCGCTGATGGGCTTCCTTCCTGCTGGACCGTGCGCATCGGGCCCAATGTGCTGGGACATGGACTGCATCGAGCTACTCACCGATCTGCTCGGTCCATGCTTCTACTCCGGCGGAAATAGCTGCGAAGATGCTGCCGGAAAATGTCACCGTCTCCGGCGAATGCGACCGGCCGTGCGCTCACCCCGGCGAGTCGGTCCCGACGGTGCCGTTGACTCGACGTGAGTCGACGAAAATCGACCGAAAAACGGAGAAGGTGACCGGTGTTGACCAAAAAATTTCTTAGATTCGAAAATATTGACCGACACAATTGACGGCCCTTCGCTTGGAATTTTTGTTTCATATTCTAAGGGTAGGACGAGCCAAAGAAGAGCTTCGTGATGATGTAAAGATTTTTTTGATCGGAGGTTTCTTCGCGGTGGGTGGCGGCGGAGGTGGCGGCGGCCGGCGGTGGCCGACGGTGGCGCCGGCAGAGGTCACATGCTGGCGACTCGTCTCGACAAGAGGATTCCAATGGTGCTCCCAGATTTTTCATAGCCCGCACGGATCACCGGAAAAACGCCTTTGAAGGTCGAATGTTGACCAAAATTTCTTAGATCCAGAAAGTTTGACCGGCCAAATTGAAGGCCTTCCCGGATGAATTTTCGCACGATATTTTAAAGGAAGATTCACCTCGACGAGATCTAACTGTTGACGTAAAAATCTTTCCGATCCGAGTACTTTGGCCGGCGGAGTCGAAGGAGAATTTTCGTAATTTTTTTTTATCGGAACTCCGTTTGGCTTTTTTGAACGGGTCCCACAGACGGCGCCAATGAAGTGAATAAGATTTCACCCGGGCTCCTTCGACTCGATCGGCCTCCGTACCTGCAAGAACCCAACGCCGGGAGGGGTCCCGGCGTCGGGCCTCCGACGCTCAAGTCAGTGTCACTCCAAATCCCAAGAGTATAATTATGAATGTAGAGAGAATGTGAGAATGGGATACCTTGGCTCCCTTTTATAGGGGGAATGTACCTTATGGCCCAAGTTGGGCATGTCCAATAGCATCATGCCACGTGTCCTAGCCATGTGTAGGCTTATTCTTCAATATATCCCCTTTTTATCCCTTAAGACTGGTCTATGATATAATATCCTATATCCGAGTGCGATTTGGTTGAGCTTGGACAACTCCAAAGACTTAGAAAAATCTAAGGAATGCTTAGAAATTGCTAAGCCTCGAGAGAAATGGCTTGGAACATGAGATGGCTGCCTCCTCTCCTTCCCCGGGCTGGGCGCGCGCGGACAGTGGCCTAAGGACTTTGGCTCGGTTTTCTCTCTTCTCCTCTCAAAATATGCTGAACTTATGAAGTCTTAGAATGTTTAAGGGTGCAAGAGCTATCACCAATTGAGGTGGAGAGGCTTAAATAGGGCTTGGGGGCGGATTTAACAAGGCTCCATGGTGGGGAACATCCATTTTTCCAAGAGTATGGACTTGGTGGTTTTGGGGCATGATTGTCATGGCATTGCACGGTCTTTGGAGCTCTTTTCAGAGTATTTTATCATGGTGAAGGAATCTGGTCAGCCTTGGTTCAAAACTAGGGGACAAAGACAAAATTCTTGAATAAATTAATGGCAACACATGCTCCACTTTGCTTTGGCACTATTTGATTTTTCTTAAACATTGCTTAGGGTAACTTAAGCTCAATTAGTCCCTCATTAAGTCCTAATTACACGTCTAAATTGGGTCATGAGGAAAGTGGGCCGGAAATTATGGAATTGGGCTGCCACAGACCCGCGCTGGGCCTGGGCGCTGGCTGCTGGGCTGGTGCGAGGCCTGCTGGGCGCGAGGCGGGGCTGCGCGTGAGGGCTGCATGGGCTGAGCGCGGGAACACCTTGGGCCGGTTATAATGGGCTAGGACAAGTTCCCAACACTTAAAAATATGTGGGATGATGGTTAGGCCTTGGACAAGGTCTTGGGGCGGTCCTTAGGCGCGACTCAGGGCGCGGGTGCGAGGTTAGGGCACGGGCGGCTCGGGTAGGTCTAGGGCTCGATTTTTAAAATGTTCGAGACTTACTTCTTGATATTCCAAGACTTAGAAAATAAGTATAAAATACCAAGACTTGGCTATGCTCGAGAATTAACTTGAAAAATAATCAGAACCAAACTAGGGTTCGAAGCCGATAATTTCTCGAGCCAATTTGCTATACTTTAACAATCCAAATTAATGGATTGATCTTGACTTATACTTAATATAGTAAATTCCAAAGAATGATCTATCAAACTTAAGAATTAATTGAGCATTTAGCATATATAATATAACTTGAAATTTATGAAAATACGGATTTCACTTATAGTCGAGCAGTGAAACCGTTCTTACTATTATTTCTGATTTGGGGCGTTATAACCTATCGTCCTTAAAATATTTCCATCCTCGGAAATACAAAACTAAGGTGCTAGGCCAGAACATCCTACTACACAAAATATATACATAAGAACATAAAATAAAAGTGCACAAGGTACAACTGATACAACTCAAAACTCGAAATCTGGATATCGAGCTCTGATCTCGGCCTCTCTCTCCCAAGTGGCTTCCGACTCATCGTGGCGACTCCAGCAAACTTTGACGAGCTCTATATCTCTGTTCCTCAGCCGACGGACCTTTCGGTCCAGAACTGCAACCGGATGCTCATCGTACGTCAGGTTTTGCCCGACCTCTAACTCATCAAAGTTTACTACGTGGCTCGGATCGTACACATACTTTCTCAACATCGACACATGGAAGACGTTGTGTACACTCGCGAGCTCTGGGGGTAACGCCAGACGGTAGGCTGTTACGCCAACTCGTTCGAGAATCTCGAATGGCCCTATGAATTGGGGCTGCAGCTTCTCCCTCTTCCCAAAACGTACAACGCCCTTCATCGGCGTGATTTTCAGGAACACCTTGTCTCCTTGCTCGAACTCAAGCTCCCTTCTACGCTTGTTAGTGTAGGCCTTCTGAGCCTCGCTCGGATCTCGGCATCCTTCTGCACTGTGTCCTCGATCAACTTGGGACCGAGAACCTGCTTCTCGCCGACATCATCCCAATAAAGGGGTGAGCGGCACTTGCGCCCGTACAAAGCTTCGAACAGGGCCATCTTAATCGACGAGTGATAGCTGTTGTTGTAGGCAAACTCCACAGTGGGTAATAACTTCTCCCACGAACCACCTCGCTCTAGGACACAAGCTCGGAGCATGTCCTCAAGCGTCTGGATGGTCCGTTTCGACTGCCCGTCGGTCTGTGGGTGATAAGCGGAGCTAAACTTTAACTTCGTCCCCATGGACTCGTTCAGACTCTCCTAGAAATGGCCAGTAAACCGGGGATCACGATTTGATACAATCTCGGCAGGAACGCAGTGAAGTCGAACGATTCCACGAAGGTACGTGTCGCCTAGCTGCTCCATGGACATGTCCATCCCGACGGGCATAAAGTGGCCTGACTTCGTCAGCTGGTCCACTACAACCCATACTGCATCGTGATGTTCGGGCGACATTGGTAATCCCGTGACAAAGTCCATGGTCAGCTTCTCCCACTTCCACTGCGGGATCTCTAAAGGCTGCAAGAGTCCCGGTGGAACCTTATGCTCGGCCTTCACTTGCTGGCAAATCAAGCACTTCTCGACAAACTCGACGACGTCTCGCTTCATCCTTTCCACCAAAACAACTCTTTCAAGTCGTGATACATCTTGGTGCTACTGGGGTGCGCCAAGTATGGAGCACTGTGCACCTCTGTCAAGATCTCCTTCTTCAGGGCCTCGACGTTTGGCACAACAATCCTTCCCTTGTACTCCAAAGCACCATCTGTGCCTCCATAAAAGTCCTCTACTCCTCCGGCATTAATCTTTGCCCCCATCGAGCGAACGAACTCGTCGAAGGCTTGATCCCGCCGGATCCTGTCTCGTAGCGTGGGCCACACTCTCATAGCTCGAATACCTCCCACAACTGGCAACTTAGGAGGTGATTCGACCACTTCTAGCTACATCCGAGCGAACTCATGAATCAACTGACGCTGTTGAGTGATCATACAGGTCAGCTCACCCTTTCCCTTACGGCTGAGGGCGTCGGCAACCACGTTCGCCTTGCCCGAATGATAGTTAATGGTACAATCATAATCCTTCACCAACTCTAACCATCGCCTTTGACTGACGCATGTTGAGCTCTTTCTGGGTGAAGATATACTGTAGGCTCTTGTGGTCGGTATAAATCTCACATCCGCCGCCGTACAGATAATGCCTCCAAATCTTCAGGGCGTGAACCACTGCTGCCAACTCAAGGTCGTGAGTCGGGTAGTTCTCCTCGTGCGGCTTTAGCTGTCGAGAAGCATAAGCCACAACCCTGCCTTCTTGCATCAGTACGCAGCCTAGACCCAGCTTCGAGGCATCACTGTAAATAGTGAAACTCTGAGTGGGATCCGGTACAGTCAACACAGGCGCCGTCGTAAGCCTTCCTTTGAGCTCTTGGAAGCTGCCTCACAACGATCACTCCATTCGAACTTCACAGATTTTCTCGTCAATCGAGACAAGGGTATCCTAGAAAAGCCCTCGATGAAACGCCTGTAATAGCCAGCTAATCCAAGGAAACTACGAACCTCAGTGGCATTCTTCGGTGCTGACCAGTTCCGGATTGCCTCGATCTTCGATGGGTCAACCTCTATTCCTCCTGCCGTAACAATGTGGCCAAGAAAAGCCACTCGATCAAGCCAGAATTCACATTTGGAGAACTTGGCATAAAGCCTCTCCCGTATAAGAGTCTGCAACACGATCCTCAAATGCTCCTCGTGCTGCTCCGGACTACGAGAATAGACCAAGATGTCATTAATGAAGACGATAACAAACTGGTGTAGGAAGGGATGGAAGACACGGTTCATGAGATGCATGAATACCACCGATGCATTGCTCAACCCGAACGGCATCACAACGAACTTATAGTGCCCGTATCGAGTTCTGAAAGCGGTCTTGGTCACATCGGCCTCCTTAATTCTCAGCTGATGGTAACCAGAGCGGAGATCGATCTTGGAAAATACTCTGGCACCCCTCAACTGATCGAACAGATCTTCTATCGTGGGGAGAGAATATTTGTTCTTCACCGTCAACCGGTTTAGGTCCCGATAGTCGATGCACATTCGCATGGTCCCATCCTTCTTCTTGACAAAGAGGACAGGTGCTCCCCAGGGTGAAACACTCGGTCGAATGAAACCAAGCTTGAGTAACTCCTGAATTTGAGTTTTCAGCTCCTGCAGCTCCTTCGGGGCCATTCGATAAGGTTCCTTTGAGACTGGTCCTGCCCCTAAAACCAGATCAATCGTGAACTCCACTTGGCGATTCGGTGGTGCCCCGGGTAACTACTCCGGAAAGACGTCGATGAAGTCGCGCACCACTGGGATGTCTCTGGGTGTCCGCTCCTCCGATGAGTCCCCGACGATGTTCACCAGGTAGCCCTGACAGTCCTCCTTCTGCAGATATTTGGTCGCTTTTGCCATTGAGATGACACGTGACAAGGTTCTAGCCTTCGTTCCGAAGAACGTGATTTGCTCTCCCCTAGTCATCTGAAGCATCACCTCTCTGTCTTTGCATCAGATGTCCGCGTGGTACTTCGCCAACCAATCCGTTCCGAGTTTGAGGTCGAAGTCCCTCATCTCAATCACAAACGCATCGACAGCAAGAGTTTTTCCGCCAATATCAAGACTAAGTTCCTTGGCCAAAGAGTGTGTCACTATCTTCCTCCCTGAGGCTAGGATGATATCAAAGGGGTCGATAGTGCTCACTCCCTGGACATTTATAGCGTCGAGACACTTTGTGGAAACGAACAAATGGGTCGCTCCCGTGTCAAACAAGGCAAAGACTGGTACATTGAATAAAGATATCATGCCAGACATTGTACCTGGCTGCTCGGCTACCTCCGCCTGGTTAAGGGCGAAGATCTGGGCTGGTCCACCTCCAGGTCGGTTCTGGGCCTGCTGACGCTGTCCCTGTGGATTCTGGGCGCGGTCTGGGCAAACACGAATACCATGGCCGGGTCTACGGCAGTGATAGCACACATTCTGACCAGCTAAGCACTCCCCACGGGTGATTACGACCGCAGGTAGTGCATGGTGGTACAGCCTGACGGATAGGCTGCACAGCCTGAGCTGGGGTTGGAGCTGGTGCTGGGCCTCTCGGTCCGTTCATGCGATCATTACGACCCTTCCACTTCCTCTTGTTGGGTCGCTGTGCCTGCTGGGGCTGCGCCTGCTGAGGTGGCGCTATCTGTGGTGGGGCTGGCTGAACTGGTAAGGCCAATGGCTGGACTGACTGCCTGACTGGGGCATGGAACCGGCTGGCCTCCACCACTATACTCTCGACCATATGCTGGGCCTGGGAGACTGGCTCAGCATATGTCATGGGGCCCATGGCACTGATGGTGTGACGGATCTCTCCCCGTAAGCCCGTCCGGAATCGCTTCGTCCTCTTCTCCTCCGTGTCAACGAGGTTTGGCGCGAAGAAGGCGAGGTGAGAGAACTCAAACTCGTACTCGTCAACAGTCCGGCCGCGCTGCTATAGACTCAGGAACTGTCTCTCCATCCTCTCAACGTAGTGATCTGGGTAATACTTCTCTTGGACTACCTCTTTCGCTCTCTCCACGTGAGATTAGTCTTCTCCCCAAGCCTCATGGCCCAGTAGGCATTCCACCAAAGTCCCGCATCCCCTGTCAACTGAAGCTAAGCACACATGACCTTGACTAGCTCGGGGTAACCCATGACCTCGAAGATAAGATCAAGGTTGCACACCCATTCCTCAACATGTCGAGGATCTCCCTGTCCGTTAAAAGTCGCTGGGTGAAACCCGCGAAACTCTGCGACGCGCTGCCCCAGATCTCGCTCGGGAACTACTAGAGGGGCTGCGACTGGTGGGACTGGAGCATTCCTATTTCTGCGATTACCCATCTGGATGGACAGTTGACAGGGTTAGTATACAGAGGAGTTTGGTAGAAGAGATTAAATATTAATAACTCGATGATTTACAAAGTTCTTGACAAGTCGTCGATAACATACAACTTATCCGTCTAAGGTCCTGAATCAAATAGGAGTTCTGACTTAGAATAGAGTTCTGAAACATAGTTCTTTCTTGAGTTCTCCCTCTAAAGTTATCTGTCTTATAGGAGGATAGTTATCTAGGCCCCATACATGAATTTGAATAAGCACTTGCAAAAAATGAAGGACTGGTTTAGGTGACTTACCTTGGAGGCAGCGCGAGCGTGAGCGTGGTGTGGTAACTTTGACTGAATTTTGGTCTTCAGAAACGCTAACTGCGCTCTGATACGAAGCTGTAACACCCTGCCTACTATAACTTTGACTCATGAAAAACTGAGTAAAATTTTCGCGGTTATTTTCGAAATATACTGCAACTGTTTTCGAAAAACGTTTAAACTTACTAACTTGCGGGATGCTACTTACTTACTGACTTACTTCTCTTTTTCTGATACTTATGCACGTGCCCAAATCAACATATAAAATCCGACTGGGGAAAATACGAATGAGGGAAAATTAAACGTGCATACATACTAGGTCTAGGTTGGCAGTGCGGAAGCGTAAAATAAAGTACAGTACAGTCTGAAATTATTTATACATGCCAACATAACATAAACATAAACAAATGTCCAGCTGACGCGGACACCACCACACCACCATGCTCGGCTCACGCTCCAGGCTGCACTCCATCACCTAAAAAGATAATAGTGGGGGCGTGAGTACTCATCCACTGTACTCCGCAAGAACCAGCACTGAATAAACAGCACGTATAATCGAATATCATAAACTCAG
>BKCP01004716.1:543911-599350 GCA_008636005.1 Striga asiatica | reverse complement strand
GTGAAATAATAATAAATTAATTAATTCTTGATTGTCAGTAATCGAATTAATTAATGGACATTATATCTTAAACGTGGGGAGGTAAATCGAGTAATTATTATTGGAGTCTCAAATGTAATTTGGGCTAGGAAGAGGGAGTGCAATAATATAATGTTGGTGGCCCATTAATATTATTTAATTAATTAGAGGAGTGGGCTTGGCCCACAGTTAGTCTAATTAATTAAGGAGCCCTTTTCCTAATCTCCTTAGGGTCCCTACTGTAGTTCTATATATACATCATTAAGCTCATGAGAAGAGACCCCATCTCATATTCACGTGATACACGCCGCCCATCTCTCTCTCTCTAGATCTCATTCGAGCTTTATCTTCTTCTTGTTGCTCCACTGGTACAAGTTGAAAAAGGGTGTATTGAGTAATACAATAGAAGATCTGTAGGTAAACCGAGACGAAATAGATTTTGACCTACAGAATTAACCGGAAGTCCGATTGAGACGTACAGTATACCTAGACGACCGTCTCGACGAGAGCTTTCCATCACCGCCGACGTTGCCGGAATTCGACGCCGCACGCGCCCTCACGCGCCGCCGGAAGGTGTCTGGAAGCAAAATTCTCTTTTTGATCTGTTTGCATCCGTTTGATCCAGTTTTGATCTGATCTTGTTCATGCAACCCAAGACGCGTGTTGCGGTCAATCAATTGCGGTCAACCGTTCGTAGTCAACCAGATCTACATAAATTTTAAGCCGTAAGTTCTCTACGTCAAACCTTTAGATCGCTGCGCATAGGTTTACGTTTGCTATTGAATTCATGATTTGTACATAACGAGATCCTCACAGATCCCAACAAGTGGTATCGGAGCACTTGGTTAATTCGTTTTGTACAAAGTTCGAATTTTTACGGCTTTATTTGACACGATATGTTCAAACGCAGCCATATATTGGATTATATTTGCATAACTCGGTTTTGCAGAAAAATAGTTAATCCACTATTATGGCCGATTATGTGTTTGATGAATGTTGTTGAATGTGATGTATGGTTTTAAATTTGTTTTTAAAGCCTCGGGCATGTCGAGAAATTTATGGATGAATGTTTGTAATAATTATTCGCCTGGGGTTGACCGGATAGATTTAATTATTTGTTTAGAAAACATGTACATCCATTCGTTGGATCTAGGATCGAATTATGTAATTTTGTAAATTATATATTTCATGTTGTGATCGTGCGTTGATAACCGGGAGATCACAAGAGATCAACGAGCCTCGAAGAATTAAAAAAGAAAAAAGGGAAACGGCGCGTTTTTTCGACCACTGGCGGCGGCGGCCGGCGGCCGGGCGGCAGTCGGCGGTTGGCTGCAGGAGGTGGAGAGGTTTTGCCTTCTTGTCCAAGCAGTACAAGATCAAACAGGATTCTGTAGGAGACGTTGATGTTGCTCCACTGGCAAGCAAACACATAGAGCGCAAATACCATCTGTTTCGGGATATCGTTGGTAGAGGAGACGTTGATGTTGCCAAGATTGCGTCAGAGGACAACCTAGCTGATCCTTTCACGAAGAGTTTGCCGGGGAAGGTCTTCGTCAAACACGTGGAAGGAATGGGAGTCATGAGCATGGCAATAGGATCGACATAGGTCTTTTAGAATAACGGATTGATAGGACTATACTGTAAAAGCGAAAGCTTTAAGTATAAGTGGGAGATTGTTAGTGTTATATACTGAAAGCTTGGCTTTGCATGTTATTACACATTTACCCTTTATGAATGAGAATCATGTTAGATTAAACAAGTTCTACGTTCTGTTGTTCTGCACTTAGATAGGGTGGGTCGTCATCGGGCGAACCGAAGATCACTCTATCAGTCACTTGCGAACAAGAATAGTTGTTCACAACCTAGATGGACATGAACACCCCATCCGAACGGTTGTAGTGTCAACTGTACAGTTTGTCTTGACTGATTAGTTGCACTAGTACATTTATGTATTGAACAGGATCCCAGAGAGGAGAAGTTCATTTTATACTGATCGTCGTAAATGAACTAGGCCTCGGTTAATTACTGCGTTCTCTTAACCCGTAAGATATTAAACAGGCAGATATATATAATATATATTACTTTGATTCACATGGGTGAGGTTCAGTTCGCTGGATTAATATTCCTACTGTTTTGGGTAATATTATTATATATAGGATGTGCTGTTAGGATATTTACGGTCACCATGTGCGTTAGTTTGATGATGTCCCCGGAGTGAGTTCATGAAGGATTGTTATGCTAAACCCTGCAGGTGGATTAAATTCCGGCATAATAAGAATGTGATGAACGAGCGCTAGCTTCGGTGAAATAATAATAAATTAATTAATTCTTGATTGTCAGTAATCGAATTAATTAATGGACATTATATCTTAAACGTGGGGAGGTAAATCGAGTAATTATTATTTGAGTCTCAAATGTAATTTGGGCTAGGGAAAGGGAGTGCAATAATATAATGTTGGTGGCCCATTAATATTATTTAATTAATTAGAGGAGTGGGCTTGGCCCACAGTTAGTCTAATTAGTTAAGGAGCCCTTTTCCTAATCTCCTTAGGGTCCCTACTGTAGCTCTATATATACATCATTAAGCTCATGAGAAGAGACCCCATCTCATATTCACGTGATACACGCCGCCCATCTCTCTCTCTAGATCTCATTCGAGCTTTATCTTCTTCTTGTTGCTCCACTGGTACAAGTTGAAGAAGGGTGTATTGAGTAATACAGTAGAAGATCTGTAGCTCTATGTATTGAGTAATACAGTAGAAGATCTGGCAGCGAAATTCTCGTTTTGATCTGTTTGCATCCGTTTGATCCAGTTTTGATCTGATCTTGTTCGTGCAACCCAAGACGCGTGTTGCGGTCAATCAGTTGCGGTCAACCGTTCGTGGTCAACCAGATCTACATAAATTTTAAGCCGTAAGTTCTCTACGTCAAACCTTTAGACCCGCTGCGCATAGGTTTACGTTTGCTATTGAATTCGTGATTTGTACATAACGAGATCCTCACAGATCCCAACAGCATGCATAAGGGTAAGCCTCGGGTGCTCAAAATACCCCATTTTCATGAATAATTTGACTAAGTTAATGAACTCATTTCATTCTCAAACTTTAACATCATCAATAAAATGATTTTTAAGAGTGATTTAACCACAAGTCTCGACTTTAACATGCTAGCTACTAAAATTTCATTTTTAAGGCCATTAAATCATTAAATTCGAAACATGCTTATAAACTCATGCATGGCTCGGTTTTACTTCATGATAAATCACAATGATGGCTAAATAACTCAAGAGGCACGAGCTTACCTTGGCTAGAAACGAAGAATGAAAGCTAGGGTTCAAATGATGGGTAGGGGCGGCTTTTGGGGCTTAGGTCAACTTGGAGTGCGATTTGGTTGAGCGTGGACAACTCCAAAGACTTAGAAAAATCTAAGGAATGCTTAGAAATTGCTAAGCCTCGAGAGAAATGGCTTGGAACACGAGATGGCTGCCTCCTCTCCTCCCCCGAGCTGAGCGCGCGCGGACAGTGGCCTAAGGACTTTGGCTCGATTTTCTCTCTTCTCCTCTCAAAATATGCTAAACTATGAAGTCTTAGAATGTTTAAGGGTGCAAGAGCTATCACCAATTGAGGAGGAGAGGCTTAAATAGGGCTTGGGGGCGGATTTAAGAAGGCTCCATGGTGGGGAACATCCATTTTTCCAAGAGTATGGACTTGGTGGTCTTGGGGCATGATTGTCATGGCATTACACGGTCTTTGGAGCTCTTTTCAGAGTATTTTATCATGGTGAAGGAATCTGGTCAGCCTTGGTTCAAACCTAAGGGACAAAGACAAAATTCTTGAATAAAATAATGGCAACACATGCTCCACTTTGCTTTGGCACTATTTGATTTTCCTTAAACATTGCTCAGGGTAACTTAAGCTCAATTAGTCCCTCATTAAGTCCTAATTACACGTCTAAATTGGGCCATGAGGAAAGTGTTAGTGTTATATACTGAAAGCTTGGCTTTGCATGTTATTACACATTTACCCTTTATGAATGAGAATCATGTTAGATTAAACAAGTTCTACGTTCTGTTGTTCTGCACTTAGATAGTGTGGGTCGTCATCGGGCGAACCGAAGATCACTCTATCAGTTACTTGCGAACAAGAATAGTTGTTCACAACCTAGATGGACATGAACACCCCATCCGAACGGTTGTAGTGTCAACTGTACAGTTTGTCTTGACTGATTAGTTGTACTAGTACATTTATGTATTGAACAGGATCCCAGAGAGGAGAAGTTCATTTTATACTAATCGTCGTAAATGAACTAAGCTTCGGTTAATTACTGCGTTCTCTTAACCCGTAAGATATTAAACAGGCGGATATATATAATATATATTACTTTGATTCACATGGGTGAGGTTCAGTTCGCTGGATTAATATTCCTACTGTTTTGGGTAATATTATTATATATAGGATGTGCTGTTAGGATATTTACGGTCACCATGTGCGTTAGTTTGATGATGTCCCCGGAGTGAGTTCATGAAGGATTGTTATGCTAAACCCTGCAGGTGGATTAAATTCCGGCATAATAAGAATGTGATGAACGAGCGCTAGCTTCGGTGAAATAATAATAAATTAATTAATTCTTGATTGTCAGTAATCGAATTAATTAATGGACATTATATCTTAAACGTGGGGAGGTAAATCGAGTAATTATTATTGGAGTCTCAAATGTAATTTGGGCTAGGGAAAGGGAGTGCAATAATATAATGTTGGTGGCCCATTAATATTATTTAATTAATTAGAGGAGTGGGTTTGGCCCACAGTTAGTCTAATTAATTAAGGAGCCCTTTTCCTAATCTCCTTAGGGTCCCTACTGTAGCTCTATATATACATCATTAAGCTCATGAGAAGAGAATAGAATTCATTCTCACGTGAAACACGCCTCTCTCTCTAGATCTCATTCGAGCTTTATCTTCTTCTTGTTGCTCCACTGGTACAAGTTGAAGAAGGGTGTATTGAGTAATACAGTAGAAGATCTGTAGGTAAACCGAGACGAAATTGATTTTGACCTACAGAACTAACCGGAAGTCCGATTGAGACGTACAGTATACCCAGACGACCGTCTCGACGAGAGCTTTCCATCGCCGCCGACGTCGCCGGAATCCGACGCCGCACGCGCCCTCACGCGCCGCCGGAAGGTGTCTGGCAGCAAAATTTCGTTTTGATCTGTTTGCATCCGTTTGATCCAGTTTTGATCTGATCTTGTTCGTGCAACCCAAGACGCGTGTTGCGGTCAATCAATTGCGGTCAACCGTTCGTGGTCAACCAGATCTACATAAATTTTAAGCCGTAAGTTCTCTACGTCAAACCTTTAGATCCGCTGCGCATAGGTTTACGTTTGCTATTGAATTCGTGATTTGTACATAACGAGATCCTCACAGATCCCAACAAGTGGTATCAGAGCACTTGGTTAATTCGTTTTGTACAAAGTTCGAATTTTTACGGCTTTATTTGACAAGATGTGTTCAAACGCAGCCATATATTGGATTATATTTGCATAACTCGGTTTTGCAGGAAAATAGTTAATCCACTATTATGGCCGATTATGTGTTTGATGAATGTTGTTGAATGTGATGTATGGTTTTAAATTTGTTTTTAAAGCCTCGGGCATGTCGAGGAATTTATGGATGAATGTTTGTAATAATTATTCGCCCGGGGGTTGACCGGATAGATTTAATTATTTGTTTAGAAAACATGTACATCCATTCGTTGGATCTAGGATCGAATTATGTAATTTTGTAAATTATATTTTTCGTGTTGTGATCGTGTGTTGATAACCGGGAGATCACAAGAGATCAACGAGCCTCGAAGAATTAGAAAAAAAAAAGAGGGAAACGGCGCGTTTTTCCGACCACTGGCGGCGGCGGCCGGCGGCCGGGCGGCAGCCAGGCGGCAGTCGGCGGTTGGCTGCAGGAGGTGGAGAGGTTTTGCCTTCTTGTCCAAGCAGTACAAGATCAACCAGGATTCTACTGCTTAAAGGAGTTCCAGTTGAACAGGGAAAAGAACTGTCACAGTTTCCTTGTTTAAGGAGACTCAATATTTAATGGCCATAATAGTGGATTTATTTATTTATTTAATTAAATTTATTATGCCATTAAATTATTATTTATGCATGTTAATTAATTATGTTCTTGCATGGGATTAATTTAGTATTGCTAGATTAATTATGCATGTTAATTAATTATGTAATGCATAGAATTAATTTAGAATTGTGTCAATAAATTATGCATGTAATTAATTATTGCACTGGCATGGATTAATTTAGAATTGCATAAATTATTGAACATGTTAATTAATTATTGCATTGACATAGATTAATTTAGAATTGCATGAATTAATATGCATGTTAATTAATTATTGCATTAACATAGATTAATTTGGAATTGTATAAATAGTTAAAAATCCTCATTAAATTATACTAAGTTTGAGAAGGGATTTTAAATTAAAGTTAATTGTAAAATTCCTAAGGCCTCCATTTCTAATTTGTCGGTAAATCAATTAATTGCGGTTATGGGCTCCCCCTCGGGTGACATTGCTAAAATTAATTGTAGGAAATTACCAGGACAAATTTCTAAAAGTAGACGGTTAGAGGAAATCTTATGAGAGCGTACGGGCTTCCCCTCGGATGACGTATAATCAAATTTGACGACCTTAGGACCGAGAAATGGGATTCACTTAGAATGCGATTAAATTTATTAACCCCCCTCGGGGTCCCTGAATTCTATTGCATGGCCAAATGGAGACCGACTATTAATTTCGTTCGTCATGAATTTGGTTTTGACTTATGGAAATTAATGGGCCTTAGAAAAGCCCTTCTCTTACAAAATGCGAGTTTGTAGGGCGACCCTCGTAGCATGCATTCTCACAAGGTGTAATAGATGTCGGTGGATTTAAGTTAATGTTGTTTTGAGGATATCAATATTAACAGTTAAATTCAAAAGTGTTTAATCTGTAAAATTTATTTGCATGATTCTCAGGATATTCATCATGTCGTTCAATCCGTTGTCTGTCATTCTAAAAGAAAATCAGCTTACTGGTCCTAATTACATTGATTGGAAGAGGAACTTAGACATAGTGTTGACTGCTGAGGGTTATAAGTTTGCTATCACTGATGCTTGCCCGGCGGTGCCGGCGGCTGATGCTCCTGAGCAGGAGAAAGAGGAGTATGCTCGGTGGAAGAAGGCTGATGAGATGGCGAAGTGTTACATTCTGGCTTCTATGTCGAATGTTCTTCAACATCAGCATCAGTCTAAGGACACTGCAGCAGATATACTTCTCAATCTCAGGGATCTGTTCGGACATCAGTCTAGGGCTGCTAGGCAAGAGGCTTTGAGTGCTCTGATGAGTACGCGCATGGCCGAGGGCACACCCGTAAGGGAGCATGCTCTCAGGGTTATGGCGCAGCTCAATGAGCTTGAGGTTATGGGAGGTTATATTGACGGGGAAACCCAGGTTGATATTATGCTCCAATCTCTGCCGAAGAGCTTTGATCAGTTCCGGTTGAACTACAACATGCACAAGATGCATATGGCTCTTCCAGAACTGCTTGCAGAGCTTCAGTCGGCGGAGGCCTTATTCACTCAAGCACCTCAGGTGCTAGTCGCCGAGCAGGCTGGACCTTCCAGGCCTCACAAGGGCAGGAAGAGAAAGAAGTCTGCAGGAAAGGTGAAGGCACAGGATGCTCCGGTTTACCCACGACCGACCCCTCAGGCTGTGGCAAAGAAACCGAAAGGAAGATGCCACAAGTGCAATAAGTCAGGACACTGGAAGGTCGATTGCCCTCTCCTCAAGAAAGGTAACTCTCTCGTTAATGTCGTAGAAACATGTTTAGCGGTTGTATCTACCAGAACCTGGTGTGTAGATACTGGAGCCACTGATCATGTCTGCAATTCTTTGCAGGGGTTCCAGGAAACCAAGCGACTTAGGGAGGGAGAGATCACCGTCTACATGGGCAATGCTACGAAAGTGGCGGCTGTTGCAGTGGGAGACGTTACTTTATCGTTCGATAGTAGTAGTTTGGTTTTGAGAAATTGCCTTTATGTTCCTAGTTTTAGAAAGAACCTTGTTTCAGTTTCTAAACTCGTTATGGATGGTTTTTCAGTTTCGTTTGATGACATGGTTATTATTCGTTTTGAAAATCGTTTCATATGTTGTGGTTCATTAGTTGGCAATTTATATGTTCTCAAACCGAACTCTCCCACAGTGCAACATAATGAATTGAATAATGTCATAACTACATCTAATAAGAGGAAGGAGTCTTCGCAGATGAATCAAGCATATCTGTGGCACCTTAGACTTGGACACATCAACCTTAGGAGGATTCAAAAGTTAGTGGCCAGTGGACATCTCGGTCCATTGGAAGAGCACTATCCAACTTGCGAATCATGCCTAGAAGGTAAGATGGCCAAGAGGCCGTTTACGGCAAAGGGGTATAGGAGCCAAGAAGTGCTAGGATTGATTCATTCTGATTTGTGTGGTCCTATGTCGATCCAGGCTAGAGGAGGTTTCGAGTACTATGTGTCTTTCATAGATGATTACTCGAGATTTGGGTACGTTTATCTGTTGCACCGCAAGTCCGAATGCTTTGAGAAATTCAAGGAGTATCGGGCAGTTGTGGAGAAGCTTCATGGTAAATGTATCAAGTCACTTCGTTCTGATCGAGGTGGCGAATACCTTTTTGGAGAGTTCAGGACATACTTATCGGAAGCTGGGATTGAATCCCAACTGACTGCACCCGGCACGCCCCAGCAGAACGGGGTTGCAGAGCGAAGAAATAGGACACTTATGGAGATGGTTAGATCTATGATGAGTTATTCGAGGTTACCAGATTCGTTTTGGGGAATGGCGCTGGAAACAGCATCGTACATTCTGAACTTGGTTCCATCGAAGTCAGTTGATACTACTCCTTACGAATTGTGGAAAGGGCGTAGGCCAGGCTTTTCACATATTCGGGTATGGGGTAGTCCTGCACACGTGTTAGTGCAGGAACCTGGCAAGTTGGAGAAACGTTCGGAAGCACGAGTTTTCGTAGGCTATCCCAAGGAAACGAAAGGTGGATTATTTTATAGTCCCGGGGATCAGAAGGTGATCGTTTCGACGAACGCTAGATTCTTGGAAGAAGACTATATTATGAATCATAAGCCCGCGAGTAGACTAGTCTTAGAGGAGTTAAGGGGTGAAAGCGATGGTTCCCCACCGAGTGCGCAAGTAGATACATCACATAATACTGCAACACGACACACTGAGAGTGTACCAGTGCAGACAGTGCCTCGTCGCAGTGGGAGGGTTTCTCATTTACCCGACCGATGGATAGGTCTTGGAGAGTCGTCAGACTCAGTTCCAGGAGGCCTAGAATCGGACCCAAGAACTTACGATGAGGCACTCCAAGATAAAGATGCAGATTCATGGAATGTTGCAATGAAAGCTGAAATGGGGTCAATGGACTCCAATCAGGTCTGGGATCTTGTAGAACTACCCGATGGGGTACGACCCATTGGATGTAAGTGGATCTATAAGAGAAAGAGAGGATTGGATGGGAAGGTGCAAACCTTTAAAGCTAGGCTTGTTGCGAAAGGTTATACCCAGATCGAGGGTATTGATTATGATGAGACCTTTTCGCCAGTAGCTATGCTTAAGTCCATTCGGATTCTCTTGGCTGTAGCCGCTCATATGGACTATGAGGTCTGGCAGATGGATGTCAAGACAGCTTTCCTTAATGGGAACCTGCAAGAAGACATCTATATGCAGCAACCAGAGGGATTCATTGCTGAAGGTCGTGAGCATCTAGTGTGTAAGCTTAATCGGTCTATTTATGGACTGAAGCAAGCTTCGAGATCTTGGAACATCCGTTTTGATGAGGTGATCCAGTCGTACGGGTTCACTCAATGTCCGGATGAGCATTGTGTTTACAAGAAAATCAGTGGGAGCGTGGTGGTGTTTCTTGTGCTTTACGTAGATGACATACTGCTTATTGGAAACAGTAAGAAGGAGTTATCAGACGTAAAGGTGTGGTTGTCTAAGCAGTTTGATATGAAGGACTTAGGTGAAGCAGGACACATTCTTGGTATTAGGCTCATTAGAGATCGTAAGAAGAGAATGTTGTGCTTATCCCAGTCTTCATACATAGATACTGTCTTGGCCAGATTTAGCATGCAGGATTCCAAGAAAGGTATGTTACCTTTTAGACATGGAATACCTTTATCTAAGGAGATGTCTCCTAAGACGTCTAAGGAGATAGAGGAGATGAAGACAGTTCCTTATGCTTCGGCAGTAGGAAGTCTCATGTATGCAATGCTATGCACAAGGCCGGATATTAGCTACGCCGTTGGCATGGTAGCTAGATATCAAAGTAATCCAGGACGGGAACATTGGTCTGCGGTGAAGCATATACTCAAGTACCTGAGAAGGACTAAGGAGTACATGTTAGTTTACCGTGCAGACAGCTTGTTACCTCTGGGTTACAGTGATTCTGATTTCCAGTCAGATAGGGATGAAAGTAAGTCAACCTCAGGTTATGTGTTTACCTTGGGAAGTGGAGCCATTTCATGGAGGAGTGCTAAGCAGAAATGCGTGGCAGACTCCACCATGGAAGCCGAGTACATAGCAGCCTCAGAGGCAGCGAAAGAGGCAGTTTGGCTCAGGAACTTCTTAGTGGACTTAGAGGTTATACCGAGTTTGCCACGTGGTATCACCGTGTACTGTGATAACAGTGGAGCAGTAGCGAACTCAAAAGAACCTCGAGCCCACAGGGCAAGCAAACACATAGAGCGCAAATACCATCTGATTCGGGATATCGTTGGTAGAGGAGACGTTGATGTTGCCAAGATTGCATCAGAGGATGCATGGCAATAGGATCGACATAGGTCTTTTAGAATAACGGATTGATAGGACTATACTGTAAAAGCGAAAGCTTTAAGTATAAGTGGGAGATTGTTAGTGTTATATACTGAAAGCTTGGCTTTGCATGTTATTACACATTTACCCTTTATGAATGAGAATCATGTTAGATTAAACAAGTTCTACGTTCTGTTGTTCTGCACTTAGATAGGGTGGGTCGTCATCGGGCGAACCGAAGATCACTCTATCAGTCACTTGCGAACAAGAATAGTTGTTCACAACCTAGATGGACATGAACACCCCATCCGAACGGTTGTAGTGTCAACTGTACAGTTTGTCTTGACTGATTAGTTGCACTAGTACATTTATGTATTGAACAGGATCCCAGAGAGGAGAAGTTCATTTTATACTGATCGTCGTAAATGAACTAGGCCTCGGTTAATTACTGCGTTCTCTTAACCCGTAAGATATTAAACAGGCAGATATATATAATATATATTACTTTGATTCACATGGGTGAGGTTCAGTTCGCTGGATTAATATTCCTACTGTTTTGGGTAATATTATTATATATAGGATGTGCTGTTAGGATATTTACGGTCACCATGTGCGTTAGTTTGATGATGTCCCCGGAGTGAGTTCATGAAGGATTGTTATGCTAAACCCTGCAGGTGGATTAAATTCCGGCATAATAAGAATGTGATGAACGAGCGCTAGCTTCGGTGAAATAATAATAAATTAATTAATTCTTGATTGTCAGTAATCGAATTAATTAATGGACATTATATCTTAAACGTGGGGAGGTAAATCGAGTAATTATTATTGGAGTCTCAAATGTAATTTGGGCTAGGGAAAGGGAGTGCAATAATATAATGTTGGTGGCCCATTAATATTATTTAATTAATTAGAGGAGTGGGTTTGGCCCACAGTTAGTCTAATTAATTAAGCAGCCCTTTTCCTAATCTCCTTAGGGTCCCTACTGTAGCTCCATATATACATCATTAAGCTCATGAGAAGAGAATCCCAATCCTATTCACACGTGAATAACGCCGCCCATCTCTCTCTCTCTAGATCTCATTCGAGCTTTATCTTCTTCTTGTTGCTCCACTGGTACAAGTTGAAGAAGGGTGTATTGAGTAATACAGTTGAAGATCTGTAGGTAAACCGAGACGAAATAGATTTTGACCTACAGAACTAACCAGAAGTCCGATTGAGACGTATAGTAAACCCAGACGACCGTCTCGACGAGAGCTTTCCATCGCCGCCGACGTTGCCGGAATCCGACGCCGCACGCGCCCTCACGCGCCGCCGGAAGGTGTCTGGCAGCAAAATTTCGTTTTGATCTGTTTGCATCCGTTTGATCCAGTTTCGATCTGATCTTGTTCGTGCAACCCAAGACGCGTTTTGCGGTCAATCAATTGCGGTCAACCGTTCGTGGTCAACCAGATCTACATAAATTTTAAGCCGTAAGTTCTCTACGTCAAACCTTTAGATCCACTGCGCATAGGTTTACGTTTGCTATTGAATACGTGACTTGTACATAACGAGATCCTCACAGATCCCAACAGAAAGTGGGCCGGAAATTATGGAATTGGGCTGCCACAGACCCGCGCTGGGCCTGGGCGCTGGCTGCTGGGCACGGCCTGCTGGGCTGGTGCGAGGCCTGCTGGGCGCGAGGCGGGGCTGCACGTGAGGGCTGCATGGGCTGAGCGCGGGAACACCTTGGGCCGGTTATAATGGGCTAGGACAAGTTCCCAACACTTAGAAAAATATGTGGGATGATGGTTAGACCTTGGACAAGGTCTTGGGGAGGTCCTTGGGCGCGACTCAGGACGCGGGTGCGAGGTTAGGGCACGGGCGGCTCGGGTAGGTCTAGGGCTCGGTTTTTAAAATGTTCGAGATTACTTCTTGATATTCCAAGACTTAGAAAATTATTCTAAGTATAAAATACCAAGACTTGGCTATGCTCGAGAATTAACTTAAAAAATAATCGGAACCAAACTAGGGTTCGAAGCCGATAATTTCTCGAGCCAATTTGCTATACTTTAACAATCCAAATTAAATGGATTGATCTTGACTTATACTTAATATAGTAAATTCCAAAGAATGATCTATCAAACATAGGAATTAATTGAGCATTTACAATATATAATATAACTCAAAATTTCTGAAATTATGGATTTCACTTATAGTCGAGCAGTGAAACCGTTCTTACTATTATTTCTGATTTGGGGCGTTACAGTCTAGGTCGGCTAGATCCGGAACTTTGCTTCTATTGCCTTTGGATGAAACCCCTAGACACATCGTATTATCTTTCTACCTATCACCGTGCGAAATTCCTTGGCCAACCCTAGTAAAAAATCCACAATTGGAAGAACAAATTTTATTATCTTCGCCCTCCGCCAAACACTTTCGATTTCGAGCAAGCATGGATCCACGAGCTTCCTGATCAGCGACCTAATCCTCCTTCTAACCCCGCGTTTGATGCCATCATCGCCCGATAGAACGAGCACGCCGTGCAGGTGGTACCCATAACCTCCGACGCCCGTCTGCTCAAACATTTTAATTTATCCAGTCGTCCGACCGAGGTCATAGAGGACGTTGGTAGGTGTCTAACCTAACAGTCCCACCGCATTTTACTTGTAATATTTCGTCTTACACTATCCTTTCTTGCAGAAGCTGCATTCAGCTCGACATTCTCTACTCCGGCCTCTACCACGGCGCCCGTACAACCAACTCTAGCTTCAGCGCTAGCGATTGGCACGGCCACCCCCGCTTATCAGTCAACCCCCGCCGAGCAGTCTATCCCCACCGCTGAGCATACGAACTTTGGCACCAAAAAACGTGCCTCAACCGAGCAAACCCCCACGCCTCAGCCCAGGTCGTCCAAGCGTAAGGGCGCGGGAGCTAGTGGGAAACTCCCCAAAAAGGCGGCCGGCCAAAAGGAGACCAAGCAGCTTTTGGAGATGCCAGAAGCGTTCGTGCGCAACCTGGACGTCGACACCGCGGTGGCATACCTCGTCCCATCTTCTCAAAAGGTGAAACCACACGCTGGGAAGATAATCAGACCCAAGCCTCCATCACTTGCGATAACTTGGTGAAGGTAACATCCGCATGCTCATCACATATTGCCATTTCATCCTCAGATTCTAATCCTCCTAATCTACTAGGCTCTGGCTGGTCTTACCCTCATTCTGCACGAGCAGATTCAGGGCACGTCCGAGGTTGAAGCCCTTCAGGATGACCTGAACCACACTCGGGCCGAGCTGGCCAGCATAAGGGAGGCGTTCGATCGCCAGAAGGAAGAGTTGGACCAACAGATTGTCCAACTCAAGTCTAAAGAGGAGGAAGCGGACGGTCTGCAAGCCAAGACGGCCTCTCTGCAAGCCCATCTCGCCGCAAAGGATGCCGAGCTGGGGTCCTTCAAGCTGGCCGTGGACCAACGGTTTGCCCAGGCTCGCGAGGACGGCGAGGCCTCCTTCATCTCTTAAGTGAACGGGGCCCGCTTCCTGGAGCACTACCGGGTCAAGCTTCTGAAGTATTATGACCACACCACCTACTACCTCAGCAAGCTTGTCCCCGTCTGCCTTTGGTATTTTAACGAGGGGGCAGCCCGCTGCTTGGCCCAGGTCCAAACTCCCAGCTTTAGAGGCTCTGTCGAAAAGGCTGCCATGGTCACCTGCCTTCCAGACCCAATGGGCTGGAACGGAGATAAGTCTCAGCCGGTCGACGCCCCCTGGTGGGCTCCAGTGCTGGATGTGGCTAAGGTCAAGGTCGGGCTTGGTGGCGCAGAAGGGGCATCGGTGTTCTCTTCCTAAATTTTTTGTTTTGTTTGTCTTCTCTTTATTTTTAGATGTACATTCGGCCGCTGACCTTTTTGCAATGAAATTTTCATTTTCTTTTTATGCTTCGTCCGCATCATTTTGATATGTCTTCGCAGACAGCACCAAGCTCTAAGAGGCTTGTGCTTTAACCTAATAATTATTAATAACAACGCCGAGCTCTTAGAAGCTCGCGTTTTAACAGGCTTCCGCCCCAACACAACAACGCCGAGCTCTTAGAAGCTCACGTTTTAATAGGCTTCTGCCCTAACACAACAACACCGTGCTCTAAGGAGCTCGCGTTTTAACAGGCTTCTGCCCTAACACAACAACGCCAAGCTCTTAGAAGCTTGCGTTTTTAACAGGCTTCTGCCATAACACAACATCGCCGAGCTCTTTGAAGCTCGTGTTTTAACAGGCTTTTCGCCCTATAACAACAAAATCATATAAACCAACGAACTTTTATTCATCACATTATTCTTGCAAGGAAACACAAGGGAAACACGTTATTCACTACCTAACTCGTCTACGCATAGTACTTCTTGAGGTGCATCACATTCCAAGGACGGCTCAACACGCGCCCTTCTTCATCACTCAGCTCGTAGGCCCCTCATGTTAGTATCCGTTGCACCTTGTAGGGTCCCTCCCAATTAGGTTGTAACTTACCATGTGCTTTAAAGCATCAGCCTGCCTCCACACCAAGTCCCCCACTTGGAACTACCGAGCTTTGACTGTCTGATCATGGGCCGCTCTCATACGTTGCTTGTAAGCTGCCACCCTTACCATGGCTTGGTCCTGCAGCTCGTCAACTAGATCCAACGCCTCTCGTTGCAGTCCCTCGTTATCCCCATAAGCAAAAGTATCCACCCTTGCCGAGCTAAGCCTCACCTCTACAGGGATTACTGCCTCCATTCCATATACCAAACTGAATGGCATCTCCGCAGTTGAAGCCCTTGGCGTGGTTCTATATGCCTAAAGGACCGAGTCCAGTTCGTCCATCCAAGATCCTAAAGCCTTGTCCAACCGAGCTTTTAACCCATTCAGAATCGTCCTATTAGCCACCTCGGCCTGCCCATTTGCCTGGTGATGGGAAACCGAGGCGAACCGTTGTTTGATACCCATGTCCTCGCACCAGATCATCACTCGCTGTCCTCTAAACTGGGTCCCATTATCTGATATGAGCACTCGCGGAATCCCGTACTGACAGCAGATGTTAGCAAACAAAAACTTGATCACTTTTTCCTCGGTGATCTTGGCCAATGGCTCAGCCTCAATCCACTTTGAAAAATAATCCACTGCAACGATCAAAAACTTGCGCTGGCCCGTCGCAATTGGCAAGGGCCGTACAATATCGATCCCCCATTGGGTGAAAGGTACCGCCGAGCTTATCGGCACCATGCCCTCCGCAGGTCGGTGGATTAGGGGACTGTGCTGCTGACACTTGAGACATTTACGCACTAACCCCTGTGCCTGTGCCCTCATTGTAGGCCAGAAATAACCAGCTCGTAACGCTTTGCCCACCAGGGCTCTTGCCTTCACATGATCTCCACAGCAGCCTTTATGAATTTCCTTTAGCACATATTCACCCTCCATTTATGAAATACACCTTAGGTGAGGGCCAACATAAGACCTCTTATACAACTGTCCATCGCACAAGTAAAACCTCATTGCTCGTCTACCAACCAGGTACCCACTCAAATCTCTTCTATCCTCCGGCCCTTGTAACCACTTTATGAGGGGCAACCTCCAATCCTCTTGCTCTTCAACCTCCAAGACCCGATCCAGAACACTTCCTGGTGACTCCATCGAAGTGACTGACCGCGACTTACAATCCACCAACGATGTTGCCATCTTGGCCAAGAGATCAGCTCGGCCATTTTCCGACCGAGGTACTTGTATGAGTTCCCATGATTCAAACCCTTTTAATAATAACTTCACCTCGGTTGCATACCTCCTCATTCTTTCTTCTTTGGTTTCGTACTCTCCTTTAACCTGCTCCACCACGAGCTGCGAATCCGAATGGAAGATTACTCGCCGAGCTCCTTCTTTCAAGACAAGTTGTATTCCTTGTAACAGTGACTCGTACTCCGCTTCATTATTCAATACCCGCACAACCATCTTGACTGCGAACTCCAGATAATACTTTTCGGGCGTGATAATGACAATTCTCAGGCCGGCACCTCCGGTCGCCGAGGACCCATCCGTATATACCATCCAACACTTCTCTTCTTTGGCTACCGTGCACTCCTGTATGAAATCCGCCAAGGCTTGTGCCTTTATTGCTCGCCTCACTCTGAATTCAACATTATATTCACCGAGCTCGATAGCCCACTTTACCATCCTTCCTGAGGTAGATGGCCGCCATAACACATCTTTAAATGGATAGTTGGTCCGCATGACGACCTTGTGTGCCAAGAAGTAAGGCTGCAACTTCCGTACGGTCGATATAAGTGCCAAAGCAGCCTTCTCCACTTCTGCGTAGCGTTGCTCGACACCTTGTAATATTCGACTAGCGTAATATATCGGTTTTTGTTGACTACCCTCTTCTTTAAGCTAAACCGAGCTTACGGCCTCCTTTTTCACCGACAGATATACAACTAAGATGTCACCGGGCTCGGGTTTAGTCAACAGAGGAAGCTCAGCGAGGAACTCTTTCAATCGGTCGAAGGCCTGTTGTGCCTGTCGAGTCCACTCGAAACAAGACCCCTTTTTAAGGGCCCGGAAGAAAGGAAAACTCTTCTCGACGGCTTGAGCAATAAATCTACTCAGCCCGACCAAGCGCCCTGTCAGCACTTGCACTTTCTTCAAGTTCCTCGGCGTCTGCATATCCATCACAGCCCGTACCTTCTCGGGATTCACTTTGATGCCCTTCTCCTTAACCAAGTACCCCAGGAACCTCCCTGATTGTACTCCAAATTTGCATTTCGCGGGGTTAAGTTTCATACCATACTGTCGCAAGGTAGCAAGTGTCTCCCTTAAGTCCGTCACATGATCATCTGTCCTTTTACTTTTAACCAACATATCGTCGACGTATACTTCTATATATCGACCGATTTGTCCTTTGATCGACCAACCGCTGGTATGGTGCTCCTGTGTTGTTTTGTCCTAACGACATAACTCATAACAATAGGTTCCTTTGGATGTCATGAAGCTTACTCTCTTCCAATCCTCCTTCGCCAAAGGTATTTGATGGTAACCCTGCGATGCACCCATCATGCTCAGTAGCTCGCACCTCGCCGTTGAATCCACAAGCTTATCTATCCTTGGTAACGGGTAATGATCTTTGGGGCATGCTTTGTTCAAATCCCTGAAGTCGATGCACATCCCCCACCTTCCTTCACCCTTTTGAACCGTCACCGAGTTGGACAGCCACTCTGGGAATTGGATAGGCCGTATATGCCCCGCCTTTAGTAACTTCTGCACCTCGGCATCAATCACCTTATCGAGCTCGACACCAAAATGATGCCTCTTTTGCTTCACTGGCCGCGCTGCCAAGTCTATATTTAACTTGTGCTCGGCAATGTCTGGTTTAATTCCTGTGAGATCGTCCGCTGAGAAGGCAAACACGTCCACAAACTCCTGGAGCAATGCGACCAGCATCTTTGTCACACTTTCTCCCATATGACATCCTACCTTCGTGACCCTATCCGGCCTTCCTTCGATGAGCTCAACCTCTATAAGTTCATCTTGTGATTCTAGCCTTAACTCCTGCCTCTTTTCCCGATGGGACGACTCGGGGTCGTCCTCTTTCCTCCTCTTATTCTGGGCCTCTGTTGTTTTTAGTGTTACCTCATAACATCGCCAGGCTTGCAGCTGGTGTAATATCCCATTCATTAATTAATAAAAGTAATTATTCTAAGTTGAACTAATTACTTTTATTAATAATGCTCGTTCGTAGTTCCGAGCCAGTTATTAAGTTATTCAGTTAAAAGTTCGACTTTAAGTCGAAAGTATTCTCGGTTAAATTTTATTCAGTAATCGAGCAAGTTCAGTAATTAATTAATTCCGGTCTGTTTATTTTTATAAATGGATTTATAAGACGGGATTAATTAATATTAGATAACGAATAATCGAAATTGAGTATATTTTGATTAATCGTTTATGATAAGTAGTGAACTGAACTCAAGTATGTTCGGTCATGAGTTGAATTTAATTAAGAAATAGCCGAGCCTTAGTACTAAATACTTAGAATTTTTCTAAGTGTTCAAGTCATCAAGATAAGATCATAATATTGAGTTTTAGCATATGTTGATACAAGTTAAGTCTCGAAGTGCGGTTAAGTATCCATGAACATTTAAGTGATAAATGTTCAAAAAAGTGAGAAAATTTATTTAGACATTATAGTCTATTTAAATTATTTTAAGAGAAACCGAAATTTTTAGAAATTTCGGTTTTACGGTAATCGTTCGGTTTAAGTCCGAATGTGGTTCCGTAAATATAGAATATTTCAAGATAATTATATTAGATCCTAAGAAGAAATATGTTTATTAAATTGAAGAAAAACTGTGAGTAAAGGATTTAAATTTTAGAATTTTCAGTTTTACGATAAACGTTCGTTTTAAGTCCAAATTGAGTTCCGTAAATTGTATTATTCTCGGTTTATTAGCATGATCCAAGACCATATATGAGCATTACTTTTCAGTAAAAGAGTTTTAAAAATCAGCCATTTTGAAAGAAAATGCATAAGTAATAAAAAAAAGATGATTTTTATTTTTTTTATTATTTTGTTCCAAAGATTTTTATATGATGAATGGTGACATTTTTTCAATAATATATGGAATCAATTACATCACATTAAGCACGAAATTTTAGTCATCAATTGGTGAGAATGAGATGAAAAAATCACAACAAAGTTTTGCTAAGTCTTTAAGTTAGCATTTTTTTTCAACAATTGGTGAGAATTTTATTAAACTTGGTGTGGAATAAGTTTTATCTACCAAAAAGCTCATTCATGGCTATGAATAGAGGCCATTTTTTATGATAATTATGTTTGGATAAGAATACAAGTTAATCATAAAATAGTTTATGATTAATTAAGTTTATAAGTTTAAATTGTTTATTTTGTTCATTTCTTCACTCCATTATGATGTCTTGCCAAATTGTGCCTATAAATAGAGGCCTAAAAATCAGAGTTCTCACACCAAAGAAAAGTACCAAAAGATAGAGAGATAAGTAATAGAAATTGTGAAGAAGTGAAGAATTTAGAAGTGAAGAATCAAGTTACGATTCTAGCAAGAAGGAGGTAATTTACTTATCTTAAAGTTTTATGCTTAAGTTCATGTTTTGATAATGAGTTTACATGTTTATAAGTAGGTATATCATGATTTAGAAGTTAAATTTATAATTGATTCAATGAATACAAAGAGTTAAAGTTGTTGAAGATCAATTAAATGATATATGTGCTTGATTTGATGAGATGCTGATAAAGATATGAATAAGTTGGAAAAGTATGATTTAAATGAATGGTTCTTATGTAAAAGTGGAGTACATGAGAATAAGAAATAAGTGATTTGGCAAAGTATAGCTTGAGTTATGAATTTTTTAAGTTGAACATGCAAGATGAATTTTATGTTCACTATGACTTTAAATTCTAATAAGTTGATGTATATGCATGCTAAAATTATGAAATTTTTATGACATGTCTAATTATGAGTTGAGATAGGGCCTAAATGGCACGTACAAGCACTTGAATTCCGAACCAACATTCATAACTTACAAATCTACTCAGGGCCAAATGTTTAACATGATAAATGATGGCTAAAATGGCTAGGAACATGGTTCATAACTTGCATGCATAAGGGTAAGCCTTGGGTGCTCAAAATACCCCATTTTCATGAATGATTTGACTAAGTTAATGAACTCATTTAATTCTCAAACTTTAACATCATCAATAAAATGATTTTTAAGAGTGATTTAACCACAAGTCTCGACTTTAACATGCTAGCTACTAAAATTTCATTTTTAAGGCCATTAAATCATTAAATTCGAAACATGCTTATAAACTCATGCATGGCTCGGTTTTACTTCATGATAAATCATAATGATGGCTAAATAACTCAAGAGGCACGAGCTTACCTTGGCTAGAAACTGAGAATGAAAGCTAGGGTTCAAATGATGGGTAGGGGCGGCTTTTGGGGCTTAGGTCAACTTGGAGTGCGATTTGGTTGAGCTTGGACAACTACAAAGAGTTAGAAAAATCTAAGGAATGCTTAGAAATTGCTAAGCCTCGAGAGAAATGGCTTGGAACACGAGATGGCTGCCTCCTCTCCTTCCCCCGGCTGGGCGCGCGCGGACAGTGGCCTAAGGACTTTGGCTCGGTTTTCTCTCTTCTCCTCTCAAAATATGCTGAACTTATGAAGTCTTAGAATGTTTAAGGGTGCAAGAGCTATCACCAATTGAGGTGGAGAGGCTTAAATAAGGCTTGGGGGCGGATTTAACAAGGCTCCATGGTGGGGAACATCCATTTTTCCAAGAGTATGGACTTGGTGGTCTTGGGGCATGATTGTCATGGCATTGCACGGTCTTTGGAGCTCTTTGCAGAGTATTTTTATCATGGTGAAGGAACCTGGTCAGCCTTGGTTCAAAACTAGGGGACAAAGACAAAATTCTTGAATAAAATAATGGCAACACATGCTCCACTTTGCTTTGGCACTATTTGATTTTCCTTAAACATTGCTCAGGGTAACTTAAGCTCAATTAGTCCCTCATTGAGTCTTAATTACACGTCTAAATTGGGTCATGAGGAAAGTGGGCCGGAAATTATGGAATTGGGCTGCCACAGACCCGCGCTGGGCCTGGGCGCTGGCTGCTGAGCGCGGCCTGCTGGGCTGGTGCGAGGCCTGCTGGGTGCGAGGCGGGGCTGCGCGTGAGGGCTGCATTGGCTGAGGGGGGGAACACCTTGGGCCGGTTATAATGGGCTAGGACAAGTTCCCAACACTTAGAAAAATATGTGGGATGATGGTTAGACCTTGGACAAGGTCTTGGGGCGGTCCTTGGGCGCGACTCAGGGCGCGGGTGCGAGGTTAGGGCACGGGCGGCTCGGGTAGGTCTAGGGCTCGATTTTTAAAATGTTCGAGACTTACTTCTTGATATTCCAAGACTTAGAAAATTATTCTAAGTATAAAATACCAAGACTTGGCTATGCTCGAGAATTAACTTGAAAAATAATCGGAACCAAACTAGGGTTCGAAGCCGATAATTTCTCGAGCCAATTTGCTATACTTTAACATTCCAAATTAATGGATTGATCTTGACTTATACTTAATATAGTAAATTCCAAAGAATGATCTATCAAACTTAGGAATTAATTGAGCATTTACAATATATAATATAACTCGAAATTTCTGAAAATATGGATTTCACTTATAGTCGAGCAGTGAAACCGTTCTTACTATTATTTCTGATTTGGGGCGTTACAGTCTAGGTCGGCTAGATCCGGAACTTTGCTTCTATTGCCTTTGGATGAAACCCCTAGGCACATCGTATTATCTTTCTAACTATCACGGTGCGAAATTCCTTGGCCAACCCAAGTAAAAAATCCACAATTGGAAGAACAAATTTTATTATCTTCGCCCTCCGCCAAACACTTTTGATTTCGAGCAAGCATGGATCCACGAGCTTCCTGATCAGCGACCTAATCCTCCTTCTAACCCCGCGTTTGATGCCATCATCGCCTGATGGAACGAGCACGCCGTGCAGGTGGTACCCATAACCTCCGACGCCCGTCTCCTCAAACATTTTAATTTATCCAGCCGTCCGGCCGAGGTCATAGAGGACGTTGGTAGGTGTCTAACCTAACAGTCCCACCACATTTTACTTGTAATATTTCGTCTTACACTATCCTTTCTTGCAGAAGCTGCATTCAGCTCGACATTCTCCACTCCGGCCTCTACCACGGCGCCCGTACAACCAACTCTAGCTTCAGCGCTAGCGATTGGCACGGCCACCCCCGCTGAGCAGTCAACCCCCGCCGAGCAGTCTATCCCCACCGCTGAGCATACGAACTTTGGCACCAAAAAACGTGCCTCAACCGAGCAGACCCCCACGCCTCAGCCTAGGTCGTCCAAGCGTAAGGGCGCGGGAGCTAGTGGGAAACTCCCCAAAAAGGCGGCCGGCCAAAAGGAGACCAAGCAGCTTCTGGAGATGCCAGAAGCGTTCGTGTACAACCTGGACGTCGACACCGCGGTGGCGTACCTCGTCCCATCTTCCCAAAAGGTGAAACCACACGCTGGGAAGATAATCAGACCTAAGCCTCCATCACTTGCAATAACTTGTTGAAAGTAACATCCGCATGCTTATCACATATTGCCATTTTATCCTCAGATTCTAATCCTTCTAATCTACTAGGCTCTGGCTGGTCTTGCCCTCATTCTGCACAAGCAGATTCAGGGCACGTCCGAGGTTGAAGCTCTTCAGGACGACCTGAACCACACTCGGGCCGAGCTGGCCAGCATAAGGGAGGCGTTCGATCGCCAGAAGAAAGAGGAGGAAGCAGACGGTCTGCAAGCCAAGACGGCCGCTCTGCAAGCCCATCTCGCCGCAAAGGATGCCAAGTTGGGGTCCTTCAAGCTGGCCGTGGACCAACGGGTTGCCCAAGCTCGCGAGGACGGCGAGGCCTCCTTCATCTCTTAAGTGAACGGGGCCCGCTTCCTGGAGCACTACCGAGTCAAGCTTCTGAAGTATTATGACCACACCACCTACTACCTCAGCAAGCTTGTCCCCGTCTGTCTCTGGTATTTTAACGAGGGGGTAGCCCGCTGCTTGGCCCAGGTCCAAACTCCCAGCTTTAGAGGCTCTGTCGAAAAGGCTGCCATGGTCACCGGCCTTCCAGACCCAATGGGCTGGAACGGAGATAAGTCTCAGCCGGTTGACGCCCCCTGGTGGGCTCCAGTGCTGGATGTGGCTAAGGTCAAGGTCGGGCTTGGTGGCGCAAAAGGGGCATCGCGTCCTCTTCCTAAATTTCTTGTTTTGTTTGTCTTCTCTTTATTTTTAGATGTACATTCGGCCGCTGACCTTTTTGCAATGAAATTTTCATTTTCTTTTTATGCTTCGTCCGCATCATTTTGATATGTCTTCGCACACAGCACCAAGCTCTAAGAGGCTTGTGCTTTAACCTAATAATTATTAATAACAACGCCGAGCTCTTAGAAGCTCGCGTTTTAACAGGCTTCCGCCCCAACACAACAACGCCGAGCTCTTAGAAGCTCACGTTTTCACAGGCTTCCGCCCTAACACAACAACGCCGAGTTCTAAGGAGCTCGCGTTTTAATAGGCTTCTGCCCCAACACAACAACGCCGTGCTCTGAGAAGTTCGCATTTTTTACAGGCTTCCGCCCTAACACAACAACGCCGAGCTCTTAGAAGCTCGCGTTTTAATAGGCTTCTGCCTTAACACAACAACACCGTGCTTTAAGGAGCTCGCGTTTTAACAAGCTTCTGCCCTAACACAACAACGCCAAGCTCTTAGAAGCTTGCGTTTTTAACAGGATTCGGCCATAACACAACATCGCCGAGCTCTTTGAAGCTCGTGTTTTAACAGGCTTTTCGCCCTATAACAACAAAATCATAGAAACCAACGAACTTTTATTCATCACATTATTCTTGCAAGGAAACACAAGGGAAACACGTTATTCACTACCTAACTCGTCTACGCATAGTACTTCTTGAGGTGCATCACATTCCAAGGACGGCTCAACACGCGCCCTTCTTCATCACTTAGCATGTAGGCCCCTCATGTTAGTATCCGTTGCACCTTGTAGGGTCCCTCCCAGTTAGGTTGTAACTTACCCACGTGCTTTAAAGCATCAGCCTGCCTCCACACCAAGTCCCCCACTTGGAACTGCCGAGCTTTGACTGTCTGATCATGGGCCGCTCTCATACGTTGCTTGTAAGCTGCCACCCTTACCATGGCTTGGTCCTGCAGCTCGTCAACTAGATCCAACGCCTCTTGTTGCAGTCCCTCGTTATCCCCATAAGCAAAAGTATTCACCTTTGCCGAGCTAAGCCCCACCTCCACAGGGATTACTGCCTCCATTCCATATACCAAACTGAATGGCATCTCCGCTGTTGAAGCCCTTGGCGTGGTTCTATATGCCTAAAGGATCGAGTCCAGTTCGTCCATCCAAGATCCTAAAGCCTTGTCCAACCGAGCTTTTAACCCATTCAGAATCGTCCTATTAGCCACCTCGTCCTGCCCATTTGCCTGGTGATGGGCAACCGAGGCGAACCGTTGTTTGATACCCATGTCCTCGAACCAGCTCATCACTCGCTGTCCTCTAAACTGGGTCCCATTATCTGATATGAGCACTCGCGGAATCCCGTACTGATAGCAGATGTTAGCAAACAAAAACTTGATCACTTTTTCCTCGGTGATCTTGGCCAATGGCTCAGCCTCAATCCACTTTGAAAAATAATCCACTGCAACGATAAAAAACTTGCGCTGGCCCGTCGCAATAGGCAAGGGCCCTACAATATCGATCCCCCATTGGGTGAAAGGTACCGCCGAGCTTATCGGCACCATGCCCTCCGCAGGTCGGTGGATTAGGGGACTGTGCTGCTGACACTTGAGACATTTACGCACTAACCCCTGTGCCTGTGCCCTCATTGTAGGCCAAAAATAACCAGCTCGTAACGCTTTGCCCACCAGGGCTCTTGCCTTCACATGATCTCCACAGCAGCCTTTATGAATTTCCTTTAGCACATATTCACCCTCCATTTCTGAAATACACCTTAGGTGGGGGCCAACATAAGACCTCTTATACAACTATCCATCGCACAAGTAAAACCTCATTGCCCTTCTACCAACCAGGTACCCACTCAAATCTCTTCTATCCTCCGGCCCTTGTAACCACTTTATTAAGGGCGACCTCCAATCCTCTTGCTCTTCAACCTCCAAGACCCGATCCAGAACACTTCCTGGTGACTCCATCAAAGTGACTGACCGCGACTTACAATCCACCAACGATGTTGCCATCTTGGCCAAGAGATCAGCTCGGCCATTTTCCGACCGAGGTACTTGTATGAGTTCCCATGATTCAAACCCTTTTAATAATAACTTCACCTCGGTTGCATACCTCCTTATTCTTTCTTCTTTGGTTTCGTACTCACCTTTAACCTGCTCCACCACGAGCTGCGAATCCGGATGGAAGATTACTCGCCGAGCTCCTTCTTTCAAGACAAGCTGTATTCCTTGTAACAGTGACTCGTACTCCACTTCATTATTCAATACCCGCACAACCATCTTGACTGCGAACTCCAGATAATCCTTTTCGGGCGTGATAATGACAATTCCCAGGCCGTCACCTCCGGTCGCCGAGGACCCATCCGTATATACCATCCAACACTTCTCTTCTTTGGCTACCGTGCACTACTGTATGAAATCCGCCAAGGCTTGTGCCTTTATTGCTCGCCTCACCCTGAATTCAACATTATATTCGCCGAGATCGATAGCCCACTTTACCATCCTTCCTGAGGCAGATGGCCGCCATAACACATCTTTAAATGGATAGTTGGTCCGCACGACCACCTTGTGTGCCAAGAAGTAAGGCTGCAACTTCCGTACTGTTGATATAAGTGCCAAAGCAGCCTTCTCTACTTTTGCGTAGCGTTGCTTGGCACCTTGTAATATTCGACTAGCGTAATATATAGGTTTTTGTTGACTACCATCTTCTTTAAGCTAAACCGAGCTTACGGCCTCCTTTTTCACCGACAGATATACAACTAAGATGTCAGCGGGCTCGGGTTTAGTCAACAGAGGAAGCTCAGCGAGGAACTCTTTCAATCGGTCGAAGGCCTGTTGTGCCTGTCGAGTCCACTCGAAACAAGACCCCTTTTTAAAGGCCCGGAAGAAAGGAAAACTCTTCTCGGCGGCTTGAACAATAAATCTACTCAGCCCGACCAAGCGCCCTGTCAGCACTTGCACTTCCTTCAAGTTCCTCGGCATCTGCATATCCATCACAGCCCGTACCTTCTCGGGATTCACTTTGATGCCCTTCTCCGTAACCAAGTACCCCAGGAACCTCCCCGATTGTACTCCAAATTTGCATTTCGCGGGGTTAAGTTTCATACCATACTGTCGCAAGGTAGCAAGTGTCTCCCTTAAGTCTGTCACATGATCATCTGTCCTTTTACTTTTAACCAACATATCGTCGACGTATACTTCTATATATCGACCGATTTGTCCTTTGATCGACCAACCGCTGGTATGTTGCTCCTGTGTTTTTTTGTCCGAACGACATAACTACATAACAATAGGTTCCTTTGGATGTCATGAAGCTTACTCTTCCAATCCTCCTTCGCCAAAGGTATTTGATGGTAACCCTGCGATGCACCCATCATGCTCAGCAGCTCGCATCTCGCCGTTGAATCCACAAGCTTATCTATGCTTGGTAACGGGTAATGATCTTTGGGGCATGCTTTGTTCAAATCCCTGAAGTCGATGCACATCCCCCACCTTTCTTCACCCTTTTGAACCATCACCGAGTTGGACAGCCACTCTGGGAATTGGATAGGCCGTATATGCCCCGCCTTTAGTAACTTCTGCACCTCGGCATCAATCACCTCATCGAGCTCGACACCAAAATGACGCCTCTTTTGCTTCACTGGCCGCGCTGCCAAGTCTATATTTAACCTGTGCTCGGCAATGTCTGGTTTAATTCCTGTGAGATCATCCGCTGAGAAGGCAAACACGTCCACAAACTCCTGGAGCAATTCGACCAGCATCTTTGTCACACTTTCTCCCATATGACATCCATCCTTCGTGACCCTATCCGGCCTTCCTTCGATGAGCTCGACCTCCATAAGTTCATCTTGTGATTCTAGCCTTAACTCCTGCCTCTTTTCCCGATGGGACGACTCGGGGTCGTCCTCTTTCCTCCTCTTATTCTGGGCCTCTGTTGTTTTTAGTGTTACCTCATAACATCGCCAGGCTTGCAGCTGGTGTAATATCCCATTCAGTAATTAATAAAAGTAATTATTCTAAGTTGAACTAATTACTTTTATTAATAAGTGCTCGTTCGTAGTTCCGAGCCAGTTATTAAGTTATTCAGTTAAAAGTTCGACTTTAAGTCGAAAGTATTCTCGGTTAAATTTTATTCAGTAATCGAGCAAGTTCAGTAATTAATTAATTCCGGTCTGTTTATTTTTATAAATGGATTTATAAGACGGGATTAATTAATATTAGATAACAAATAATCGAAATTGAGTATATTTTGATTAATCGTTTAAGATAAGTAGTGAAATGAACTCAAGTATGTTCGGTCATGAGTTGAACTTAATTAAGAAATAGCCGAGCCTTAGTACTAAATACTTAGAATTTTTCTATGTATTCAAGTCATCAAGATAAGATCATAATATTGAGTTTTAGCATATGTTGATACAAGTTAAGTCTCGAAGTGCGGTTAAGTATCCATGAACATTTAAGTGATAAATGTTCTAAAAAGTGAGAAAATTTATTTAGACATTATAGTCTATTTAAATTATTTTAAGAGAAACCGAAATTTTTAGAATTTTTGGTTTTACGGTAATCGTTCGGTTTAAGTCCGAATGTGGTTCCGTAAATATATAATATTTCAAGATAATTATATTAGATCCTAAGAAGAAATATGTTTATTAAATTGAAGAAAAACTGTGAATAAAGGATTTAAATTTTAGAATTTTCAGTTTTACGGTAAACGTTCGTTTTAAGTCCGAATTGAGTTCCGTAAATTGTATTATTCTTGATTTATTAGCATGATCCAAGACCATATATGAGCATTATTTTTCAGTAAAAGATTTTTAAAAATCAGCCATTTTGAAAGAAAATGCATAAGTAATAAAAAATGATGATTTTTATTTTTTTTTTATTATTTTGTTACAAAGATTTTTATATGATGAATGGTGACATTTTTTCAATAATATATGGAATCAATTACATCACATTAAGCACGAAATTTTGGTCATCAATTGGTGAGAATGAGATGAGAAAATCACAACAAAGTTTTGCTAAGTCTTTAAGTTAGCATTTTTTTTCAACAATTGGTGAGAATTTTATTAAACTTGGTGGAGTAAGTTTTATCTACCAAAAAGCTCATTCATGGCTATGAATAGAGGCCATTTTTTATGATAATTATGTTTGGATAATAATACAAGTTAATCATTAAATAGTTTATGATTAATTAAGTTTATAAGTTTAAATTGTTTATTTTGTTCATTTCTTCACTCCATTATGATGTCTTGCCAAATTGTGCCTATAAATAGAGGCCTAAAAATCAGAGTTCTCACACCAAAGAAAAGTACCAAAAGATATATATGAGTGTAAGAGAGATAAGTAATAGAAATTGTGAAGAAGTGAAGAATTTACAAGTGAAGAATCAAGTTACGATTCTAGCAAGAAGGAGGTAATTTACTTATCTTAAAGTTTTATGCTTAAGTTCATGTTTTGATAATGAGTTTACATGTTTATAAGTAAGTATATCATGATTTAGAAGTTAAATTTATAATTGATTCTATGAATACAAAGAGTTAAAGTTGTTCAAGATCAATTATATGATATATGTGCTTGATTTGATGAGATGTTGATAAAGATATGAATAAGCTGAAAAAGTATGATTTAAATGAATGATTTTTATGTAAAAGTGGAGTACATGAGAATAAGAATTAAGTGATTTGACAAAGTATAGCTTGAGTTATGAATTTTTGAAGTTGAACATGCAAGATGAATTTTATGTTCACTATGACTTTAAATTCTAATAACTTGATGTATATGCATGCTAAAATTATGAAATTTTTATGACATGTCTAATTATGAGTTGAGATTATGACTGTTAAATTTCATGATTTGAAGATGAGAAATGAATGAGTTATGATAATTACAAGGCATATATGTAAAGATGAGTATATATGCAAGAATATTCATGATATGATCAAGTTATTAAAGTGAGATTATTATGATCAATTCTCATATAAGTGATGAGCAATTTGGCAAAGTTTTAATTTAATATGTTGAGTGTATAATCTCATAAAGATTGTATTAAGTATGACATATTAATATCATGATTAAATGTTATGATTAAAAGTTGAAGTAGGAATTGCGTTTATTTTCACTTTCAAGTTAATTAAGTGAAAATTTAATATAAGCCAATATTTAAAATTTTGGAGATATGATGTATGATGAATTAAGTATTTGATTGAGTAAAAGATTAAGATGAGTTTATAAATCATGTTGATGATGTTGGAAAAAGTTAAGATGTTTGATGACTTAATATTTATTTGAGACATATTAAGCTTATTGAATATCTTTAAGATTCGGATAAGTAAGAGTTAAATCTTATTGAGTATACGAGCATAGTACTTAGTATATTTGTTTATATTTTTATGTAACTTGCAGATATAGCTACCCAAGAGCAACACTTACATTTTTCAAAAGTTTTCAAAAGAAGAAAGCTGGGGACCCAGATTGGGTATTACATTGATTATAATATTGATATCATGTTCGAGGTATGTATACAATTTAAGTTTATACGCTTGGGATGAGGAGACATTCAGTTGTCTCAAAGTATATCCTAAGTTCTGATGGAGGCCGCTTAGTTGCCTTGAGAAATATCCATCAGATTGTGCACAAGTATCCGATCAGATATCGGCCAGATTCAGTTTAAGTTACTGGAACAGATTCCAGTCCAGATATATACCAAAGATCATGATATTGTATTATTATTGATGTTTACTTTAGTATGAGTGTTTTTCGGGGTACAAGAGGATCAGTACTTACCCCCATTGTGTTTTTCAGGTCACAGGGTCGGTGCGGAGGTGTGAGCTGAGCAGTGGTGATGGTGGTCGTGCACTTATTTCAAGGGACATTTATTTAGTATTTGATATGTTTGTATAATAAACCACATTTTTAAGTATTTCTGCTATGCACATTAAGTATTGAACTTGCATTTTTAATAAATTTCAGATTTCAAGTTTATACCATTTCGAGAAGTATGAATATGGTACAGTTAAATGCAAGTTTAAAGGAAATCTGTTTTCTTTATGTCTAGAGAAGTATTAGACAGAAAGTTTAAAGATAAACGGATTTTCAAGAAGATGAGTTTGAGTAGCATCTCGAGTTAGTCGCAAAATATTTTGAAAGAGTTATAAGTATTTTCGAAGTAAAAGTTGCGAAAAATTTACTCTGATGAGCGGGGTGTTATAGGTGGTATCAGAGCTAGAGTTTTAAATGCTCTGTATACTAAAAGTTTTAGTTCTGAAAGAGAAAGTTTTCAGAGAGGCCAAAGTTTTTACAGAGAATTTCAAGAAAACCCGACCACACCACACTCACACCTCGCCGACTACTAGGTAAGTGTTGTTAAAAAGTTTTTATAAAAGTTTTTAAATATATTCAAATTTACTAAGCCTATGCTCAATAAGAATTCAGATATCCGAACTCTAGAAATCAGTCTATATGTTAAGATTAGTATTAAAGTTTGAAATTTAGTTTATCAAGTTAACTAGATCAAGAAAGAGACTCGAACATTCTAAGTTAAGCCATCAGATTAAGATTTGAGTTAAGATCTGACTATAAAGGTTGATTATGTATTTGAGCCAAGTATTAGAAGTAACGGTATTTCAGTATATAATAGCCAAAAAATACGGGTAAATAATGGGGGTTTGAATAAGAACCAAAAGCCGGATAAGATCCTGTAGGCTTGAAACTGAACCGTAGAAATAAAGTTTCAGAAAATAGTCAATCTTTATAACTCAGAAGTTTTGATATCTTCTCAGTTAGATATCATAAGCTAAAAATTAGCAAAGTTCGAGATTAAGTTATAAGTTATTTTGTACTAGTATTTATTAGTAACAGAATGCAAACCCTCAGAAAACAACAACACACCCTCATCCTATCAACAGGATACCACCCAACTTACCACAGAAACCTAACACAAAACTACTTCCATCATCTGAAATGGCTGCAAGAAGAGAAAAGGGGTTATGTTACAATTGTGATGAGAGGTTTGTACCTGGACATAGGTGCAAGCATAGAGTAAATTACACGATCATGACAGAAGATGAAGAATTAGTTTATCTTCAGTGAAACTATAGAGCACTTAGAAGGAGAGCATGAGACAGTTTATGAGGTACAAATATCTTTGAATACCATGGTGGGTGAAGGAAGTTTGACTACTCTAAGGTTTCTTGGGTTTGTGGGAAATCAGAGACTAAACATTTTAGTGGACACTGGGATTACTCTTAGCTTTATTAAGGAGTCCACTGCCAAATCACTGGGACGACAACTCACTACAGTTAAACGCTTGAAAGTTAAGGTGGCTAATGGGCAGAAATTGATTAGCCACCTACAAGCTAGTGACTTGAAATGGAGCATGCAGGGTCAAGAAATGCAATACTCACTCAGGGTGCTTCAGAGTGAAGGAAGTGATTATTTTGGGAGGTGATTGTTTGAGGACCTGCACCCCAATTGAGCTTGATTATAAATCCATGACTGTGACTATCAATTTACAAGGCAGGAAAATCACTCTACATGCTTTGAATCCTGGAGCTGAGTGCCACCTTATTTCAAAACACTCTTTGCTCACCTTATTGCAATCTGAAGCAGAAGATCAGATTGAAGAGGTATATTTGTTGTCAATGGAGTCTACAGAACTAGCTGGGTTGGAAATTCTGAAACCAATCTTAGATGAATACCATGACATATTTCAGGAACCTCAAGGGCCCCCTCTAGAAAGGGGGACAGAACACCAGATCATTTTGAAACCAGACAGTAAACCCATAGAGCAGTACCCTTACAGAGTGTCACATGATAAAAAAGGGGACTATTGAGAAGATTGTGCCAGAGATGCTGAAATCTGGGATTATACAAATGGGGGAAGGAACCATATGTGGCTTTCACTAGGTTGAAGGAAGTCATGATATCAGCACCAGTATTGGCCTTACCTAATTTCTCTAAACCTTCCATTTTGGAAACAAATGCAAGTGGATATGGAATTGGTGCTGTTTTGATGCAGGAAGAGAGACCCATAGCTTTCTTAAGTAAGGCACTATGTCCTAAGAACCAAGCTTTGTCAATCATTGAAAAGGAGTTTTTGGCTATTTTGCTAGCAGTTCAAAGGTGGAGACATTACCTTATGGGGCATAAGTTTATCATCAGAACAGATCAGCAGGCTCTCAAATACATTCTGGATCAGAAAGTTACCTCACCATGGCAACAGAAGGGGATCATTAAACTACTGGGGTTGGATTATGAGATCCAATACAAAAGAGGCAAGGAAAATAAGGCTGAAGATGCCCTCTCTAAGGCAGAAATGACCCCTAATTTTTGTATAGATGTCACCACATTGGTGCCTAAATGGATACAGAGGGTTATGGATAGTTATGCAATGGACCAGGACCTACTGGAAGTGAAAGAGAAGCTGATCCTAGCCCCTGAATCAGAATTGCACTATTCCTTGAAATGGGAGATAATCAGATACAAAGGGAGAATGTGCATTGGTAATGATGTTGGGTTCTATGAGGAGCGTCAACGACATGCACAGTATTGAACTTATCGAAATAAATACTAATGCAGCAGAATCTATAGTTAGGATTATGACATTACCTTTTAAAATTTTTGCCGACTCAGAGACGTTTCTGATTTCCTTTAATGGAGATCGTCTGTCTACCACAACTCAATCAATTGAAGAGTTTGACCTTTGTCAACTCTAGTCGAGTGTTGAATCACGAACGGATCACCGGAATAAACATCTCGGGCTCAGGCCGGTTGGGCAGGTTCGGATCATGTCTCGGGTCGGGTCGGGTCGCAGCGGGTTAGGTCGCGGATGCTGGTTACGGACAGACGCGGGTCGCGGGCACTGAACGGGGTCAGTTTGTGTCAGGTGGCCGGGATGCGCGGACAGGCTGGCAGGTCGCATCGCTGGTCGCTGTTGCGAAGTGCGCCGGCGCGTGTGGCACGGGATGATCGCGGGACTCCTACGCCGGGTAGGACTGGGCGAACGAGGCATGCAAGTGACGTGGGCATGCGGGTCACAATTCTTGGTCGCACGAGGACTCCTGGACGTGCGTGGTATCCTGGACGAGCGAGGAGTAACGGGCACGTGGTCTTCGGCGCTGGGAACGGAACACGCTAATCGCGAGCAGAAGCAGACGGCACGGGACTTTCGCGGCTGGGACCTGGGCGCGAAGTTCGACTGCGCGCGGTTGCGGGCAGGGTTCACGATCGGCATGCGGCTGGGCTTAGGCAGAACTCGGTCGCGATCGGTGGCGGCGGTGGATTTCCAGCGAGGTCGACTACGGCGTACGGCGGCGGTTGGCTAGGGAAGATGATTGGAAAAATTTGATCTTTAAGGTTTGATAAATATCACCTTAAAATCTTCTAAGGAATTACCTAAACACCCAATTCAATTCATCTTGGTGGTGCGATTAATTGAATCTCTCAAACACTTAATCAAGACAATTTTTCTCTCTTATGAAGATGGGAAAAATTGAGTATATTAGCACTTGTACAAGAGGTTGGGACATGGTGTATTTATAGGCTTCATTAGGGACCTTAAGGAGGTGCAGAATATGGGCTTATCCCATTAGGCTAAAGAATTCTAATTCTACTCCATAAGCTAATCCCAACTAGTTCATGATTTCTTCCTCCTAACATCACCTTCTAGAAGACTCTCAAGTCTCCTAACCCTAGGTAACATTCTAGAAGGAATATTCCACAACTCTTGGAATATTAAATATAGAATAAAATTAATTCCTAAAATCCTAATAAAAATAAATAATATATATCCCACTAGAATATTATTATTGCTCTCCCTATTTGGCTCTAATTTAATTAATTAAATCAAACCTCCACTTGATTAATATTTATTAATCTGATTGATCGATTTACCTCCATATGTTTAAGATATAACGTTCGTCGATTAATTAAATTATTGAAAAAATAATAAATCAACGTCTTTATTCATTTCCGAAATTAGTACCACTCAGATCTTTAATCATTATGTCGGATACTCATCCGCCTGCAGGGTTTAACATAATATTCCTTCTTGAGCTCATTTCAGGGACGTCATCAACCCAGCGCACTAGAACACAGTGACTGTAAATAATTTATAATAGCACACTATATAAATATTCTTACTTACCAAAATACCGAATATGTCATCCTAACATAATAGGAATCACCCTTGGTGAATCAAATAAATAAGTAATTATATGCCTATTTTATATTATCTTACAGCTTTAGAGAACGCATCAATCACTGAAGGTCTAGATTACAACAACGGTCAGTGGATCGTAATCTTATCCTTCTGTGGTCCTGTTCAATACCTAACATAAGTACTAGTGTAGTTCTCCAGTCAAAGGTCAACTGAATCAAGAATACACTACAGTCTTTTTCCAAATGGGGCCTCACTGCCAGTCTAGACTGTGAACAAATAATTTAGTCTTACAAGGAACCGATAGGTGACCTTACTGTTCGAGACACCACGAACCACACTATCTCAATGTAAGACAAGGAGTATGATTGCATAAATAAATAAACTGCAAGCATATGTACTTTGACTAAAACGCGATTGCCAGATCAAAATGCTATTATTAATATCTTAAAGCCAAGCTTTTACAGCATATCTAACAAATGATCCAACACTTAAAGAAGAATTGATCTCCTACATGCATGACACCCCAATTGGAGGCCACTTAGGAGTGCAAGGGACTTATATGAGGTTAAAAAGGGTGTTTTACTGGGTTGGAATGAAACATGATGTGGCTACATTTGTATCCAAATGTGATGTTTGCAGGACCAATAAACCCTCCCATAAACACACTCCTGGGTTGCTACAGCCTTTACCTATTCCTCAGGAGCCGTGGACACATATCTCCATAGATTTTTTGGAAGGATTACCTAAATCAGGGGGAAAAGACACTATCCTAGTTGTCCTAGACAGAATCACTAAGTATGGCCACTTCTTGACTCTCTCACATCCCTATACTGCACAAGGGGTAGCTAAGGTGTTCTTGGATTCCATCTACAAGCTACATGGGTTACCTGAGTGTATTATAACTGGCAGGGATAAAGTGTTTACCAGTCTGTTTTGGAAGGAGCTTTTTAAGATGGTAGGGGTGACTCTCAGTTTCTCTTCTTCCTATCACCCTCAAACAAATGGACAAACAAAGAGGTTAAATCAATGCCTAGAAACTATAATAGTGCAGTTCTGTATTAATAAAAGTGATCAGTTTTAGTTCTAAGTTTGAACTATTTCCTTTTATTAATATTGCTCGCTTTGAGTTCCGAGCCCAGTTATTCTGCTATTCAATCTCAATTATTAATTCCAGTCCATTTATTTTTTAGTAATGGATTTTATTCAGATGGAATTAATCATCCAAGTTGATGAATAATCGAAACTGAGTATGTTTCGATAAATCGTCCAAGTCAAGCCGTGTCCGGAATCGAGTCGTTCGGTCACGAGTATCGCTCCTAGTTCGCGCCTAGCCAATTCTCGAGCCCTAGCAGTGCCGAGTCTTGTTTGAGCCCTAGTTGTGCTCACAGCCTTACTTAGAATATTTTCTAAGTATGAGATCGTTTTTATCGAGCCTTCGATATCATTCCCTCGGCCTAAGTAACCCCGCACCGAGCTCGTACACGTGTCCAAGTCCTCGCCCCCTAGTGTCACTTGCCTCGCCGAGCCGCGAGTTCCCAAGTCATGGCCGAGTGTTTTGAGAATTTTTCTATGTACCCAAACATCCATTTTCAGCCATGGACTAAGTCCTAGTCTCGGTCCGAGTCCATGTGCACCGAGCCCTAGTAATCCGCGCCTTAGCCCCTTGCGCGTGACCATGTTTAAACCCAAGTCATGGCTTAATTTTCATGGGATTTTTCTAAGTATAGAAACTCATGAATCAGCCTTTAATCAAGTATTATTCTTGGCCCAAGTATGCGGCCACATCCAGCCCGCGCCAAGCCCATGTCCGCGCCCAAGGCCATAGCGTCTAGCCCACGTGCGGTTGCTTTTTCAAGCCCAATGCATGGAAGTCTTGGCCCAAATCCTATGGCCCTAATCATGCGTATAATCAAGGGATTAATGGGGATTAACTCAGCTTAAGAGTGCCCTAATATGGCTTAAGGGAAGTCAAAGTCACAAACATTATTTTAATGTTGCGTGGAGTTGGTCATGCACATTTTATATTGAGTTGTGGAAGGATTGTCCCCCACTCACCTGCAGCCCAACCAGGATCCTGTCCCCTTCACCATGTAACCGCCTCGGTCAGTCCAAGATGCTCAGGATTCCCCTCCAAGACCGTGCAAGTCAGCCCAAGACCGCACCAAAGTCCATGCGCCTAGGAGTTGGCGTGAAAATGCTTTGTGCCCTTGGCTTCTCAGCTGAGGATGACTCTTTGGTCACTTAAGTACTTTCGAGCTGAGAATATACAGGATAAGAGGGAAAACCAAGAGATAACTCCTAAGGCCATGCGCGCGCAAGTTAGGCTCGTAGGAGGAAGAACGCGTGCTTCACCTAGTTCCATTCGTGTGTCTTGGAACTTCTCATCTTCCAAGCTTTGTTTGGATTTTTATAAGTCTCTTGAACCCATTTCCTCCAGCCATCCAGCCCTAAAGCCGAGGCCAAGTCCGAAGTGCCGCAAGTGAACCCGAGCTAGGGTATTTGGCACCATTTCGTTCTTTGAGCAAGGTAATCTCGTGAACTCCATTTTTTCCAGTCTTATCATGATAAATTAAGAATTATCATGTGAAAAATGGATTCCATGCACGTAAGAATATCAACATGCGAATTTTCAAAGTTCTAGTCCCTAATTTCGAAAGTTCTTGAGCATACATGATATGGCCGAGATTAGTAGCTTAAAAATCCTCAAAAATCATGTGTATAATATTGGTAAAAGATTAGCATGCTTTGAGTTCATATGTTCGGTCAAGTTGCTAAGTTAAATTGAGCTATTTTTACCCCCGAACCAAGTCTATGTGCATGCAAGTATTTAGCTAATGTCCTAGCCTCAATAGCATTGATTTTTGATGTAGATTATTCGGCCCTAAGTCAATTTGCATGATAAGCATGTTCATTTCGGTGACCTAGGGTGGCCACGAGCCGTGTTGGCCCTATAAGCCCACCTCATTATCCACCCGAGGTCTTTCAGTGACTCATGGCATTTTTATGTGTATTATGTCATACTATGTTGGGTTGGTTCAGTAGTCACCGGAATTAGTGGCCGGAAGATCGGCAAGGACCGGCTAGGGTCACCAGTCGCGCCAGTCGCGCGTGCCGTGCCTATGCCGTGTCGCAGAGGCCAGGCAGTGCCTCTGTGCGTGCTCGCGTCTAGCGAACGCGAGGTACCGCAACCCCGAGCGCACGCGACAGCGCCCAACAGTGTCTGTCCGTGCCAGTGAGCAAGGTCTCGGCGCCAGTCGCGCCCCAGCACCTCCGACAATGCCAGTAGCGTTGTCCCAGCCTCAGTGCTCGCGTGGCCTCAAGCCAGTCGCTTGTGCCGCGCGAGGTCAACCTCAGGCTGTGCCAGTCGCACACCCGTGTGTCCAGTGTCGTGTCCAATAGACCTCGGGTCGTGCCCGGCCGCACGACCGAGTACTCAGTTGGCCAGGGACGTGCCCAGCAGCACGCCCGCGTGGCCAGGGTTGCCCGACAGCACCCTATCAGCCCCAGCCGCGCCTTAGCCGCGCGAGTAGTGTCTGGCCTGTCAGTCCTCGTGCCTGCGCACTCAGCTGTGACCAGTCACACGCCCAGTGCCCAGTTGACCCGAGTAGCACCAGTCGTGCCCGTGCCTGTCAGCGCCCAGCAGCGCCCAGCACCGAGGCCCGGTCGCACCCAGCTCGTGCCTAGCGCCGTGCCAGGGCCCCAGCAGGCCTGGCACGGGATCGAGCCCAGCTAGTCCGTACAACCCGTGACCACCCGGTCCAGAGTGAGCCGACGGTCCAACCCGGTCCGGTTCAGCCTGACTCGGTTTAGTTAGTGAGCGAACCAGACGATTTAACCGGCGGTTCGAGACAGTTTTGGTTCATGATTTTCGGTCCTAGTCTTATTCCGAAATCATAGCCAAATCAGTCCAGTTGAGCAAATCTGTTTGAGTTCCAGACTTAGAATTATTTTAGTGAACCCATAGAGCATTCCTTTATATCCGGATGAGTAATCTGATAGAGTAGCGCATCTTAGCGTATTATTGAGCATATGACGAGCATAGTACTTAGTATATTTGTTTGCTTATATATTTACGTAGCTTGAGGAGTCAGCTACCAGCACAGCCGCACTTACATATTTTCAAAGCAGATCAAGTGGGGACCCAGTCTGGGTTATACATTGAGTATAATAGTCGATATCACGTTCAGGTATGTATATGAGTTTATCTGCTTGGGGTTAAGGCCAAGTTTGCCTTCCCTAAGTTCTGGTGGTGGCCCAGTTCGCCATAATTATACCATCAGAGTGTGCACACGGTTACCAGCCAGAGAGTCCGGGAGTTACCGGCCAGAGTGTTCCGGAAGTTACCGGCCATAGTGTTCCGGGAGATTTCAGTTTACTTATATATACCGGTTCTGTGATATCATTATTATTATTGTTGTTTACTTTAGAATGGGTTTTTATGGAGTACAAGTGGACCGTACTCACCCCCACTTTATATTTTCAGATGGCAGGGTCGGCGGGCAGACGTGAGTTAAGCTGTGGTGGTTGTGGTCGTGGAGATGGCACAGCGAGCCATTTCAGGGACATTTATTATCATGTTTTGTGGAACTAATATTATCACGCATTTTCCAGACTTCCGCTATGCTTGCTTTAATTTCGAACTTGCATGACAGTACTTTCAGACTTAAATAATTTATCCAGTTCGCCAGTACGAACGGGACCAGTTAAAATGCAAGATTCAATAAAAGATTTAAATCTGATTTTCTTAAAGTCTAAACCAGTTGATAGACCTAGTTAAGGAAAACAGATTTCCAAAGCAAATAAGTTTTCCGCAGCATCCCGAGATAAGTTTGCAAATGATTGCGAAAAATTTATAAGCGTTTTCGAAGGTAGAATTTGCAAAAAATTGGCCCTAAGTAGCGGAATGTTGCAAAAACTACCTTAGGAAGTGGGCAAACTGGATACCTATTGTAGCGCCCCGTTCGATTTATAGAATTTCTTGGATTATTCTATTTATCGGATTTTATTTACAAGTTTATATTTATTTTATTGGTCGCAATGTCGACTTAAATTTTCTGTGGAAGTACTCGATCGTTTTGTTGTAAAACGTTCGTCGTTCAGTGATTTCGGTTTAATCGCATAGTTCAAATCTAAGCCTTTCGATTATTGGATTTTATGTGATTAGTTGGAATTTAGGTGATTACTTGGTATTATTATTAATTTGGGTTAATTATTATTTTGCTCGTTAAAGCCATCGTGTTACATTGCCTTTAAGATGATGTAATGTCTCGTTCGATTTAATTTAGTTAAGTCGTTCGAAAATTTGGTTTAAATTGGACCAGGGATCGATTTTTATCTTAGCATGTTGACCAAACCGAGCCAAAGTCAAACCAGGGTCAAACTGAACACTTAGAAATATTTTCTAAGTCATTTGGCCCTAAAAAGTACACCAGGCCGCGCTCAGCCCACGCACAGCCCGCGCAGGCCTGCGCCAGTGCATCCCGCAGTGCCCCAGGCCCGAGCCAGTGCATCCCGCGCCCGCGACCAAGTTCGCTTGCGGCCCAGCGCGCTGATGAAGATATGGTCATCGACCCCTTTGAGCCCGAGGACGACCCGAGCTCGAGTCTCGAGAAAAAGCGTGCCAAAGGTCGGGACGAGCGTCGAGGCCATACAAAGGAGGCTCCTGGAGACTGCGCAAGGAAGGATAGTGCGATGCATGGACACGCGATACGCGTGGATCGCGTAATGAGGCGCGCAGGAATAGGACGTGCGAGGCAAGGTAGAGCGAGGAACGGGACACGCGAGACGGCCCGACAGGGAGATGGCGAGGACGTAGCGATGGGAATGGGTGGTTCGGGAAGAACGGGCCACGATTGGGTCAACCACGCAATAGGTGACCAGGGGTGCGATCCGCGAACCCGCGAGCAAGGAGAGGCTAGCGTGACGAACACTCGCTGGCTGGGTGAAGCGCGAAGGGTCGAGCGCGCGCATGGCGCGACGAAGCTCACACGAGGCACGGGTGATAATGCGCGGGACGCGCAGGGCAGGATGAGCGTGAGTCCTCAGCGGGCTAGGCATAGCGTGACGCCCAGGTCAAGACCGCGCGACTTGAGGCACAAGTCACAAGATGCATGCGACGCGTGGGGAACGACCGGGCCCAAGACCGAGAAGGACAAGGATTCACGCATGACGGCTAAGGTTCGAGTGATTCCCCATGCAAGCAAGAGGAAGACGTGTGATTCTAGAAGGGCCAAGGGCCGAATTTCACTAGCAACTTAGGAGTCTTAGTTTGGTTAGGAGATGGAATAAAAGGCATGTGCCTTATTAGTTTGGTAAGTCTTTATTTACAAGATATTTAGTTTCCTTAGGACTTTAATTATTTCCATGCATTAGGAGTTCTTCTTAGACTAGGATTAGATTCACTTAACCACTATATATATGTCCCTATGTCATTCGATTTGAACGTGTGATTGAAGTTAATGGAAAATCATTCGTGAGAACAAATCTCGTGTGTTTAGAATTCGTGAGAGTTTTATCATACAAATCGAGTTGGCTAGGCTAAGACCCGAACCATCTCAAAACCGTGAGAAGATAAGGCTAATTACCGAGTCATCCATACCTATCGTCGAGAATAAGCCGTGGCAAAGCATAGTTCGAGGCAATCGAGTTGAGGAGATACACGATTATTCATTACGCGCCCATCGCGTCCCTAGCGCCTAATATGGTAAGTGAGAAAGCCCTAGACCTATTTAAGCAGCCCTTTCCCATCCTCCAAGCCTCTCAACACCCTCTCCTCCTCCTCACATCAGCCGCCACCTCCCTCTACCTCCAAACACCGAAAGCCACCCTCCGCGGCCGTCCCGCACCACCCACGCACCCCCGGCGACCCGCGAAGCATCCCGACGCGCACAACGGCTAAATCCCTCGGACCTCCGCCCCTGTTCGAGAGTATTCCAGCCAGCAAGGGGTAGATTACCGCTGCCCAAGGTGATCCCGACCTCCGGCGAGCCGACCCCTGCCGCCGAGCCATCCCCGCGTGCGCAACCGAGCCTTCGAGCCCTCTCCCTTGTGATCCTTTGAGTGCAAAGACCCCGAGAATGGCACTTTATGGTTGTACCTTCTCAAAATTTCGAAATTTATGATTGTATATGGCTGTCCCTTGTTGATTTGCTATGAAATTATTGATAATATGTGAAAAGTGATGAAATTGTGCATGTTTGATTAAGTTTTGATGAAGCCTTGTTGTATCCATGTTAATTTCGTGAATTGATGTGGAATATGAAACCTAGGAACGTCTTTAAACATATGAAAATGGTTTTGGACAATTTTTTCATGTATATGATGAGTTTCGAATTTTTGAATTCAATCTAGATCTGGAATTTTGTAAAATCAAGATCTAATTCAATTCTCGGGCTTTTAATCTGAAACTTTTAGGGATGAACCCTCTGTAATTGATATGTATTGTGTAAAAGTTTCAAGTGAAAACTCAAAGTATAACCTGCCGAACTTGTAATTTCAAATTCTGGTCAGATCCTTGTTAAATTAATATAAAATCGAGTTTTGATTATTTTGTTTTGAATTTCTAGGAATTGTAATGTTTTGGTTTAATCTCTGTTGTGTCCAAATCTCAAATGAAAACTCGATCGTTTGCCTAGAGAACATGAAAAACCATAATTTTGATCTTATTTTGCAAAAATGAGTTAACTGGGTTAATTAAACTTTTAAGGGCTGATCTCTGGTGAGTCTATGTGTTTTTGGGTCCTTGTTAATGTGGAAATTTTTTTTTCAATCGTTCGAATATTTTTCAAAAAGGTTCGGGTGTTATAAAATTCCCTGTCTCTTTCCTAGGCCTCTGACCCGTGTCTGTGCCTTGCCTGTGCGTACCGCGTGCCCTGAGAGCTGCCCGTGTCGCCCGCACGCACTGACCGTCTCTGCCGCGTGCCACCCGTGCCCAGAACACGCCAGCACCACCTAGGACCCCGCAGAGGCCATCAGCCGGCCCTTAGACCGCGCCCAACGTCTTCCCAGCGCCCTGTACCGCGCTCCAGCGCCCTGTCCAGCACCCCACGCCCCAGCGTGCCAGTCGTACCCAGACCGCGTGATGAAAATGTGGTCATCGACCTATCCGAGCCCGAGGATGAGACGCGCTCGAGCCACGCGAATAGGCATGGGAAGGGTCGGAGCGACCACTGAGGCGATGCGAAGGAGGTTCATGAGGGTTGCGTGCGAGGAAAAAAACCAGCTCGTGACACTTACACGAGCGATATGCATGGACCGCGTGATGCGACACTCAAGGTCAAGACGCGGGAAGCCAGGTCGAGCAAAGAAGGGCACGCGCGAGACGGTCCAGCGAGACGATGACGAGGACTTAGCGAAGAGGTTGGGCGGTTCGCGAAAGAGGGCTCGTGTGCGGTTCGACCACGTGAGAGACAGATGGCGCGAAGGATGTGAGCAGCGAAGTCGCGAGCAAAGGAAGGTCAGCGAGGGGTTCACCCGCAGACAGGCGAAGGAGGCGAGTGGCATATACGTGGCGGGAAGAATCAGGCAGTGCGCGAGGGGAGGATGTTAGGTGGACAACACGCACCGTGATCATCCAAGGACGAGCGAGCAAACGTAAAGGGGCTAACGTGCGGGTTACGCGCGCGAAGGGCAAACACGCGCGAGAGGTGGCAAGCGGGCACAAGAGGCGCGACGTGCCGGACGCGCAGGCGCTGGCGAGCATGAGTCCTCGAAGGACTAGGAGTACTGCGCCGCCTAAGGTTGATCCGTGCGACTTGAGGCGCAAGCTAGTGGATGCGTGGGACGCGTGTGACGTAATCGAGCCCGAGACCGCAAAAGACAAGGACTAGCGATGCTGCTAGGGTTCGAGATGGAGTGCGGCGTAAAGAAGAAACACGCAAGTATTCTAGAAGGCCTAGGACCGATTTTCTTAGCATGATTAGGAATATTAGTATGGTTAGGATTTCGAATAAAAGGCATGTGCCTTAGTAGTTTGGTAAGTCTTAGATTGATAGATATTTAGTTTCCTTATTACTTATGATTTCTAGATTGTTAGGACTCTTAATATTTTATTGCTTTAGTTAGTGATTTAGTTGGATTAGGAGTAGACTTACTTGAAGCTTATATAAAGGCACATGCTCTTGTTATTTAGGATCATCGAATTATTAATGAAAAAACTGAACTTCTTGTTCAAATTCTTGTGTTAGATTTCTCTTGATATTTAGCGCAAAACCCTTGTCACGAGGAGGGCGTCCACCGCATTGCTTGAGCAAGACGAGTTTGACAAGGACATCCGTCTGAGCTGTCTCACCTATCGCGAGAAGATAAGGAGTTAACCTCCGAGTCGTTCGCACCCACGCCCAAGGACCGAAGCCCACGCTAAGTCCGAGGCAAGTCATGAGTCGGGACATGCTATTACTCATCATTGGTGCTTTAATTGAGAGTATCAATCCCGTGTTCTTTGTTCCACCTTTTGATTTAATTATCGAGTCTCAAAAATAAAAATAAAAATAAAAATAAAAATAAAGGCGAAAGAAACTAAGGAAAAGCTTGTGGATTTGGAGGCGAAGATGATCAGCCTAGGCGAACGATTGAAGCCACCAACACGTCCATGACAAACAACCTCACGCATCTCGAGAGGTCGTTCCATAATTCACAACAAACCATGATGGAGGCAATGAACCAACGGATCGATGAGGTACTACGCCTCGTGAGGCAGCCACCGCCGCGGGGTCGAGTAAGGGCACGATCACGGGAGTACGAACGCGAGCGGCCGGAGTACGAGGAGAGAGAGGACGACTTCGATCGTCGATCTCATGCCTCGACCAACGTAGGGCGACCTAGGGTTGAGAAGCCGAGGATGGTGCTATCGACCTTCAACAGATCTGATCCAGATGCGTGGTTGAACAGAGCCGTACAATACTTCAACCTCCACGAGATCGCACGGGCCGAGTGGATGAGGTACGCGGCTTACTATCTTGACGGCGAGGCTAATGTTTGGTGGCAGTGGCTCTCGAGTATCTACAAAGTCGCGATGAACAAATCAGGTAGGAAAATTTTGAGAAAGAGCTCATCATGAGTTTGGCGCATCGGACTACCACAACTATGACGAGGCGCTCGCACATATCAAATTGACGGGGAGCCTACGCGACTACCAGCGGGAGTTCGAGCACATAGCTTTCCGTGTGCGTGGATTGCCCGAAGGAGCGCTTGTCGGGGCATTCGTAGGAGAACTGAAGTTTCAACTGGCTGCGGAGGTAAGATTTGAGAGGCCGGCGATGATGCATGAAGCCATGGAGGTTGCGCGAAGACGGGGCGATCATCTAGCCGCGACGAGAAGGATCGGGTGCAACGACACCCGCCTCACCGAGCCGCAATGAGCAATACCTAGCGAGCCCAACCTCACCCGAGACACGAGCAACGGACCGCCTAGCAATTTCAGGCCGCAACCACCAAAGATGAGGAACTTATCCTACAAGGTGATGAGAAAGAGGCGAGAGAAAGGTCTATGTTTCAAGTGCGAAAAGAAGTTTACTTTGGGCCATCGTTGTAAGCAGACCTACCTGATCCAAGTGGTTGATTTCGAGGACGACGAGCCCATAGCGGACGGGCCCAAACCCGAAGAAGAGCACGATGAAGGGGGGAACTTATATTTAAATCCCCAATTGGGGATGATGCATATGATTAAGACAAAGCGAGGACCTAAGGAGATGAGGTTTGATGCCAAGATCTTGGGGCAAAAGGTGAATGTATTGGTTGATAGTGGGTCGACCCTTAATTTCACCAATGAGGACTTCACCGTGAAACTAGAAGTCCCTATGACCGGGGTCGTACCTTTTGGGGTGAGAGTAGCAAACGGTGAAGAGCTTAAGAGCTCGATGTTATACAAGAGGGTGCCGATACAAGTACAAGGTGAAGAGTTGAAGGTGGATCTCTATGCGCTAGACTTGTCTAGACCCAATGTGGTACTTGGGGTCCAATGGTTGGAAACGCTAGGGCCCGTGGCCACCAATTTTAAGAAAGGGACCATGGAATTCGAAAGGCGAAGAAGCGAATCAAGCTAAGAACGAGTGACGAAGGAACCGAACCGGTCGAGCTCAAGAGTCACAAGTTCATCATCCTTGAGGACAAGGAAGTTCTCGAAGAGGGGAGGAATGATGAAGATATGGTCATTGACCCATCCGAGCCTGAGGATGAGACACGCTCGAGCCACACGAATAGGCATGGGAAGCGTCGGGGCGACCACCGAGGCGATGCCAAGGAGGTTCACGAGGGCTGCGTGCGAGGAAAAAACTGGCTCGTGACACTTAGACGAGCGATACGCGTGGACCGCGTGATGAGGCACGCAGGGTCAAGACGCACGAGGCCAAGTCAAGCAAAGAAGGGCACGCGCGAGACGGTCCAAGGAGACGATGACAAGGACTTAGCGAAGAGTTAGGGCTGTTCGCGAAAGAGGGCTCGCGTGCGGTTCAACCACGCGAGAGACAGATGGCGCGAAGGATGTGAGCGGCGAAGTCGCGAGCAAAAGAAGGGTAGCATGGGGTTCACCCGCAGACAGGCGCAGAACGCGAGTGGCATGTACGTGGCAGAAGAATCAGGCGGTGCGCGAGGGGAGGATGTTGGGTGGACAGCACGCACAATGATCAGCCAGGGACGAGCGAGCGAACATAAAGGGGCCGACGTGTGGGTTACGCGCACGAAGAGGTGGCAGGCGGGCGCATGAGGCACGACGCTCGAGACGCACAGAGGCTGGCGAGCATGAGTCGTCGAAGGACTAGGAGTACCACGACGCCTAAGGTTGATCCACATGACTTGAGGCGCAAGCTAGTGGACACGTGGGACGTGTGTGACGTAATCGAGCCCGAGAACGCAAAAGACAAGGACTAGCAATGCGGCTAGGGTTCGAGATGGAGTGCGGCGCAAGAAAGAAACACGCAAGGATTCTAGAAGGCCTAGGGCCGATTTGCTTAGCATGATTAGGAATATTAGTATGGTTAGGATTTCGAATAAAAGGCATATGCCTTAGTAGTTTGGTAAGTCTTAGATTTATAGATATTTAGTTTCCTTATTACTTATAATTTCTAGATTGTTAGGACTCTTAATGTTTTATTGCTTTAATTAGTGATTTAGTTGGATTAGGAGTAGACTTACTTGAAGCGTATATAAAGACACATGGTCTTATTATTTTGGATCATCGAATTATTAATGAAAAAACCGAAATTTTTGTTCAAATTCTTGTGTTAGATTTCTCTTGATATTTAGCGTAAAACCCTTGTCACGAGAAGGGCGTCCACCGCATTGCTCGAGCAAGACGAGTTTGGCAAGGACATCCGTCCGAGCTGTCTCACCTATCGCGAGAAGATAAGGAGTTAACCCCCCGAGTCGTCCGCACCCACGCCCAAGGATCGAAGCCCACGCTAAGTCCGAGGCAAGTCACGAGTCAGGACACGCGATTATTCATCACCACACCCCAACACGCCAGCGCGACCCAGTCCTGTGCTGAACCACCTGGCAGCAGCCCAACCGAGCCGGCCGAAGCCCGAACCCGGTCCTTTAACCTTGTTTGAACCGTTTTCTGATTTTTCCAAACCTCTTGACCCCCGTTGACCTGTTTGACTTTGTTTTTAGTGTCGAGTCAATTTTTAAAGATTTTTAGAACTAAGTCCCGAGTCTAGCTTTCAAAACCTAGTGTTCCAACTTCCACAGAAATTCACGAACGGCTTAGTCGAAAATGTTCGGCTAAGTATGATTATTCGTGATGTTTTTCTAAGGGTCAAGATAAAATACTTATGAAGTATTCTTGACTAAATGTAGGTGTTTAACGAGTTGACTTCACAACCTACATAGCAGACTAGTGGTATTTCCATTCTGCTGAACCAGGTGGGTTTTACTAAAATTGTCTATGCAATAAATTGTTTGCTTTACTTGTGTATGATCAATGTATGCATGTGAACCATATAGCCTTCGATTTGAGCTGTACCGGCCGTCGAACGGTTATCCCCGTAGCAATAGAACGTACCCGTTGGGTAATCTCCTTTTAGGAACCGTAAGACCTGGGCATGGGCCTTGGCTGGAGATCCCCGTTGTAAGACCAAGGCGAGGTCTTGGCCGGCGGAGTGGTTTACTCCTACTGGCTAGGGGATCGATAGAAGCCCGAGGGGCATTCGATATTTTACCCAGCAGTAGTCTATGCGTAGGTGTGCACATGAGTCTTGATTTTATGACGATATTATGATGGGAGATTGGGATACTTAATTGTTTCATGTACATGCTGTTATCATACTGATTTATATTATGTTTATCATTTATTGCATAGTGGTGAGCACTACATTTTCCATATGTGCTCACTCCCACCTGAAATTAACATTTCAGGTTGAGCAGGGCTGGCATGATGACGAGAAAGGGCGAGTGGTGGTCGATCTTTAGGATCCGATTACTTAGTCATTGATTCCGCTATTTTATGAACTGATTTTATGATCTTATGAAATCATGAACGCTGAGATTTTATGACGTTTTGAAATAATGTCAGAAAGATACCCCGTGAATCTTGTGATGAATTTGGGAACCCAGTTTGGGTAAAAAGATGATTTATGATTTTATGAATCTCGTTTTGGGAGTTGATAGATGTTATGAGATTATGATTGATGTTGAATTTTAAATGACTAACGCCACAAATGCTTGAAATAAGTTTTGAAAATTAACTGATTTTTCTGAAAAGTCATGGATTTTCGTTAAATCAAAGTGGGGCGTTATAGTGTGGTATCAGAGCAGGTCTATGTTTCTGTAGACTGCTTTATGTGATTTATATGAACTCTGTGAAAATAAGTGAATATTATGATGTAGCTATGACCACTCGCTTCCGTCGTGCCGCGCCAACTCAGGTATGAATACATGAGTAATATTGAATTGCTTATGTGAAATAGTATGATATTATGAGATGTAAATCGGGGCTTAGGAATTTATCCTCCTACTTTTAAACATTCTGGAACTCTAGAAGAGTGGCGAACTTACTTGTATGAACTTGAACTCTAGCGGTATGGAGTTAAGTTTCGACTTGGGAATCTGTTTGTTTAAAAATTCGATATGATGTCATCGAGTTGAATTTAGTGATCTCGCTATAAATTTAGTGTCTTCGAGTGAGGGCCATTTCGCAATGATATCTCGAAAGGAGAAGGCTTAAGCGAAGGGAGCAGACAATTGAAGAAGTCCCAGGTGTGTGGGATATTCGGAGGTCTGTAACCATGGTTAATAAGACCATTAGACGCGTATTAGAACCCAGTCGAAAGCGAACTGGAAGTAGAGTCTGGGCGCCTTGTCCACACTGTTGTTCGACCACGATGAGTGGCGACAGAGATTAATACGTAACACTGTCGCGACTCTCGAGAGTGGCTAGGCCTCGAGAAAGGCGATAGTAACCTATTCTTTGCGAAAATTTTCAAACGAAGGAATCAAACATTGTTCTTAGGGCGAATAGGCCGACCTAGCACTGCATGAACATCTTATGCCACAATTTCGAGCGACATTTCTGTCTTGAAAGAGACATCAAAATTTTCTTCCGTTTATTGAGCCGCGAGCGATTTTCTAGCGACAACGGGACTTATCGGGAACAGCTTGAACCAATGATAGAGACAATGAAACGTGGACTCGTGGATGCGAGGCAATCTTGTTTCATTTTTGAATTCTTGTCTTCTTGTAGACTTTTACAAACCTTTGCTTATTCCCTTTCCGCATGACAAGCAATGTTGAATTGTACTTGAGGCTTCTATTCGTTACTCAATTTTCGTACTTTGGGAAATTCGCTTGATCTTTCCCCTCCCTGGCTTACAATTTCAAATGGAATTAAGCATTGACATTTTAATCTTCTGTTGATCCTTATCTTGTGAAGCTTGTTTTGTGATACCTCTATCTCGATGCGAAAGTTCAAGAAAGCAAGTAACGTTGCAGCCCGTGGGAATACAATAGCCTTGAGATAGGCGGCGAGTCATAAACACCGAAGGTTTATATTATCCTAGTTCTTTTCTCGTTTTGTTTGGATTATAGCCGTGTTCAAACCCCTACCTTCATTTCGCTGTTTAAGCAATTGTTCAAGCTTTCCATTCTTAAATTTCGTTTCTCTTGAAGTTTAGCCAATTCTTATTTATCTTAATTGAGGTATTGACCTTGCTTTGAAAAAAAAACCTGATTGCAAGTATGATTAAGCATCTTTTTGTTTCTTCTTATCTTTATTCGTTTGCGAAGTATGTGATTTTCATCGGGATGTCATCGCTAAGTCATCACGAAAACTCGAGGGCACAATTCTCTATCGCCACATTCGTGGATAACCTACCCTTGAGAAAAACAATAATTATTTTCACGCCCGGCATCGAGATGAACGTACAGGAGCAGAAGTCAACACCAATCGGGTCGATAAGATAGATGGAGTGATTTGACGCATAACAAGGAGTATTTTTCCACCTTAAAAGATTATGCAGAAATCTTTTAAGGAGGATAGTCGAGTCCGAAGAAAGCATCGTGAGTTGCAGAACCATCTTTGTTTTGAATTTTGTCCACAGTAGAAACTCCCATTCTTCCACTTCTTTCGGAGTTTCGGGAGAAATCTTTTGTGGCCTTGGGACTTATGTGATCCCTTGCAAACATTTGTTCTTATTTTTGGTTCAAGTGGTGTAACTTTGTGTATGAATTAAGACAAGTATTTTGTTCCACTTGTCTTGTACCAGTTCTTCAAATTGTGGTTATGTCTTTCGGATTGAGTTTTTTCCCCGTCATTTTGGTTGACCCAATGGACCGAGTATTTCATTTATATCTGGGTCAGTATGTCATCGTCCTACTCGAATTTCGAGATGCTGTCAAGATAACCAATGGAAACTGATAGAGCACCGTGATTGTATAGTAATGTATTTCGAGGTAAGCCACGCGCTAAGGACTGCCATGAATTTTCTAATCACTGTATTTTTCACCGATAATGTCTCGGCATATTCCCGAGAACACCGGGACATAGCTTGAACATCTGAAGATGCAAACGGAGACATTATAATGGGAGAAACTTCACGTTTGAATCCCGAAGTGTGAAAATTATGAGATGAAAAATGAGTTACGCTCGTTTAGGACTGTTGACACGATTAGCTACTTAAGGAAAAGCTGACATGTCGACCGACGCTGTTGGTCGGAAGAGTCGAGGCGAGCTAGTCGTAGTATTTCTCGGCAGGAGCTGGTGAGTGGGGTTATGCCCGACTGGAGAACCGTATTGGAAAATTCTTTCAAGAATTCTCGTCTATCACCATCATGTGATCTTTTCGTGTATATTAGTGTGACGTTTTGAAAAGTTGGTGGACTTGGAACTCGGACTTACGCCTTGCTATTTCTAAAAAGTCTTGAAACTTTTGAAAATGTGAAATGCCCGAAATATATATAATTTTGTTGAACCCAAAATTTTCGTAAATCTGTAAAACCATTCCTTTTTAGTGATTTTGGATAGTGACCTTCTTGTGAACCTTGAACCGAAAGCCGGCCCTGACCGGGTGTAGCCATGCGAAGTGGTGGCTGAGCACGCACGCCCGTGCTGAGAGACGCGAGGCGAACCTAGGGGCTGACCGTTGACTCACACGAGAGCTGCAGCCGTCATCACCGAACGCACAAACTCCTCGAGCCAGCGTGTGCGGCCAAAACCCTGACCTGCAGCTGGTCTCCGAGTAGGTGGGTACGCACGTGTCCCAGCGCCCCGCTTATGCAGCCTCTTAGGTGACAGTGTACTAACTCCGAACCATCGATTTCTTTTCAGCAGTTAGACCAGTGTTCATGCTGAACTATTTTGTTAGCCTTTTGAACCATTTCTTCGAACCTTGAACCGAGAACTCCAAGTTCCACTAAAATGTGTATGAATCCTTAATCGATGGTTTCTGATTAAGGGATGTAGTCTAAGAGTCCCTATGCCTTACCTGAGAATATCTCAAGTCGGCAAATTGGGAAATTTACGTTGCTATTGGATGAAGCCTTATGTTGCGCAGAAGGGCTACGTTCGACTCGTGGAGTCGATATCTTGAGAGTATGAGCATAATGGGGTTATGCTGCCTGTATGTGATACCGAGTCGAAGTCTCTGATGGAGACGCACGGTCCATGATGAAAACGTGAGCAAGTTATCAGTGTGACTCGGACACGAGACTGAAGCTTGGCGTCATGTGCCCACCTTGAAGGTGAGGAAATCGGAGTACACTAGCAATACACCATACGACCTGCTGAGGTCTTGTGTGTTGTTAGGTATGAAGCAAATTATTGATACTCATGGATATAGGCCAAGCCGGACTGGGTCCCTTGCAAGAGGATGTGCGCCTGAGCACGGGCAGGATTGATCACCCTCCCATGCAAGAAGGTAAATTTATGAGCACAGGGCGAGTCGGATTGATTCTTGTATATGAGTGTATGCCTTTTGAGTATGAGGCGATATGACTCATGCGAGTGGAATCGAGTTCCAGAGGGGATACCCAGACCTCATGATTGGAAATTCTCATTTGAGTCTGTCGTTACCTTAAGACGCGTGTTCTTTAGTATTTTCGAGGACAGAAATATTTTATGGAGGGTAGATTGTAGCGCCCCGTTCGATTTATAGAATTTCTTGGATTATTCTATTTATCGGATTTTATTTATAAGTTTATATTTATTTTATTGGTAGCGATGTCGACTTAAATTTTTTGTGGAAGTACTCGATCGTTTTGTTGTAAAACGTTCGTCGTTCGGTGATTTCGGTTTAATCGCATAGTTCGAATCTAAGTCGTTCGATTATTGGATTTTATGTGATTAATTGGAATTTATGTGATTACTCGGTATTATAATTAATTTGGGTTAATTATTATTTTGCTCTTTAAAGCCATCGTGTTACATTGCCTTTAAGATGATGTAATGTCTTGTTCGATTTAATTTAGTTAAGTCGTTCAAAAATTCGGTTTAAATTGGACCAAGGATCGATTTTTATCTTAGCATGTTGACCAAACCGAGCCAAAGTCAAACCGAACACTTAGAAATATTTTCTAAGTCATTTGGCCCTAAAAACTACACCATGCCGCGCTCAACCCATGCACAGCCCGCGTGGTGAAGATCGCGTGTCCCGATTGCCGATAAGCCACACACTCATGCCTTGAACTGAAGAAAGGTGTCTCGGAGGTTCACACACCCGCTTCCCTCGAAACGGAATAAAATTGCAAAAGAAATCAAGAAGAAATCTAAGGCAAAGTGTTTGAACGAAAGTTTAATTTTTATTATGATCTTCAATGAATAAAAATAACAAGAGGAATGGCCTTTTTATAGACATCAAATAGATCTAGTCCTATTCTAACTATAATTCTAATAAAACAATAAAATATTAAGTATTCTAAACAATCTAGAAATCCTATGAAAAGAAGGAAACTAAATATCTAGAAAATCCTAAGTGATCTTGTCTTGCACTCCAAGTAGAGAACCCTAGCCGCCCTTCTAGCCGCCTCAGATCCCCTACCGTCCGCGCACCTTGCCTTAGTCCTCAAGGACTAAGATCGCGCCGCTTTTTATCGCGCGTGCACACCCGCCCCGCGCATTGCTCGCCCGCGTACCTCGCAGCTTCATCGTGCGCGTCCCTGGCACCTACCGCGTCCTCGTCACCTTCCGCGCCCTTCGCGCCTCTACCCCGATGTGCTTGTCGCACGCGCGTCTACCTCTGTCGCCTGCGCATCGCACCTGCGCGCTAGTCGCGCGCCATCGCCCATCGGCATTTGCTCGCCAATTTCGCGCGCCCTGCACACTTCACCATTAATGGCCTTCGTCTCTCGCGTGTGTCGCGCTAGCCTCTTGCGTGCATGGTAGGCGCAGCTTCGATGCGTTCTTGAGTTGCCTTGCTACATCCACATCATTCATGTCCCCTTCAAGTGTTTCCTTATCCTCAAGGATGAAACCTGGGAACTGATCGCGCATCTCATCTAGATCCTTCCAAGTGGCCTCCTCCGATGGCAACTCCTCCCACTCGACTAATACCTCCCAAAGATAGCATCTAGCTTTCCTTACTTAACGATACTCGATCGTGCGACTTGGTCTTACAATGGCCCGTCCACCAGTCGTCGTTGCTGGCAGCTCCTCGCACCACTTGTGCGCTTCACCCAAACTCATCTTGAGTTGCGAGACATGTAATATCCCATTCAGTAATTAATAAAAGTAATTATTTTAGTTCTAAGTTTGAACTAATTACTTTTATTAATAATGCTCGTTCCTAGTTCGAGCCCAGTTATTAAGTTATTCAGTTAAAAGTTTGACTTTAAGTTGAAAATATTCTCGGTTAAATTTTATTTAGTAATCGAGCCAGTTCAGTAATTAATTAATTCTGGTCTGTTTATTTTTATTAATGGATTTATAAGATGGGATTAATTATAACAAGATGACAAATAATAAAAAAAAAAAATCGAGTATATTTTGATTACTCGTTCAAGATAAGTCGTGAACCGAACCAAGCATGTTCGGTTACGAGTTAAGATTATTACCGAGCAAATGATTCTCGAGCCTAGCTTAGTTTTGAGTATTGATCAAGTTATAAGGATTAATTACAAATTAATGTTTATTGAAGTGAAATAAGTTATTTAAGATGAAGTTCAAGTTCAAGTAACATTCCATTTTATTTAGATAAATGGATGTAAATTTGGCCATTTCTAGTTTGAATAAGAAAGAAAAGAATAATGAGTCGAGACAAGTTAGGTCTCGAGTTCGGTTAAGTATCCATGAACATTTAAGTTATAAATGTTCAAAGAAGTGAGAAATTTATTTAGACATTTTAGTCTATTTAAATTATTAGAGAGAAATATGAAATTTTTAGAATTTTTGTTTTTTTCGGTTTTCGATTGTAGTCGGAATTTATGTCCGATTTCAGTTCCGAGAAATAAATCAAATTATTTTCTCTCTATTTTTTAGTAGACTACAAGACAAGAAAAATTTTTCAGCATAAAAAGGAAAAATGCCAAAAGAAAAGAAGGAAATTCGAAAATAGTAAGAATTTTCGATTTTACGGTAACTGTTCGTTTTAAGTCAGAATTTGGTTCCGTAAATTGGAGAATTTCACTAAATCTCGAATTTAATCATTGAGATCAGATTAGGATCAGAAGAGGGGCCTTTCTAAGCATTGACTATGGGTTGGAGAAGTTTACAAGTTAAGAATACTATTTATTATCTATATTTATTTTTACAAGTTTGTATTGTTTATTTTGTTAATTTCTTCACTCAATTATGATGTCTTGAAAATTTTTCCTATAAATAGAGGCCTAAAACTCAGAGTTTTGGCACCAAAGAAAAGTTTTAAAAGTTATATAAGTTTATAAGAGAGAATAAGTAGTAGAAATTTTGGTGGAGTGAAGAATTTGAAGTGAAGAATCAAGTTTTATTCTAGCAAGAAGGAGGTAATTTACTTATCTTGAAGTTATATGCTTAAGTTCATGTCTTGATGATAAATTTACATGTTTATAAGTATGTATATCATGATTAGAAGTTGAGTTTATAATTGATCATATGAATAAAAAGAGTTAAAGTTGTTCAAGATCAATTATATGATATATGTGCTTGATTTGAATGAGATTTTGATAAAGAAAAGAATAAGCTGGAAAAGTATGATTTACAT